>JARUPZ010000038.1:2308038-2877794 GCA_031213475.1 Nereocystis luetkeana
AAGTCAATGCGCCAGTGTAGATACAGATATCATACCTGGTATGATTTTGCGGGATGTATTGTGTCTTTCTGTTGCGGTGTCCCCCCCCCCCCCCCCCCCCCCCCCCCCCCCCCCTCCCGCCTCCCCTTCTCTTGGTTGCTACAGCACACCACTGAGAACGCTGTCCGTGCAATCGATCAGTTTCGAATTTGACGTCTGGCAGTCGCGCCTGTGCGGTAATACCGGGATTTCTACATTTACAACAAAGGCGTTGTTCACTGCATGGGGAAAGAGGACGTAGTACCGAAACAAACAGTGTTTTTTTGGAACGCCCGGTTTCGGTTTCTGCGTGAAACCGCGCCCGGGTTTTCCGGTTTTTGAGCCGAAAAACGGTAAAAAACTGGTGTCCAACTTTCCGCGTGTACCGGCGATGATATATAGCAGGGCTGTCCGCGAACCTAGTGAATTCTCGCGGGCCAGGTCGGGTCGAGCAAACGTGACCGGACCCGATCCGTGATCGCTCGAAAAACCTCCTGACCCGACCCGACCCCAACCCGGGCCCGTGAGATTTCGAAAAAATCATGACGAGACCCGCGGGCTGGAGTCATGACCCGGGAAGAACCCTGGTATATGTGGTTTGTATATGCCCATTTTAGAGCGTTACAGCACTAGTCGTGCCGCACAGGAGTGGCGGTAGTATACGTATTAGTACGGGGTTTCTCGAGTATTGGTGGGAAAATTGACCAATCAGGAAACTGCGGGCACAAAATGTCCAAGTACGGCATACCAGTATTTGGTATCGTGGTGTTCAGGTCTCTTTCCGTTTTCTGTCCGTGTTTTTTTTCCCGTTTTTTTATTGGCCAGTTTTTTTTTTTTTTTTTTCCGGTTTGTTCGCCAGCTACAGAATAATGAAACGTACAAGCTGTAGAGTATGTTCACCGCGTGAAGCGCGAACGGATGAGGAAAAAAAAAAACGTCGTTTTTCTTGCTGGGCGCAGTACGTAGCTGTTTGTTCTTGTGCAGCAACGAAAAAGGGCGTTTTGATCCGGTGTTGTTGTTGTTGTTGTTGGTTTTTTTTTTGTCTCGTTTCGTTCTTTTCTTCGGATTTTCCTGGAAGCGTCTTGCTTGGCATCGCCGGGCGAGCCTGTACACGCACGTGGGAGTAGAGAGCATGCATCGCAAGTTTTTGCTGTGCTTTTTTTGGGCTGCAGGTTTGGTCTGCCCATGTGTTGTTTTCGTGCCTTTTTGCTTTGCTTTGCTTTGCTTTGCTTTGCTTTGATTTGCTCTTCTTTTTTGTCTGTTTTGTGTTGTTGTGTTCGTCTTGGTCGTCCTAGTCAGTGGGCCTTAACCCCTTTAGAACCGCAGTCCCGTTTTGGGGACAAACTACTTGAAATTAGACTGGTTCGTCCCCAAAACGGGACTGCGGTTCTAAAAGGGTGAAATTGCTCTGCTGCAGCACCGAACAGCAGTAGCTGAGTCGGGAGGCCGTTACCATACACGAGTACATATTTTGTTGGCGGTGGTGGAAGACGCCACCATTCCGCGTAAATTAGTTGACACAATCGTCACAACCTCGCTTGGCTATTGCCCAACAATATGGCGGCAAAAAAGGACCTTGAGGGAGTTCGACTGGGTGGGGGTGGGGGGGGGGGAGGGGGGGACTCATTTTCTGCTTACCTTATAAGTCATTTGACCGGGGGGGGGGGGGTGGGGTGGGTGGGGGGGGCTAGGGGGGGGGCGGGGTATGGAGTAGTAGGGTGCTGAGAGTTTACTTAGGTTCCGTGCCCTGGGACGGGGCCTGCTCCTCCGCTTCCTCCTTGTACACGAAAGCGGCAGTGTTAAGTTTATTTTTTCCGCTGGTGGTTTGTTCTCTCTAAGGTATGCTACGCGCTGACCAGCGACGAGCGAGGGGCGAAAAGGATGGGCTGGGAGATGACGACGTAGTGTGTGATACTAAAGCGGGTTGTTTTGGCGTTATTATAATCCTAGATACCAGGTACCTGGTATCAACTAAATGCACCCCTCAGTCTATTACGTACGAGAAGAGATGTTGTTTTGAGTTGCATTCGAGATTAGGGCTTTGTAGTCGCATAGGTCTACAAAGTATCACCGTTCTTGTACGAATTTCGAATAGCCGCAAATTTTGCCTGCATGTACGTAGGTGTTACAACGCAGCGGCCGTTATTTTTTTTTCGTGTTTTGTCCGTCTGAAAAAAACGTGATTCTATCAAACGATTTGAGTGGGTGCTGATCGTACGTCGTGCGGCCATTGATAAGGGAATGTCGGGTGACTTTCGTGGCTCATACAACGTAAATGTCGTGGTGCTGCCATATGCACTCGTGTAGCAATGCGTGTAACGTCTCTAACAAGCGTTACGGATGCAGGGGAAGGGGGGACAGGGACGGGTGTCAACTCACCCTCTTCGTTTGTCTTCCCCTCGGTGATACACATGCATTGTATGATTGTCTATAGATATACACGGTTGGTGGCCGAGACGCCCCCCCTCCCCCCCCCTGTACAATGCGCGCGTAAAAATATCCTTGTTGTGGAGACATTGAAAAAATACAGCAAACCCCCACAAGATGACATTGTTCACAGCTTCTGAATTCGGCACGCCCAGCGGTGCGCTATGTTGTTCAATGTCTTCACAAAATAGTTTTTCACGCCCGTACTGTGCGGTGGGGGGGGGGGGGGGGTCCCGGCCACACCTACTGTTTACAATGTGTTGCTTTTACGAAAAACGTCACCTACGCTGTATGATATCGTCCAGAGGGAAGAACAACCCACGCACGCAGTAGACATCCTGCTACAACTACGAGTCAGTTCTGCCGGGTACATCTTCTATGATACTACTCCTACCAGGTACTCGTACGTAGCAGGTATATTCGAGTTCTATCATATGCTATTTCATACGGTTTGGGCCCGCCAACAAGAAGCACCTGATCTGGGCAAGCCTAAGATTCTTCTTGGGGCGGCATCTTCAAACAACCTTGAGCATAGGCTATTATGTAGGATTTGGTGTAGAGTTATCACACTGAGCCGTTTTTTTTTTCTCAGGCCAATTTTCTTACGAAGAGTTTTGCTAAAAAAAGTGAGCCTTGTGTTCTTTATTATCAGAATAGGCTCTTTCGCAATCGTGTGGGCCTACACCGTTTTGTACTGCTACATTCATTACCGTGTAAATTACAAATATTAATGGGGGGCCATAGTAAATAGGACCTACAATATACACAAAAACCTATATATTTACCTATTTTTATTGACAATATTTGGCCCTATTTACTATGGCCCCCCGTTCTACCGTCTATTATTAATAATTGCGCTGCTGCTACTAACTGATGTCTATACCTTCAACACTGAGGCGTTCTACGATGATAGAGGGCCACCCTAAAATTTCTGAGGCTCCTTACTTACGGAGCTCCACACCTCACACGAACACTGACTTCTTTCAGCAAAAATCAAATCGCATCCCCCGATGAATAGTCCTATAGCCCTACAGTACAGTACGTCATTTATTTGTGGAAACAAAATTGGGGCATTCTGAAGATGTTGGGCCCCGTCATTCAGAAAATTGTTTGACGGAAATGTGCTACCCTCTACCTCTATCGCAGAACGCGTCCACTGAGAGGGGGGGGGTCCCTGAGCAGAATGGATTGCCAGCCGATATAATACGACCCGTACTACCTCTGTCTGTAAGATGGGACCCCGAATCCCGAGATATACGTCGTGTAGTGCGGTGGTTTTATGACGAGGCTTCGTGACAAGCGGTTTTAACCGCACTATTACGGGGGGCCATAGTTAATAGGACCAAATATACTGTGAGTAAAAATGGTTAAATATATATATAGGCTTTTATCTGTACCATAGGTCCTATTAACTTGTGGTCCCCCCATACTAGCCTAACCCCTGTAGCACCGCAGTCCCGTTTTGGGGACAAACTAATTGAAATTTGACTGGTTTGTCCCCAAAACGGGACTGCGGTTCTAAAGGGGCTAAACTGGGACTCTGATGGTATACCGCGTACCGCTCTTTTTTTTTCTTTTTTCTTTTTTTCAACATCACTTTTACTTTCCAGCCTTTTTACGTTTTTACCCTCAACGAGCTTCTGGACAACAAGCCGTGGTCACAGGTGTCCACCCTTCTCCCCCCCGGTGTGTGCCTTTTGTATTTTGTCGCGCATACCTGGTAGGGTTTAGCATTCCCACTGCTCTTCGACTTTCATCGAATGTAGCTAACTCACGCTCTCGAGCTTTCCGCTCGTAATCAATTTCTTTTTTTTGCAAGAAAAAGCCACGAGCATGCACTCGGTGAGACTTGAACCCACGAAATTGATCTTGATAGGCACGTGGACCACCTACCAAGCCACCGGGGACGCCGTATGTGTATGTGAACATGTGCACACTCTAACTTAAAAAACGCGGCGTAATTACGCACTCTCTTCGCCGCCAGCGATTGGTGGGGAGGTGCGGCGATATTTGATTTCTCTTGTTGTGCTGCTTGCTGGTTGCTGGTTGCTTGCTGCTGCCGCTCGCTGCTTGCTGCCGCATGCTCTGGCTGTTCGCCTCACTCTGACGACCCCCCACCTCGGTCCCGCCCACCCGCCCGCCCCTGGGAGCAAATAAAGTGCACAATAATCACACACACAACACACGCGCATATTTTTTTGTTCCTGTGTGTCCTGCCTCCTGCCTGTGTGAGAGGGGAATCGACGGAGGAGGGGGGAGGGGGGACGCGATCGAGGTCGGCCATATATTATGGTTGCTCTCCACTGAAGCGAGCTGTCTGTGACGCCGGAGGAGAGACGCCGCCACCAGGGAACAAATATTAGCAGCACGGGCTGGCACGGGTACCAGTCTAGTGGCGTGACTCGGACTACTCCTACTCGTTCTACGATGCGGTCACCGCCGTCATCGGCAGGTAATCCGGCGAGTGACTCGCAAGAAGGAGCACCCCTAGGGCGTGGGTCGAGGACTGATGGTATACGCGTGGGTGATGGCTTGGGTAGGGGTGATAGGGGTGGAGGTCCCGGGGGCTGGGGGCTACACTTGGAGAAATCCTCCGCTGCATCTAGGAGGGGTGGTGGGTTAGGAGGAGCTTGCAGCAGCAGCAGCAGCAGCAGCAAGAACAAGAATAACAAGAACAACAACAACAACAGCAGCAGCATCAAGCACAGCGGCAACAGCGGCAACGGCAGCAGCAGCAATAGCAGCAGCAGCCACAGCAACAGCAGGTGATTCCAAGTTGATGCGGCTGATCGGCGCCGTTGGAGACTCATCGCCACCTGCACCACTATTAATAGTGCTGCATGGTGCAACATGCTGCAGCCAGTGCTGCAGCTGTACGCAGCAGCAACAACAGCAGATACATGAAAGTCAGTCGTTTCGTTTTTTGGGTTACCGGCCGAGAAACCGCATGACATGAACATAAGACGTTCCGGTATGTGTCCATTGCCGGCACATGCCGGTGCACTCGTACAGCCAGTACGGCGACGCAGCAACAGCAGCGCATCTGCCCGTGTGGAAGAACTCGTCGAGCAGCAGTGCAGGACACCTAATACGAGGAATACGAAAGGCAGGCTGAGATTTTATGTTACATGTTTCAGAGGAACAACCTAACAAAATTCGGGAATAGTTCTGGTGTTGCAGGTTGGTTGTAGAACGCGCCCTTCGTCAAATACTGACTACAGCAGTATGACTACAGCAGTACTATTAATATTAATATAAACAGGAAAACGGGACAAGGGTCAAGGGTGCTTGGTTTCTCATTTGTGAGTGAAGCCGGTGCCTTGGACACTAATAACCTCAGTATGACAACGACTCCCAATTTGCTGATTGTCCTGTAAAATACCAGCCAGCCTTTCTTATTCCTGTCCTGGGTGTATTCTACCGGTATATACGCACGTACAGACGCGCAGACAGATACGTACCCGTAATGGATTTCCAGTTGACCCTTTTAGGACCGCCGTACAGTCCCGTTCTGGGACTGCAGTCCCGTTTTGGGCACTAATTTCGTACTTGTAATTTGTAATTTGAGTGTTTCGTCCCCAAAATGGGACTGCAGCTTGCCCTCAAAGGGTTGTTTAATGGGGTTTCAGCCAAAATCAGGTACGAGGACCTGGCCACTTTCCGGTCAAAACCAGAAACTCAGTTATATCCTAAAAACAAGTACACAACACACCCCAGGAGCCCTGCTATTGGCCAGACTGACATCGTAACTGATTTTGGCTCTCGAAAAGGCCAAGATATACCTGACGTTTTCTACTACAGTATGTCTATTACGGGGGACCATAGTAAATAGGTTTTTGTGTGTACCATAGGTCCTAGTATTTAATATATATGCCCCCCCGTAATAGCTTACCAGGTAGCTTTCAAGTGATTTTTGCCAACTTTGAACCAATCAGAGAGGCCATACGTACGCTGTTTTTTCTCTCCGTATGCGGCTGTCCTCCCTCGGTTGAAATTATTCTGCATTTATTAACGTAGGTACCTGGTACCTGGTAAGTTCTGTACGGGTACGTCGCACGTAACAGCAGCGTACCTGTTTATACATGCATACGCGCGTGCGCTGGTTTCACTTTTTCTTCTTTGGGGTGTACGATGTGCTTCAGTTAGTTGTTATGTGTACTCTGTTGTTTTCTATGGCACAACAGCAGTCTGCACAGCACCATGGTCACACGGCATTTCGTCTGCACCACCCCGCGTCGAGGTGGTTCTCAGGTTTGGTACGAGAAGATAATTTCGTGCCGAGCAGGCGGTTCCGCGAGGACGGTCTATTAGTAGAAGCTTTAAATCTATTAACGGGGAGGGGGGGCGCCTGAGTAAATACTCTTGGCGCTCCCGCCGTGGCGAAACAAACGAAGCCTACTATTACGGGGGGCCATAGTTAACAGGGCCAAATATTGTTAGTAAAAATGGTTAAACATATAGGTTTTTATGTATACCATAGGTCCTGTTAACTATGGTCCCCCGTAATAATAGTGACTCTCTGCAGGCCCAAGTGGAGCCCCCAGTACCTACACCCTAAAGAAAAGAAAACACTTACCGGTAAGAGATTGGAGGCCATGTGGCACGCTTAATGCTTTAGGCGCGTTCTTTTTTTCCCCGGATTTTCATGGACATGAACACCGCTCGTGGCGCGCGTTTTTTACTTGGTTTTAGCATGTACCTGATTTTGGCTCAAACAGATCAGGTATACCTGGTATTGGCATTTGCCCTATTTTAATGATCTATGAACTACTGCATCAACAGATCTTTCTCAGTGGAATTATCCCTGACCTTACGCGATCTACTTGTAAGCTCATGTTGCCGGATGCGGAGCCGTGTAACCGGCATGGTTAATGGGACATGTTTCCTGGGTCAGATCTGTACTACAGTACCTGGTTCGTAGTACACTATTATACCAGGTACTTCTAAAAGACATGGGAATTCTTGCGTGTCAAAAAAAAAGTCCAGCCCTCCTGCCCCTAAGTTGTAGACTACTCTGGCACAACTTATCATAACCGGAGGTTACCATCTCTACATATTCGTATACATATGATCTACATAATAAATAAGTACAGCAGTAGAGCGCAACCTGTTCCGCATATGATTAATTTTACATATACGCGCAAGGAGTTGTGTGCATGACATGCTCGCAGCATGGTACAGTATCATTGTTATGGTACTATATCGAACGAGGCTGAAAGCCCGGTAAATACCTGGGTTCAGGTGTTGGGATCGTATTTGCAGTGCGAACTGGGGAAGCGTATCTTTAGATGGGAAATCAGGGGTTCTAGGCAAACCTGTCCAGGGATACAAAGTGCACCGACTTTTGATCCTTAACAAGTGGCGTCGTCGGCAGGACATGGATCGTTGGCCATCGTACTATTAATACTAGCAGTTCGTGCTCGTCGCCCTTGTTCTTTTTTTTTCTTCAAGGATAAACCACTACCCTATGCACCCAATCAACCTAAATGATCACCTGATATTAATATTAATAGTCTTATTCTGCGTTGCTGTACAAAAACACGCACTTAACTCTACGTACTGCGTACAGCTCTATAAATCCAAGTATTTCTGCCCCGAAGCGGGCGAGCAGTCCCAAAAGTATCCCCTTTAGGCCTTAAGGGCTGCACTCCCATGGTTGGGGACAAACCACTTGGGGTTGTCGACGAGGGAAGGAAGGGCTGAATGAAGCTCTTCTCGCGATGAAAAAAGCAAGACGCGAACCGGAAGTGGGAGGGGGGGGGGGGGGGGAGAGCCTTCTGTGTCACCCCCGGATCTGAGTTACGGCTATCAACATTGATAGGAACGAGAGACACAGTAAGGGCGAAGATGATGAACTGGGATGGACGAAACAAAACGAAAAAAACGGCCGCGCAGTAAGATATACTGGTACGAACCTAGGTTTCTGTCGTACGGCAGTAGCGCTGCACTAAGAATGTACCCTTTTTAGTAGCCATTTTACTAGTATTATAGTACTTCACTGAACAGAAGACAATTTTTGACTCTATTAATAGTTCGAAGTGTTTCGTTCCCACGACGGGAGTGCCAATCCTCAAGGCCTAAACAGGTCAATACACGGTTGACATCGCCACACACTATGTATCATGGTATTACGGGGGGCCATAGTTAATAGCACCAAATATTGTTAGTAAAAACGGTTAATTATATAGGTTTTTATGTATGCCATAGGTTCCATTAACTATGGTTCCCCGTAGTACTTCTCGCTACATATCAGCACCGCGAAGCCCTGTTGTTTGTATCGCACGGGCCAGACACCATTGTGTGCCCCGGTTTGTAGCATTGCTGCGAGGTCTCAGGGTAGGGGTTAGGTACCCCCCCACCTCCATCTCCACCTTCATCTCCCCCATACCCCATACCCCGTACCTCCTCCCGCTTCCCCCCCTCCCTTCGCGGAGCTTGATACAAGCAATGCCTGCCTGACCAGGGAAAACCCGACGTGCTCCTTCCCGGTGTTGTAGGGATGCGAGGGTCTATGGTCATACGACTACGGCCATGCATGGTATCGAGAGCGCCCCACCCCCCTCCCCCCCTCCCTCCCTCCCTCCGCCTCCACCCCGCCCTACTCGTCCGAAAGGCAAGCCTCGAGCGGCGCGCCGCGAGCGTACGAGTACGAGCCGAAGGATGAGGCGGTAGGAGCCCTTGAGCGCGACTTGGCTTCGCATTTGCGGCAGCTGCTTCGCCCGGGAGGCTCCGGTTCGCCGGCCTGCCAAAGAGCCACGGTTGGTCCATCGTCGTCCTCGTCGTCGTCATCCTTTGTGGTGGACGGGGGGGGGGGGGCTGAGCAGCGGTCCCCCCAAGCGTGGGAGTTGTACAGGTATGGAGGCTTTCCTCGTGCACGTACCACCTTTTTGATGCTGTACGTATGTTCCTGGTATATACGTGTGACCCCGATACCAATACTTGTACTGCAAAATTTGGCCCCCAAGTCTGACTTTCTAGGGAGGTTAGTCCGCCGAAGTTGTTGGTTGCAGCTGTTAATAGTTTTGTAGAGAAGTTTGCTATATCAGATATTCTTTATGCTGCCGTCAGTATGCGAGGGGAAAAGTGGGGGCGGCGGTTGTAGCTTTTGTTCTAGTTTTTGTGTGTGTGTTTTCGTTTGTTGTTGATGTACGAAGTACTTTTTTTTCCTACGTATGTACTGGTACCTGGTACTGTTTTAAAACAAGAAGGTATTTCGGGGTTTCCCACCCCCTACGTACGGTAGCTTTGCCAAAGAAAAAAACACACACACACACGCATCTTGCGCACGCCGAGTTGGCGTCGGGCTTGGAATGAAGGGGAGGGCGAGGGGCGCGGGGATTGCGCAGCGCTGCTGTACGTACGGTGAAGTACATGCGCTCTCGGCTATATGCTGCTGCTGTCGTTGTTGTTGGTGGTGGTGTTCGTGGTGATGCTGCTGCTGCTGCTGCTGAGTGCACATCCGGTTGGTAAAAAGGAGGCAGGTGGAAACTCGTGCGGTGTCGCCCTGAAACACTGCGCTCGAATATTGCCCCCCCCCCCGTATTATATATATTTAGGTTGGGTTGGCGTCGGTTGGCGACGACGCTGGTAAAACACGCCTCTCACTGTGTGGGCTAAACAACCAGGGTGCCGCCTGTTTGGTTTTAGGTGGTCGACGCGGCTGGGAGTCGAGTTCCATTATTTGTGCGGGGTGGAGAACCTTGCCTCCGCACAAGGGGGGTGATCGTATCACGCAGTGTGTACCAGGTATATGGTAAGGCACCCTCGAGGCAGATGCCTTGTATGCCCATTGCTGTCTCCGGAGATGCCCACACCATAGAACAAATTGTTTCATTCGAAGCCGTCATCCATATGCAAGTCCGCCTCACAGGTGATTCTTAGTGGGATGCAGCAGCCTTCGTGCGACTCGCCCACCACCTAACGGTGCTTCGCGCTTGGTGCAAGCAATGTCTGCCTGGTCGGTGGAAACCCGACGTGCTCCGTCCCGGCATTTTAAGGACGCGAGGGTCTATGGTCATACGACTACGGCCATGCATGATATCGAGTACCCCCCCCGCTTGTGGCAAAGCAATACCAGGGTAGAGTAGAACTCACATATTGGGATCATGTGAAATGTACAGGAGGAACGGGATGTTTTAGAGGGGGAGATGAGGAAAAATAGACAAACGAGACAAAGAGGAGTTTGGTACACGACTCTGTAGACAGTAGCGAGAAAACGATTGTTTTTTAGTAGATAGATGGTGGCCACAGGCGGCGAAACCGGAAGGGGATAAAATAAGTAAAAAGTATCTATGCAATATTTGGAGAAAACGTAACGAGTACCCCAATGTGAAAGGTGTCTCTTGTAGGAGTAGGAACGGTGCTCCGTCTCGAAAGGGATGACTTAAGGCAAGCAGCAAATGAGTACGCCCCCCCCCCCCCCCCCTTCCCGCGCCGAAGTACGCCTCACAAGTGCTTATTTGTAGGATACGGGTCACCATTCATGCGACTCGCCAAAGTGCTGTGAGTGCAAAAAATGTGTGCCTGGTGGGTGAAAACCGGACGCGCTCCGTCCCGATATTGCAGGGGTGCAAAGGTCTACAGTCATACGACTACGGCCATGCATGACCCCCCCGACGTGCACAAGCCTGGATGTCCCGTTCCCCGCGCTCGACTCCCACTCCCCTTTACACGACTGTGCCTCCTGAACCAGCTACCCCCTCTTTCCATCCCTTCATATCCCATCCAGCCCAATGACATCGCATCCCATCCCACCCTATCCCATTCCATCCCGCGGTACTTTTTTCGCCTTCCTCGTATCCCTTGCTATTGGCCCCTCGCCCTAGGACCCACCGCCTCCATCTGCTGGAGAAGAGGAAGCTACGGCAGCAGCAACATCAGCAGCAGCAGCAGCAGCAGCAGCAACAGCATCAGCAGCAGCAACAAAAGCGGCAACAGCATCAGCACGAGCAAAAGCAGGAGCAGGAGCAGGAGCAGCAGCGACAACAGCAGCCGCAGGAGCAGCATCGACAACAGCAGCAGCAGGAGCAGCATCGACAACAGCAGCAGCAGCAGCAGCATCAGCATCAGCATCAGCAGCAGCAGCAGCAGCAGCAGCAGCAGCAGCCACGATCCCAGCGAACTGCGAAAGGCATCGACTCGATAAGACGGGAGTATCTCCGGCTGTCTCGCGCACCGCGAGGGGAACCAGCGGAGGAGGAGGGGGAGGAGGAGGAAGAGGAGGAGAGGGAGGACCAAGGGCGGTGCCCGGGGCGGCTGCAAGGGGATGGATCCCGAACGAGACCAGCGGAAGACGGTGGGGGCGGGGAGGGGGGGGGGGTCGCAAATGACAACGGGGCAAAGGGAGTGAAGGCGAGGGGTGGAGAGACACCGCCTGCGGGAGTGGTGAAAACCAGGTATAAGAAACACCGCTCTGTTCATTAATATAAAGGAACGTTTGGATTAAATATTAACACATAAAAGGTCCTTGGACCTATGCCAATGGGACAGCGAAGTTTCAATAAAAAGTTTGAATTTCAAAGATACCCGCCAAAAAAATTGAGAACACGCTTCCTATGGGCCACGTAAAAAAAACAAAAGTTCCTAACTTTTGGAAAAGCCCGAATAAAGCAAATCTGGGGCCGATGTTGGGCCAACATCGGCTTGAGAAAAACTCAGGCCGATCTTTGGTTACAAGCGGCGAGATTCCGAGTCCTCGACAGACATCGATCAACAAAACCAACGATTGCGTCATGAATTCTGAACGGAGTGCGCTCGTTAGGGGCTCCGACCCACCCTAGGGTCACCGTCTTTGCACCGTGGCCGGTGTCATGTGGCGGGAGCTGACCAGGCGCATGATAAAAAAAATTTTGGCCGCTGGTTTGCACAAAATAGAAGACAAAACTTCTCCATCCGTCTCGAATGGCAAAAAATAGACTTTTTTTCAGGTTTGGGAGGACACCGTAGGACGCCGCCGCCAAGCTCTCGCGCCCTAGACCATGGATCCACCTGATATCTTCGAGGCCGTCGTCTATATTCGTTGGCCTTGCCAGATACCGCGCGGGTTGGCCATGGGCTGAGTCTATGCCGAGATCGAGCGTCGATCGTCGCACGAGCTCGTTTCGATCACCGTGTTGACAATTTGCAACCAGAAAAATACAAATTGCGCCGCCTGCAGCCGTTGGGGGAAAAAAAAGAAAAAATCAAACATTTTTCTCTTTTTTTCCCCACAGCGGCGGTACGTTATTTTTTTCGGCTGTTTTTTTTCAGCAATATATTCGAAAAAAAACTTTTGAACTTCGCGTTTCCATTGACATAGGGCTTACCAGGGTATTTTTTAGGGGCTGACCGGTATAATAGACTGGCTCGAGCGACGTTCGGCACGCGTGTCGTGACGATTTGGCTGATTATTTTGTTTTCATGTCCGAGAGGGGGCGGGGGTGGGGGTGGGGGGGGGGAGGAGGTCGTCTGGTGCTGTCAACGCTGCGTAGTTATTCCTCGTGTCAAGGAACGAGGTGCCGTTTCACTGCCGCTCTTAACGGTTCGAGTGTCGGGGGCGGGGGATGGGGGGGGAGGCAGTGGAAAGGTCGAGTGCCGATTTGTGTTTTTAAGGTTTTGTTTGGTTGACACGAAGACTCAGCTTGCCTCGGGGGAAGAAAATGGACAAGGGAAGTCATCGTGTGACGATGGAGAGGATTTTTTGGTTTTGTAATTTTGATGGCCGAGTCTCTCTCGTGGAGTGTTTGCGTACGCGGTTTGGTTGCTTGGAAGTTGATCAACCGTTTAGCCAATCGGCACCGCTGACCTGTCAAGGCGGCATTGGTGACTTTTTAGCGATCGGGACGTACTGACAGGAGCAGTAGCGGTGTATAAAAATTCTGTAGTGTATCGTGTTGTCTTGCGGTGTGTAACGATAAGAGAATACTTCGCTGGAGTATTCGATATTATACAACGCGATAAGATGTAATACCGTAGTTCACCATACCATACCATACCACACCACACCACACCACACCACACCACACCATACCATACCATACCATACCGTACCGTACCACACCACACCATACCATACCACACCACATTACACCGTACCATACCATACCATACCCTACCACACCACACCACACCACACCACACCATACCATACCACACCACATCACACCATGCCATACCATACCATCCCATACCACACCACACCATACCATACCATGCCATACCATACTATACCATACCATACCATACCATACCATACCTTATCATACCATTCTCCTTTCGCTCAGGCTAGAAATTGAGGCGGAGGCGGAGGCGGCCGTGTGGAGAGGCAAGGCAAAGGCCTCCTTTAAGAGCTACCGTACCGTCGTGCTTCAGGTAAGAACGGCACTTTGCTTGGCGTGTACCTGGTACACAGCATGGCGTCTGTCGCGTGTCGTGGCAAGCGCTGTGACGTGACGTGACGTGTCGTGGCGTGGCGTGGTGTGGCGTGACACGACGTGATTGCTGCTGTTATCGTTGTCATCCTGTTGTTACTGCTGCTGTAGCTGTTGTTGTTCTCACTTCAGCTCTTCAGCTCATCGCCAAAATCTACGCCGTGGTCACAAAGTCAGGCGGCCGATAAGCCTGGAGTGGAAGACACAATGCCCCAGGGGAAAAATAGATCATACTAAATACGAACACACAACGGAGAAGAAAATCGTGCACCTCAAAACCACAACAAAAATAGGTTAACCCCTTAAGAACTACCAGGTACCAGGTACCAGGTATGCAACAATAGTTTTGGGACGTAATGCCTGGAATTTCGCACCAGGTACGAAGTAGTGTTGAGGCACTTTTTTCAGTAACTTGAGGGGTAAGTGGAACTCATCGCATCAGAACGTCTTGTTGTTGTAGCTGTCGTCAACTTGTGTACGTTGGTGGTGGATCCCTGTCGATCGGTCGCTCCAGCCGTATCTCGAAAGCGGCCCCCTCTAATATTACAAGAAGAAAAGGACGCCGTGCAAGACCCAGAAACCCCCATCCGCCCGTAATGCTCACGGGGGGCGATTGTAAGCAGAAGCCGCGATGGACTAAAAACCATGCATCTCCGTATGGTTACACACCATGGTTGGTTCTGATTCCTGTGCTCCCCCGTACCCGGTCCCTAGTGAGCCTGTGCCAGTAGCCGACTGGACGGGCCTTATGTCGTTTCGAAAAAGCCTGTACAATGACACTTTAGTTTGAGCGTACGCGCAACACAGCAGAACGACAAGTCAGGAATAAGTCGCCGCCCGCCGGATAGATTTCATACGTATATTTACTATTAATAGTATTACGGGGGGCCATCGTATATAGGACCTACGGTACACATAAAAACCTACCCTGGTATATATTTACCTATTTTTACTAACAACATTCATTCCTATTTACTATGCCCCCCCGCAATAGTAGTTCTCGAGAGTATAAAAACGCCTTTTTTTTACGGGAAAATGACGGTTTCAAGCTCAGCCCCCCTGTTTGAAGCTTCAAGCTCGCAGGCAAAGCGTTTTTCTGACGTATCCTGCGTCTGTCGACGTCTTTCTCGCCCACCGCGCTCTGTTCAATTTTCCCCAATTTTACCGGGGTTTCTCAACATGCGACGGCTTTTTTTTCCGAATGTGGCGGGTGGCGGATGACATGGCCTACCCGCGGAACATCGGCGGGTGGGGCGGAATGGGTTGGGGGGGGGGGGGGGGGGTCGGCAGGTTCAAGCCGCGCATAGGGAGCACATGAAGCAGGTATAGACGAGGGGTTGGAGTATCGTACATACCAGTAGGTTTTTATAGCTTAGCGGCCAACTACTGGCTGGTGTTGGCTGTGTGTTGTGTGCTGTGTGCTGTGTGCTGTTTGCTGTGTGCTGTTTCCTCTGTACCACTGCTGTGTGATATGTTGGGCTCTTGTTTTGTGTTTTGCATTTTGTGTGTTGTGTGTTGTGTTTCCTGTTTTGTGTGTTTTGTGTGTTGTGTTTGGTTGTGTTGTGTTTCGTGTCCGTTTTTCTTTTCTTCGTTCCGTTCTCGTTGGGTTGTTGTTTTCGTTTTGCTCGGTTTGGTTTGGTTCGTTATTTTATGTGTACGTATGTATATATATTCACTTGTTGAAGCTCTCATCCATGTGCAAGTCCGCCTCACAAGTGGTTATCAGTAGGATGCAGCTCACCCTGCAACTCGCCGAATACCTCGCGGCGCTTAGCAAGAGCTTTGGTGCAAGCAATGTCTGCCTGATCAGTGAAAACCCGACGTGCTCCTTTCCGACATTGTAGGGATGCGAGGGTCTATGATTATACGACTATGGCCATGCATGATATCGAGTACCCCCCCCGCCTCCCCCGTATGAGTTATATGTAGGTTGGCGTCAGTTGGCAACGACACTGTAAAACATGCCGCTCACTACGTGAGCTAGACAACCAGCGTACCGTTTTTGTTGTTGTTTTTGTTTTGGCGGCTGGGCACAGCTGACGATCGGGCTGTAGATCATTTGTGCGGGGTGGAGGAAACCGTTTCTCCGCAGTAAGGGAATGGTATCACGTAGTGTTTATGGTAGGGCACCCACGAGGCAGCTACATACAGTACCCCCGTTGCTGTCTCTGGAAGTGGCCACACCGGAAAATGCATCAACTTATTGACGCCGTCATCCGTGTGCAAGTCTGCCTCAAAAGCGGTTCCTGGAAGGATGCAGCTCACCCTTCATGCGACTCGGCGTATACCTCACGGCGTTTCGCGCTTGGTGCCAGCAATGGTCGGTGAAAACCCGGCGTACTCCGTCCCGGCATTGTAGGGGTGCGAGGGTCTATGGTCATACGACTACGGTCATGCATGATATCGAGTACACCCCCCCCCCCTCGCTTGCCAAACCCTCATTCACCCTACCCCTCGTCAAATGCTCAGGCTTTACGAAGTATATACCCCTCCCGGCAGTTTGTTTTCATGTTTCCTCTATTAGCAGTTTTCTCTGTAATTTCTTTTCTTTTACTTTCTCGTCTTGTTACGTATGTGCGTACGTGTTGTATTACCGGCATACAGCAGTGGTGGCCCCTAGATAGTGCCGGTGTGCGCCAGCCGCCAACAATGCCGGCAGTATTCTGGCGGAAACCGGCACTACTCTGCACACTGCCGCACTGGTTACTCCTACTGTGCCAAGCGATCCCACAGGCACTATATCGAGCTATATACCTGCACTACTCAACCGGCACAATAGAGAGACCGCTACCTTTATCTGTTTTTTTTTTTCATCGCTTTCGCTTTTTTACTTTCCAGCTCAACTCGCAGGAGGTTTTACCCACAGTGATCTTCTGGACGAAGCCGTTGTCACAGGTGTCGTCCCTTCTTCCCCCCGGTATATACCTTCATTTTTATCGCGCATAGATAAGGTTTAGCATTCCCACTGCTCGTCGGTTTTCATGGAATGTTGGTAACTCACGCTCTCGCGCTTTCCGCCAATCAGTTTTTTTTTTCATGCGATAACTAATCTCCCACGAGTGTGTGCACTCGGTGATATTTTAACCCTCGAAATTGTTTTTTTAATACGCGCGCGGACCACCTACCAAGCCACCGGGGACGTGTTATTAATAGCAGTTATTACGGGGGACCATAGTTAATAGGATCGAATATTGTTAGTAAAAATGGTTTAATACATACCTGGTAGGTTTTTATGTATACCATAATTCCTGTTAACTATGGTCCCCCGTAATAGCAGCGTCAGCTGTGGGGGCAATTCGCGTTCACAGAGTGGGAGTTTGTAGCGAACGACCTTTTTCGGGGGGGGGGAAGGGTGCAACTTTTAGTACTTGAAGAATGCCTGTCAGTATTTCGGGCGTAAATACTGCGAGTACTCGCAGTATTTTCGGGTTCAACACTCCGGACACTCTTGCGTACTCCAAGCGTTTTGGGTGCTTGTACCGCCGTGCTGCTTGTGCTCGAGGTTCTGTACTGCTCGTGTAACCTCGATCGCGCTTGCTACTGGCGTGCTTGCCTTATTTTTGTGTGTTTTGTCTCGCGTTTGTCTGTGCTTGTTGTCGTCGTCCTTGCCGTTGTTGTTTGCTTTGTTGTTGTTTTTTTATCTGTTTCATCTTTTCATGATTGTTCGTTTGTTTCACGCGGCAATTGGCCTACCCAGGAGGCGGAATTAGCCTCGCTGAGGACAGAGAACGATCGGCTGAAGACGAAAAACGCCACCATCTTCAAGGAGTTGCACGAGACACAGGGGGCGTTAGAAGAAACGCGGGCGGTGAGCTGCCGACTGTCGTCCCTTTTGTTGTTCGTCCAAATAGAGCGCGCGCCACATCTACTTCTGTCCCCATCTTCTGCTTTGATAGGTATTTGCTTCTGTCTCTCTGCCTTTGCCTCTTGCTTCTATCTTCACTCCTCACAACGCAGTAGCCATGCCCGGCCGCCCTACCACCCTCTTTTGAAGCAAAACAGCCGAAGGTACTGCTCAAAGCGCCTTTTGGCACACACGAACTATTGTCGCTCATTACCTACCCCCACCTTCCCCCTTCGGCTCTTCACCATCCTCCTCTCCCGCTCCCCCTTTTGCCCCCCATCCCCAACCCAGGAACTCACCACGCTTAAAGCGCTGTGTCGCGACAAGCTTTCGCCTGCGTCAGCGTCTACGACGCCGCCGCTGTTAGGCGCGGCCACGTCCAGACCCTGCTCGGCCGCTCCGCCACCACCGCCACCACCCCCACCCCCCCCGCCACCGCCTCCGGCCCCCCTGCTGCACCCGCTGTTTTCGGTAAGGGCACCGCTGGTGTTTGATGCGGCGGAAACGGAAAGCTTAAGGGCGGCGGCCGTGACGCCGGTGACGCCGGTGGTGACACCCGACACGATACTCGCGACGGTTTTGGATGAAGCGGCGGCGTTTCCCGTGGTGGAGACGATGCGCCGATCATCAAGTGGGCCTAGGGGGGGGGGGCGGGAGGAGGAGAAGGGGGAGGGGGGGGGAGGAGGAGGAGGAGGTGGAGGAGGAGGAGGAGGAAAGCCGAGGGTTTTGCAATGGCGTCAGGGCGGGGATGGAGGAAGAAGGGGTGTCTTCGGCGTTTGGCGCTGGGTTTCCGGTCTCAGAGGTGAGGCTTTTATCCTTGGGGGGGGGGGGTGGGAGGGGGGTGTACTCGATAGGAGAGATGTACTCGATCTCATGCATGGCCGTGGTCGTATGACCATGGACCCTCGCACCCCTACAATGCCGGGAGGGAGCATGTCGGGGTCAACCGACCAGGCAGTCATTGCTTGCACCAAGCGCGAAGCGCCGTGAGGTGTCCGGCGAGTCGCATGAAGGGTGAGCTGCATCCTACTAAGAACCGCTTGTGAGGCGGACTTGCATAGGAATGACAGCTTCAATGAGTTAATGTAATTTCGCGTGTAGGCAAATCCAGAGGCAGCAAGGGGAGTACTATGCAATTGCCTCTTGGGTGCCCTACCATAAACACCACGTGATACGGTCATTCCCCTTGTGCGGAGTGAGGGTTCTTTACCTAGCAAAAATGGTCTATCTCGACCATCAGCTGTACCCGACCGCCAAAAAACGAAGAATAGAAAAGAAAAATGCGGTATCCTGGTTGTCTAGCTCAAGTAGTGCGCGGCATGTTTTACAGTGTCGTTGCCAACCGATGCCAACCCAACCTATATATTGTAGGGGGGGGGAGGTACTCGATATTATGCATGGCCGTCAGCGTATGACAATAGACCCTCGCATCCCTACAATGAGGTGCAGGTTGAGGCGTAGAGCTTGTTTTTTCCCATCCATCGTTGGACCCCCCCGCCTCCCCCCTTCTGTACGTACCCCAGTCACGCTTCAGGGTGTTGCCACGCTTTGGTCTGTTTTTCAACGGAATGTGAAAATTCACGTGGAACATAACTCCTTACAGCATACAAATACCCCGGGTGCATATGTAGCATACGTGTTTTTTGTGTCCGTCCCACCCTCTTTTTTATCTTTTGAATTCGGCGGGGATTGTTTTGGTCGGTGCCTGGTATGTTAATGTGATACCTACGAGTAAAACTACCGCATTTTGGACCCAGAGCACCTGTCAATATCTCCTGCAGTTGAGTGTCAACGAAAAAACGCCTAACGCGCGGTGACACGATCTTCGTAGTCGTTCGAAAGGAACAGTATGACAAAATATGAAAAAAAAAACGTACCTGGTACTTGTAAGCACGCAGGAGAGCACGCCTATCCATAGTGCTTGCCACAAACAACCACGATGTTAACCCCTCTATGTAGATCTGCACGTGCGTTTTCGGGATCAAATTGCTTGGAAACAGAGCGGAATATGTGTTGCAGTGGTGTATAGGGTCAGTTAACACAGAGGTGCGTCGTTTGTGGTCGGTGCCCATGCTTGGTCAGGCCTTAACTCCCTGGATGATTGGTCGCGCCCCAATGCCCACGTTGATTGGTCAGGCCTCGACAGTCTCGAGAATGAGCGGCGGTGGCGGCAATGAGAATCAACACGCTCCCGGCGGCGGCGGCGGCGGCAGCGGTAGCCGCCCCTGCGTCCAGGCGAGTGCTCCGGCGGTAGATACTACCGTCTTGTGACCGCGGAATAAATCTCCGGCGGTGAGTTAAAAAGTTGTATTGCCAACAACACCAACAACAAAAATAACAACAACAGCAAGAGCAGCAGCAACAATAACAACAACTTTTGACAACTTTTGTTGTTTGTTTATATGTTAATGTCGTGTTTGTCTCGTGTCTGCTTTTTATTTCTCGAACGCTCGCAGCTTTGGCGAGAGATGCTGCTTCATCGACGTCTGAACGACGACAGTGGTAGTGGTGGTGGTGGTGGTGGTGGTGGTGGTGGTGGTGGTGGTGGTGGTGGCGGTGGTGGTGGTGGTGGTGGTGGTGGTGGTGGTGGTGGTGATGGTGGTGGTGGTGTTGACGGCGGCGGCGGCGGCGGCGGCAGCGGCAGCCAGTCGGAGAGGATCGGGTTCGTGTCTCGCGACACACAGCAGCAACAGCCGCAATTGTAGCTTCTTAACCTTGCCCTGTCATTCCTAGTTGTTGCTTCCTTTCCCTGTGTTGTGCTTGTTTGGTGGGTATGTTTTGTTCTTGTTTGTGTGGTCCATGCGAAACGGCGATGTGTGGGCTTGCGTCGTTTTTTTTTGTTTCTTGTTTTTCTTGTGAGATGGTGAGGCTTGGCACGCACGACAAGTATAATGCGTACGTATCTACGCACAAGTAGCGTGGTTGAGAGTGGGACGCCGTGTCTACTAAAATGCGCCGGGATTACGGAGCCTGCTCTATAGGAATCCGAATATGTTTATTTTTACGGCCGCGATTGTACAGCAGGTTGAACCACAAGTTACTTGTGAGCTGGGCGCCAAGCATTCAACTCTCGGCACGCGGTGAACACTGCTGTCTTTTTGTGAGGGGGCGGCGCGACTTCGGAGATTTTTTTGGGGGGGAAAGAGGGGATAAACGAACGGCCGCCAACAGGTTTCCTAATATAGTAGAGAGTCTATACGTACTGTAGCAGCGATGGAAGTCAGACTTGCTGTGTTTTTTGAGTTGGGAAGATTTCTCTTGCCCTCCTCCTCCACGGCAATGGGTATACCGTAAAAAATGGGGATAATGTCTTACGGAAGCTCGGGGGACATGGTGAGGACGATCTGAACGCCTCGGGGGAAGCTCGGGGTTTCGCCGAGGAGCGAGGGTGTAGCAGGCGTGGGCGCCACGCCGGCCACTCTCTCTCATTGTGCCGTGTAGTGCCTTGGTGGGGTTGAGCTGGGCTGTCGGCTCTCTTTGCGATGATGATGGTCGTGGTAGTCGTCGCCTTTCTGGAGCTCATTGCTGTCGTTGCTGTTAACACTAGTGTGTGTGCGTAGCAGCGTGTGACACGCGGCATGATCCGATTCGCTAGCTTGCGACGTAGCTTGCTGGCTTTGCTCGCTTGCCCGCTCTGCTGTTACAGCTTGCCACGAGCTCGCTACGAAACAGCTTTGCTCGCTTGCTAGCTTTGCTGTTAATAGCTCGCTCTCTCGCTCGCTCATGTGACGTTCGTACGATGACGTTTGTATCGGGGTTGGAGAAAAGGAGCGAATGACCTATTCACGTCTGGAATCTGGATAGAGAAGTTGGTGCGGTGTGTTTATTAGGAAGTCGAGCCTCTCATCACTTGTTCGCCTTTTTGATTGATTCACCGGGTTGTTACACCGGAATTGAGGGAGGTAAATGTTTTCGCGTTTGGCGTTGCATTGGGTGCCTCGGCTGTTGAAGGTGTTCATACGATAGAGAAGAGGCGTTCTGGCAACTTGGTTGGGTGTTTCGTGCATGGTCAAGGGGAGGGCGAGGGTGGGTCAACGCGGCGAGCGTCGTCCGTTGTGCCGCCGCGCGACCATGCCTTGTGGGGCTCGTGCTTTTTTTTTGCAGTAGTTGTTCCTCGTGCTTGTAGGTGCCCATGGTGTCCCATTCCCGTTCCTCTTCTTCCTCTTCTGCTTGCCCCAGTAGGTTGATGGTGTGTCATTTTGAGCTTCGTTCACTGTTTTGTTTTCCTTCCTGATTCTAATTTTCACAATTTTCCAGTATTCTAAGTTTCTTCTCTTTTACAAGATCTTTTTTTCCTTTTTACGAGCAGCCCTAGGTGGTAACTTTGGAAAATAGGAAAATTGGAAAGTTTGTATTTTGGTAATTTGGGGATTTGGAAATGTGGATATTTGGAAAAAAAACAGTGAACAGGGTTTGGATTCTGGTTCGTAGGTATGGTTCGAAGGCGCGGGATGATTACCTCAAGGCACAAGGTAGATTGGCAAAGCAGTACTGGTGGGAGCGTTGCTGTAGGAAGCAAGACATGAATATGTACATCGTAGTCTACTTAGGGGTTTATTTGGTTCATAGCAAAAGGAGGAGGGGGGAGGCACAGTCGGAGCTATCATAGCCGTGGGAAATCGAGCTCCTCCACGACTGATCTGCCACAAAAGCAAGCAGGGGAGAAGGTACATTAGTTGTTCGTTTGTCGGGGGGGTACGCATGAATGGTTGGAGCCTCTGTAAGGAAACTCGTACAACCAGCTGTTGTATGTACTGTGGTAGAACACCGCTACGATGACGCACAATGTACTCGTATGGGTAGTACCTGGTATAGGTCTTGCACGTACTCGGTACAGTTAATCGTGGTTTGCTGTCCTCGGGGCGTGTTGTTAAAAACAGTTATTGTCGCCTTATGCTACGACGAATATACTTTTTCCTGCTTTGTATGCATATATGTACGTACGCGTAGTATGTAGAGCCGCGAAGCTACAACAAACAGTAAAGTGTAAGCTCATTCAGCATCCTTGGTCCTTCGGTCACAACAACGACAGCAGTAGCTCGCTCAGCGTCCTTGGTTCTTCGTGTAGGGCGTGGAGCTGGATGCACCGAATACCCGGTGTGTATAATATGGATGATGGGCATTTTGTGCTGTTCGCTACAACAGCAGTATGTATGTGTCGTGAGTGGTGATGGAGGGAACGACTCTGCATGCCATGACCTCCAACTTTCGGGCATACACTATCATCGAGGGGGCATATATAGTAAGAATCAGAACCTACGATGGACCCAAAAGACGTAATATCCCATACCAGGTATATATGTTTGCAAATCATATTTGGTTCTGAGGCTGGTTGGTTCCAGTGCACTTTTAATGCGTTCAATGCGTTCAACATTTTATTAGTCGATTTCTGGTTGACATGTCAACGACTCCGATGGCATGATGACTCCAATAATGTGCATGCATGGTCCCGCCTTGTGAAGAGGTTGATTCAAGTATCCCCTCCTGCGTCTCGAAGGGGTTGCGTGGTCAATGGTCAAATGACTAAGGCAAGCAACAAATAAGTACGCCCCCCCCCCCCCCCCCCCACCCCCCCCTCTTCCTCCCGAGGCAGCTCGTTTCCCCCCCCCGTCAACTACCGACACAGCTATGGCGTGGGCCAAGGAAACGTTCAGTTCCTTTTGTGCATTATATGTCCCGATTTTTTTTTGTGTGTGCATTCGTAAGGAGCTGTTTCTTTCAGTTTATGCGCGGGCTGCATGGGTTCTACTGAAGAACCGACAGTCCCGCGCTGGGCACTTTGTGGTTAGTACGGCGGCCACGCACTCCCCCCCCCGACACAACAACACCAACCACCAACCGCTCCAAGAACGTCCAGTGCCTCTTTTTCTTCCATGTTCTTCGTGTCCTTTTTACCGCCAACAAGCAGCGCGAGGGGGTGTAGAACAGAGATCACAAAGTATGCGGTATTCAAAATCGCTCATACAAACCCGACCAACTACTTTTTTTTCTTTTTTAATCATCACTTTCACTTTCCAGCCTAACTCGTAGGAGGTTTTACTCTCGACGACCTTCTGGACAAGCCGTGGTCACAGGTGTCTACCCTTCTCCCCCCCGGTACGTGCCTTTACTTTTTTTTGTCGCGCATAGGGTTCAGCATTCCTACTGCTCGTCGATTTTCACCGAATGTAGGTAACTCACGCTCTCGCGCTTTCCGCTAATCAATTTCTTTCATGATAGAAAAAGCCCTTACGAGCATGCACTCGGTGGGACTTGAACCCACGAAATTGATCTTGATAGGCACGCGGACCACCTACCATGTCACCGGGGACGCCGGCTTTTACTACAAATTAAATAGTCACGAGTACACACACTTGTGGAATTAGCACGCCAACCCCGTTCCTTGACCGTGCAATAAGAATATCCCATATATAGGCTTACGAACCATATTTGGTTCTGAGCAATGTGCCCCCCCGTAATATGCTGAGGAGTAGGGTTTGTTTGCCGCCTCTACCAGGTATTCCCGAGCAGTTTCGACATAACGGGAAAGGGGGGGGAGGGTGTTCGCTGTGACGTTTTTCTTCTTTATTTTCTCTTCTTGTCTTATTTCTTGACCGACGTCGCAAATCAAGCCATTTTCCAGTTTTTCCTGCTTTATAAAATTACGAAACACGTCAGCTGTGAGTTCGACTGATTGAATAGTTGATACCGGTACTTAGCTTTGCAAGCTGCGTAATACGCCTGCTCTATTTGGACTTGTTGTTGTAGGGTGTATCCCCTGTACTTTCACCCAATAAATTAAATAAAATCTGCTGCTGCTGTACGAAGTACAAGTACTGGCGCCTTCTACTTTGTTTCCAGAAGCTGGGGTTACGCTGTTCACAGGCCTTTGGTTTCGCCTTGCCCTGCCCACGCCTCCCCCGTCCAGATGCACCCCGCACGTGGGTATTCTGTACTGCATGTATGTGGCAACCAATGGTGGACCGGAATACATCGCTACTTCTCATTCCTCTTTTTTTTCCCCTCCATTCCGCCAGCCGTTTCAGAACCTGTCAGCCCCGCGCCCCGCAACAAAAAAAATACCAGGTAGCGTTTAAATGGAACTTTTTCAGGCAGAAAAAGTACGATCCTTCATTTTGCACTTTCCCTTTCTGCACCCCTGTGGACTGGGTACGACCGCAAGCCGCTTTCTTCTCTGAGTTGCAGGTGAGCATGCATAGCGGTGCACCACACGAGTTGCTTCTATAGCGGTGTCGAGGCTCTTCATTCCGTTATTGGTTTGCACGCTTTCTAGATCTAAATAGGCCAAAGATAAGAATCAAGGCACAACGGGCTCATGCGCCGAAAATTGGTTGCCGCGCGCGCTATTAGTTTGGTCTTGATGTGGTGGGTCGGAACTACAGTAGTAGCGTGCCAAGAGAGTGCCAAGCCAACGGCGAGCGCCGGCGAGCCACAAGGTAGCACGCGCTCGGTGCGCGTGTACAAAGCAGGTCGGTCGCAGGGAGCCACGCACGCGCCGCGCGTTGGGGCTGTGGTTGGTGACTTTGTTTTTCACGTCAGACTACTTGGTGCGATAAAAAAAATCGCCCACTTTGTTGTACTACTACGCCGCACGCACAGACAGGGTGCGGGCGCCAACACCGTCCGAACGAAGCCGGCAATTTATTTTGGGGGTGGGGCGGCCTTACCCCCCAACCGCACAACTTCGAGCTGCCTATCCGAAGCCGCCACGCGCCGAAGCCCGTCACTCGCTGCCCCCCATGTATTTATTTGGTATGTGGCGCATGTCGATGACACCTTGCAGTTAGTTGAGGACTGAAAAGTGTTTTCGAAATCAGATGAATGAATGATTGGTGATGACCCGTGTCACTTCGCAAGTCAACCAGTAATTAATATCAACAAGTAAAGTCCCCAGTTCATATCAACTCTATCTACAGCCTACCGTACAAAATAATTGTACTGCTGCTGTAAGACGCCCGCGACCTCTTGTAATCCGTTTTTCGAACGCTTGACCTTACCCTCTCCCCCGTGTCAGCCATGCCGCTTGTGCGAGTTGCTTCCGTCGGGGTAATGGCGCTACTTGGAGTCACGTACACCGCGTTCGGCAGCATCATCACACCCAGGACGCCGGTATCAAATATACGATCAAGGCAGATCTGGTGGGTCGCTCTTCTTTCGCCACGTATTGTTGATACGTTGGACAATATATCACCATTTACAGTAGATCATCTATTAGTAGATCCTATGGTGCCGTTAGGACAGGATTATGTACACTGTAGGACAGATCCAACCCAGGGAACATTCCATGGATCCTGCAGGTTAAACGGCTCTCACCCGGCAACATGAGCTAGATCATACAGATTATACAAGTCCTTAACATATTTGTCCTGAAATATTTAGCTCATTAAGTGGGAATCAATGATCTGTCTGGTGCGCAGAATTGTAGCATATTTGCAAAAACAAAAAAACGTTCCGTGCTTGTCGTGCTTTAGGCCACAAGCCATGCCAGGAAAAATACGCGCCTCGCGACTTTTCATCCGACAGCACTCTCCCTGGTTCCCCCACCGTCCAACACCCTACTGACCGACCCAACGTAAACAGCAATAAACCACCGGAATCGCGTCAAAGCGGTAGAGAGCAAGCCGTACTTTTGTTTATCGCTTAAACCCGAGGAGAATAATGGGGTGGATGGCGGTATAGACGATTGTAAGGCTGTACGGCAGTATCTCGAGTAGATCCGATCCACGAGAGGCAGGAGACCTAACCCTACTCTCTGGGCCCGCAGGCCGCGGATAAAAAAACTAGCGGAGGTGGCCAAAAAAATAACGGGCGAACCCTTTTTCACTGTGTACCCCTTGTATAAATACATATACTGTAGTACCATTCACTCCATCCAGAAATATAAGGATCACGTCTCCTACTATTACGGGGGGCCATATTAAATAGGATCTACCGTAGACACAAAAAGCTACATATCTCGCTTTTTTTACTACCAATATTTGGTCCTATTTACTAAAGTCCCCCGTAATTATACGAGTGCCCTATTGTCCTTGTATTCACAGACAGAGTGGCGCACCAGAATTGCACGTTACCTGTAATACAACCTCCATCATGTATCATACCGCTCCACCCGTGTCGCTAGTTATACCTGTGTGCACCCGTCGCTGCCGGTTGGCTGTACGAGCGGCATTGTTTTCGGATGCGGCAGGGGCGGACATATGTTGAGGTCTTAGTCCGTTGGGCGAATTGTAAAAGGTTAACCGATTGCTTATCCGAACTAAGCCTCATAACTTGGAACAGTCTCTCCCCCCTTGGACGAACCGGATGCACAGGTTGGCGCGTATCACCAACACGGGGTTCCAATTTTTGGGGTTCCAGAAGCATTTTTCAGGCTTTTGACATGAATGAGGAAACTGACTTTTCTTTGAAAAAGCGTTTTTTCATAGTGGACGTGAGATTCGGACTCACGCCCGACGACTCATGTCCTGCCGACGACGCCATATTGTCGGGGTCTTAGTCCGTTGGGCTACTTGTAAACGGTTAACCAATCGCCTACTCAAAGCAAGCCTTATAACACTCCCCCCCCTGCGCTACTGGTCAAAGGTCAACCGATCCTACCCAATCTAAACCTTATACGTAACAAATACCCTGGTACGAGGATGGCAGCGCCCACTGCGGTGAGATAGACGAAGCAGAACCTATGACGAGTTTTGCTCACGGGCCCCGCCAACTTTGTCGCCAATGTCGGTGGGCACGGCGATCGCCATCTTGACACTATCGAGGCGAGATGATCTATTCGTGTAGATTATAGGTACGTCTAATGTACATGGTCCATCCAGGAAAGTCTTTCCATTTTTTTTAACCATCACTTTTACTTTCCAGCCTAATTCGTAGGAGGTTTTACCCTCAGTGCGTAGCTTTTTTACGTAGTCGTAGCACAAGTAGAGGACGTGTTTTTTTCACGACAGGTGCAAGAAGGAGCTTTCAAGAAGGGCAAGTGCAAATTTTATGTTCAGAGTGAAAGAAGAGAGACTACTCTATTACGGGGGACCATAGTTAATAGGACCTATGGTATACATAAAAACCTGTATATTTCACCATTTTTACTAACAATATTTGGTCCTATTAACTATAGTCCCCAGTAATAGTATTACTGCGGCATTGCTGTAGACTATATTCGATTCAAGTCGGATCGGAACATGTACGATACATTCTCGGAGGGAAAAATCGATAACAAAATAAACTACATACAAGTATTCGGTAGATGCAGTCTGATAAGAGGCGCATCGTGGACCGCATCTATGTATTATGATGATGGCGTTCCGTTGCACCGGGCTACGTACGGCGTTAGCCGGTCGCCACGGTTGCTTTACGCTATCGTCGCAACATCCTTCCCTCGAATTGCATAAGAGATCGAATCCCGTTATTATCGCCCTTGTCTGCTTGGCGGAGGGCACGACGTGCGTCGTTCAGAATCCGCTGTGCGTGGGTAAACAACGTCGAGGAAAAACAAAACAGGGCCCTTCAACGGCTCATGTCTCCGCCTAACCGGCCGCTTGGGTCAGGAACGTTTCGAAATCTCACGGGTGGGATGGCGTCGTGAATTTTTCAATCTCTCATGGATCGGGTCGGTCCACCCTTGCTCGAGTCGATCCAGCCGGGCTCGCGAGCTTTGACCTGATCCGTGAACAGTCCTGCGAAAAACGAAATGCGGAAAACGCTGGGACTGTGCTTCAAAGGATGTAAATGCGCAAGTCGACGCACGCACGTATATATGTGAACGAGCACCAAAAAAGAGCCTTACTCACCTAAATGCAAGGCAAGCATTCGAGTAGGTTAGGGGGGAAAGGAGAGACCTGTACTGTTTCGACCCCGGGTTACAGAGAGAAAACGAGTTGTTGTGGGGGAACGGGGGGGCAAATATATTTCCAGTGGATGAAAAAATATCGTGTGCAAAGACGGTACTACTGCCGTAGCAGGCGGCACCCTACTCTAAAAGTGTACGCTGAACCCAAAGAGGGCTTGATGCGCCCAGCAGCCGAAACAGGCCTTGACTGACCAACCCTTTCGTACACTAAAACTGGAGTAGTAAAGCCAAAATGAATTTGAATTGACCACCCCAAACACTAAAACTGGTATATTAAGGCCAACAGAGGGCTTGACTGACCGCCCCTCTGCACTGTAACTGGTATAGTAAGGCTAAAAGGGACCTTGACTGGCCGCCCCCTACGCTATAAGTGACAGCGTAAGGCCGAAAGAGGCCTTGACTTACCGCCCTCTACACTATAACTGGTATAGAAAAGTCCAAAGAGGCCTTGACTGACCGCGACCTCCTACACTTTAACTGGTGTGTTATGGCCAAAAGAGGCCTTCGTTGACCACCCTCGACAGGCCAAAGGAGGACTTGACTGAACGCCCCCCTACACCAAAACTGGTACATTAAGGCAAAAAAAGCCTTGACTGACCGCCCCCTACATTATAATTGTTATAATAAGGCCGAAATAGGCCTTTATTGACCGCTCCCTACACTAAAACGGGTACAGTAAAGCCAAAAGAGGTCCCCACTGGCCGCCCCCTACGCTAAAGCTGGCATATTAAAGCGAAAGAAGCCTTGACGCGCCCAGAAGCTAAAAGAAGCCCGGATTGACCACCCCGTACACTAAAAGCGGTACATTGAAGCCAAAAGAGGTCTTGAATAACCCCCCTCGCGCAAAAACTGGTGTATTAAGGCCAACAGAGGCCTTGATCAGCCCGAGAAACAAAAAAAACGCCTTGACTGATCGCCCCTGAACTAAACCTAGTGTATGAAGGCCTCAAAAGGCTTTGATTGACGGCCCACTACACCAAAATTGGTACACGTAGGCCAAAAGAGGCCTTATCTGACCGCCTCTCTACACTGGTGCTGGTATACTTGGGCCGAAAGAGGCCTTGATGCCCTAGAGTAGACCGGCATCCTAGCAAGTTTTATCTAGAGTAGACCGGCATCCTAGCAAGTTTTATCGTGTGTACCCCCCGCCGTCAATGACAGTAAAAGAGGCCTTAACTGGCCGCCTCCCTACACTATTGCTGGTATATTTACGCCAAACAATGCCTTGACGCGCTAAAAAAGACCGGCCTCTTATTAAGTAGCATATTTTCTGGTGTGTATCCCCCCCCCCCCGTCATTCGCGCTTGGTGCAAGCAATGCCTGCCTCGACGCTAAAACCCGACATGCTCCGTCCCGGCATTGTAGGGATGCGAGGGTCTATGGTCGTACGACTACGGCCATGCATGAGATCGAGTACGTCTCTCCTATCGAGTACACCCCCCCCCCCCGTCATTTGCAGTTGACCTTACAGTACCACAGTATCACACAGTATCACACAGTGTCCCTTTCGGTCGCGGCAGGCACGGAGCGCCGAGATTGGCAGTATCATCAACTACACTGACAACAACGTCAACGAAGACGGAGAAACGTCAACGGAGACCGAACACGACGCGGGTATCACGCCCGCCATTCCTGACGACGACGACAACGGTGGAGATGACATTTGTGAAAATCCCCAGAAGGAGGTATGGTCAAACATGTCCCTACAGAATACAGGTTACAGGTGGCATACAGGTATATATAGAAATCGTAGTCTGATGATAAAACGCATTTTTTGGATCGCATTTACATGCAACCCTGGAGGAACGATAGAAACGTGTTGGCACAAGTTATAAGCCTGATGATAAAAACGCATTTTTTGGATCGCACTGAACTGCAACCCTGGAGGTACGATAGATACATGTTGGCGCAAGTTATATACCAGATAGGTGATAAGGATGATGAGAAGCATCTCAATCGCAGCTAATGATCATTATCATCATCATTGTCGTCTTCTAACGTCAGTATTTGCTCGTTTTCCTGATCCAAGTCTAGCCCGTGATCACAAAAACCCCGGAAACAGGCTATAACAAATAATCTCCAGCATATCATACCACGGCGGTATTCGCTTTTGAGCTACTGCTCTATCGGGTCTGATGCTACGAAAGTCCCGTCGCCACGGTGACTTTGAAGTAGTTACGGCCGCGATGATCCTGCCGAGGTCTACCTGAGGCTCGAAAAATCCGGATATCGACCATCTTGCTTATTGTGGAAGAAGACACGACGCGCGCATAGCAGCACTGCAAGAAGGTGGGTTTCTTTGCGGCCGCATTGTTCTCTCTTGGCATTTTTCTCGCGTGTTGTTAAAAAAAGGCTATATATTCCACAACCATCGCTCAGTGATAAGGTGTCGCGACACATGTATCTCAGCCCCTTATTCGCCTTGATTGCCTCGCATCGGGCCCCGCACCCCCCCCGCCGCTCGTCGACTGGGGGATCGAACGGCATCTAGTCTTCACCACGCTTCTTGGTTTTACAAACTACTTGGAATCAGCGTGGGATATTTTGTGCGTGGTAGTGAAAAGGTACCGCAGTTTTCGACCATAAATTTATGCGTACATAGAGGTGCATTTTGGGCCTGTACGAACATGATACCAGGTATTTGATGGCGAGGAGAAATCTCCGCAGAGGAACAAGTCGCAGCCCGTCCGTTTCAGAGACTGCGAGAAGACGGCCTTGGGTGGACCAGATCCGTAAATATGCCCTTCTAGAGCAGCTGTACTCGAGTGTTTTTGTACAAGATACTTGGAAGTAACTAGTGCGAGGGGAGTTCTTGCAGTAGGCAAAGGGTTATAAGACCGTGGGGGCTCACTTCTGCAGTAAAGTACCTAAACGAAAGCATGGGAAAAAAGCGAAGCCTATATATCAGGTACGTAAACACTTGCTTACCTGATACATGATATACCAACAAGAAAACAAACTGAAAAACAAACCTGCTTATCATATGTACACTCACGTTGGTTCCCGGGGTCGACGACAAAGCGCTGCCGGAGGAGAACATGTCGGCTTCGTTAAACGCTGCCGTGTGACCTGTCTGTCCCGCGGTGGAGTGCCGCAATGCGGTGATCCAGGTATCGCGTTGTGCACGATCGCGTGCGATGAAAGTCCGAGATCTCTGGCAGGCCAAACGAAACAACAGCGGGCGATTGTTTTAGGGCGAAGAGCCAAGGGAAAGTCGATCCGCATTTATTTGGGGATCGAGAAGACTAGGTATTGTTTCAACGCGACAACAACAGTGGCTGAAGGGGAAATAGCAGGCGTCTGAAAGAAGAGTCGGGAAAAGAACATTGCTACCGGCACAATCGCGAACTGCTTACGGTGCCGGCGTGCGGGGGGTAAAGTGAAATGCTTGGCGTTCCGTAGTGTAGTAATTACTCCATAGTACTACTGTAATTCCGAGGCTGTAAGTCTCCATCTCTTCTGTCCCTTTCACCTATGTACGTCGATAAAGTCGTACATCGGTCATGTTGCCCCCAGGATCTCCCCGTGACCGCTACGGCAAAAAAAAAGAGACACCCTGGTCGCCCGTACAAAACGCCTCCATTTATCGGACGCATCACCGACCCCCACTTGAAGATTTCATATTTCAGGGCGGACAGATTCCTGATCCATATGATATATTAATAGCTCATGTGTGTTGCTGGGTGGAAGCCGTAAAATATGCATGATCTGTAGCGCATGTGTTGCCAAACATTGTATCACGGATGTGCGTTACATTTCCGTCGAAATGGCGGAAATAGCAGGCGGAGGGGCGGGGCTCACCGCGCGTAGCGAAACAGTGAAAGCGTCGATGGAAACTGCGTGGACTCGGGTTCCCGGCGTAAGCTGGATGGTCTGTCCAAAGCGACACGACAGCAAACGCACATATAAATGTGGCGGCGAACACCGCACAGATATAATACAAGGCGCATGTGATGAGATACGTCGGGAGATACAAGTGGTCCCGGTTTGGCGAAAAAACTACAGCAAACCAGCTGAGACATATATCCCAGGATGGCCCAGCCGCCACAGAACAGCCCAAAAACATCGCCTGAGTAGCTAGAAACGAAAAATGTGCGCGCGATAGTTATGCGTCTTTTGCGTCCATCGCGCAACAACTGTGGGTGGTTGGTGAATTAATAGACAAACGTGAGCAGCACGCTCCTATATACCCGGTATACCGTAAGTCGGTTAATCGTTAGGCTGACTCCGCTGCCGTTTGTGCTTTGTTGTATTATTTTGTTTTCGCCTCTTGTTAGCGGATTGATGTGCTAGACTTCAAGCCATCATCTGGGCGGGGGATGCAACCACGCAAGGTCTCCCTTTCGGGGTCTGTACTGACGATGTGCAAGTTTTGCAAGGTAGATACGTGCAGTCGCGGCGTATTATATACCACTATGTACCGAAGCATAAAATATTTTTTCATGAAATAATATAACACAAGCGTTTCTTGTGTTGCGGAACATGGTGGTATTAGTTTCTATGTCAAGGTGCACGAGGCTGCGACTAGTAGATAGGCGTACCGCCCTGGCCGTACATATACGGACCGTTCAGGTATCAACATGAACAATCACACTGTACTTCAGATTTATATGATACAATATGCACACGACTGCGTGCGGCGGCTGTAGCCGGGGCGTGCCGCACAAGAGCAATGCGTCGCCCTTCCTCGCTTTGTTCTTGTTTTTCGTTTGTCGTTTCGCAAACAAACTGCTACTATTAATGTTAGACGTGCACTCAATCCGGCACCTCCAACTATCTGAGGGGCAGCTCTCGTACCGTTCACTGCTGGTGATATCTGTCCATATATCTCCACGGGCCCACATCCCTTCACACGCTGACCCCGGTCGACGGGCGCATGACGAGGTAATATATTTCTGCCGCTACACGAAAGGCAGGCACCACCTCGTTGACGCTACGCGCGGGAGTCGACCCAACCCGGCTGCACCTCAGGGGTTCACACCTGTTCTGATATTTGTACCCACGTTAACACTCTCGACCTTGCGTGGCACGACACACCATAAGTGTTGGTCCCTCCCCTCTACTCGCCACCTCCTGATTGTCCACATCTAGGACAGATCATTGACTCCCACAGTTGATTATCTAGATCATTCAGGGCAGATATATAGATAGATGTATCCCTGGTCTGTATGATCTAACTCATGCTGCCGGGTGGGAGCCATGTAGTCTGCATGATCTAGGACATGTTTTCCTTGGTTTTGCACCACCAGTACTACACATATCCTGCACAGCACCTTAGAGCGGCAGGTTATTAGAGATCTACATGATGTACAGTAGATCATGTTCTACCCGTTCGAGGCGTGAAACAGTCATCTTCAAGTTCGTCACAGCCTCCTTTGCCCGGCCACGTGCATGAAACACACGTGGTTCCCGGCCGTTGTAACCCTTAGGAGATGCACTTGGACAGCAGTTCAGATGTCATGCCCGTCACCAGCAAGCCAGACAACAAAGGAGCTACTACTTCCGCCTGGGCCTTGTTCACGGTCACGACTGGTACCTCTGCATCTGCTAAGTCTGTGAGTGGAGTGCATATAAAATGTATGTTTGCTTTGCTTGACCTCTGTACTACTACTGCGAATGCGACCCACACTAAATCCAAGTGAAGGGCTCCCCCGCCTAAGGGGGGTAAGGGGTGTGTTTATGTCCATGCATGGCCGTAGTCGTACGACCATAGACCTTTGCATCCCTACAATGCCGGGGCGAATCACGTCGGGTTTCCACCGACCAGGCAGACATTGATTGCTTGCACCAAGCCCCAGGCAAACGTGTGGTGTTGGGGGAGTCGCGAGGGGGGGGGGGGTGATACTCGATGCCGTTTCGGCTCGACACGAGATTTCAGGGCGGAAGCTGCTGTTGCATTTATACACGTGACACCTGGTGGCACTCTTACTATGAGCTGTGCTTTCTACGTATTTTTCCGGGCGGGAAGGATACAGCTGTAACCGCAGAAACAATATCGAACCCATATAGTCGACCTAGCCGTTTCGTGGAGAGACCTTCCGTCACTTTTGGAGACAGATGCCCTATATAGGTAACACTGACGTACCCGAACGGCAGTAGTAGCGTCGGGCTGTCGGCGGTGCCACTTATCTCACAATTTCCGATGCCACCACTCTGTTTTAGTTTTCGCGCATCGGCCCGGGCTCGTGTCACCATTCCCATCTCCGAAAAAAGTGGGTTTCTGATGCCGGTAACCCCGAGGAGCAAGACGTACGGGTTTCGCTCATCGAGGGCGTCATCCGCGAGGCTAGGGACGAAAAGGGTGCCATGGTCGAAGACGGCGAGGCAAGTTGCTGCAACAACATGATTCTAGTATATACCTGTGCAGCTCTTGCGCAAAACCCGTTTTACAACGTTTACGCAGATGCTCTTTAAGTAGGAGTAGATACTATGAATTGTTACCGTGTGTAGCGTGAGCTTCAACGTTGTCCATTAATAAAAATCCCAGAAAAGCAGAAGAAAAGGCAAGCGCAACAAAAAAATGGGAAAGTATTCATGGGTATCTCTCTATCTGGCAATTCTGAGTCAAAACCGGAGGACGATAACTCGAATTGATCGTCCGTGAGGCTAAGGAAAAGGACGCTATTGATAGCCCTCCTTTACAGCTGTATGCATTGATCGTACGCAGACGGGGAGTGCCTCAAAACGATGCAAGACGGACCCCATTTTTAAGCACGTACTCAACCCAAAGAAAGACGGTTTGTGAACGGGACTCGCGCCTAGCTTACAGTACGACATGAGGAGAATGGGAAAAATAAAATAACCGCTGTGAAGGGATACGCAGGATGCTACTGAAATAAAATAGCACCGCGTGAGAGATACATCATGAGCACTTTGAATGGAGCACGCAACAGTATATGTCTGGTTTCAAACATGATACATAGCGCAGCGGGGCCATGCCATGATAGGGTTTGAACTTTTTGGGCCCAAACACTTTTGAGCTCCTCAATTGATGTGCACAGTAGAGGTTATCCTAGGGGTAAGGGGTCACACTTTTAGGGCCATTTTTGTGTGACCGGTTGAGCTATTGATATACAGGCTACAATAGTGCCATTACATTCAACGCGCATGTATTTATTACAGGACTTGCTCATATGTAGAAACGTTGGGTTGGATTGCGCGAGATATAATTTTCCGAAATTCATTGTTTTCGGGCGAGATATTACGCTCTTCATGTGAGAGAGGAGCCTCGGAAAAATAAGCCACCACCACCTCCGCCGTGGCGTTGCTCGTGTACTCTTAAACAATTGTTTGTTAAATACCTATCCAATGGACGTGTGTGTACGGAAATGTGAGGCTTATTCCGTTTTCATCAAAGTTTGTTTGGGTGAGGCGCCATACACGGTAGAGCTCCTCAATTGAGAAGCCTCTTAGAAAAATCATGCTATACTCGGTAACCCAGTCGAGTGAGGAATGTGTTCTGAGAAGTTGAGTGCTAATGGCTATTGGTATCGTATGTTGATGGCCACGGGGGCGCAAGAGACCTTCCGACCGACGCCGCCCCCTCTTGCCGCATTGTGCATACGTAACGCGACCCTTGATTTGATGTTCTCTCATTATTGCCGAGAGCGCATGGGCATGGGCATGGGCATGGGCATCCGGCGAGCTCTAGTCCGCCGTGCGCTCGTACTCAGCCAGCAACCCCCTCTCTTCAGACCCTATCCGCGCCACAACAACAACGAATGCCATCAACACCATCCTCTTAGCTTCTTCCCCCTCTCCCCCCTCTACCACAGTCTGCGTAAAAAACATCGTACACAACCAGGCTGGAGAGACGTTTGACAAGAGACTCGTTGATCCACGGTTCAGGGGCTCGAAGCTCGGGCCCAGGGACAAGCCCATCAAATCCGGGACGTACCTGCCCAACTCGCCCTACCGAACGGAAACCTCGACGACGCTGGAGGTGATTGAGACCGGGGACGTCCTTGTGAGCGCCGGTCACATGCCTGACCGCACGCAGGAGCCACTGTGTGCGTACCGCACGACGGCCACCTTCAACGGCCGCGCTAACAGGGTCTGGTCTGCGTTTATCGAGTCGCCCTGGCAGAGATTTCTCGGCGGATATGAAATTCAGGTGAACCTTACCGTGAAGAACGGGCGGCGGCGGGTGGGGCGGGGGAGGATGTGCACCCTCGGGCGGAGCCCCTCGCCCGAGGGGAGCTTGCGAAGGTTCCTTCGGCGGGACGAGAGGGGGCGGGACATCACCAACGCGGAGCTTGACATGATGCAGGACGGCACGGTGATGATCCGCTCGGACAACGCTGTGTTGTGGGAGTCTTCCTGAGATTAAGCAGGGGGGGGGGGGGGAAGGAGGGGGCAAGGAGAGTTTCTATGCCGTCACGAGGTTCTTCACGGTTCGCGCGGGGAGTCGAGGAGGAAAAGAAGGGGGGGGGCTTTTTCGGGGGTAACTGGTGGGAAGGGAAGGGGGGGGGGGGGGGGTACTCGCTTGTTGCTTGCTTTAGTCATTTGACCATTGACCACGCATCCCTTTCGAGACGGAGCATGACACGAGGGGGGTGTACTCATCTTCAAACATGGCCGTAGTTGTGTTATAATAGACCCCCGCATCCCTACAATACCGGGACGGAGCGCGGCATCATGAGGGTATACATCTACCGCGTCTACGCTTGCGCGGGGGGTCGCGGGGGAGGGGTAGGGGGGGAAAAGGAGGCCAGACACTCAAGATTTAAGATGATGACATTTTTTTTGTGTGAAAGGTTCAAGACTGGATAGGGAGGATAGGAGAGAGAGGAGAGGCATGGCCATACTTGCACTACTACTGACACCCGCAGCGGTTCTAGACCTGAGAGTGGCACACTGAGCCCGCCATCAAAGCTGTGTGTAGTTTAGCTGCGGTTAAAGCCGTATAGTTTCGATGGGAGGTAAATCTGTGTGTAGTTAGGATCAAGAGGTCACGTAGAGTACTTTAGAGCTAGCTAGTAGACGTGTGACGTTGTTTTCGGTCATAATTCATGCGTCTAGACCAGCAAATGGTATCAGCAAGGGGTTTGGGGTTTGGCCAAGAGACCAGAGCACTGTGCAGCTAGCCAGCAAGAAAGTGATCAATGTCTTTTTTATCGTAACCCGTTGCCTTTAATCTACAGCAGTAGCAATAGCAGTAGCTCGGGGCCTAAGGTTGGGACCGAGAGCCCTGGCACACTTCTTGAGAGCTAGCTGTTAGTAGCTATGTGGGGGTAGACGTGATGGAATGGTAACTCAGCAGAATGAAACGCGCGGAAGACGATTCTCCCCCTGTGTGATTGTTTTGCTTCACCGTTCTGCTTGTCCCTCTGTGATATGATGGCTTTCGGCTTTGCTTACTACCAGGTAGCTATCTTGGAGGCAACCGTTTTTTTCTTCTATACACAACGCCAAAAGGGATCCATGGAACGTGATAACCTGCGCTTTACTCGTGCTCTCTTTCAACCTATCGAGTTACCATCCGGTACCCGACACCAACTCCAACTCCTTGAGAACTGTAAAACCATTTTTGGGCCCGAACTACTTGAGACTAGGGATTTGTTTTCTTTGCGGTGGTGGTAAAAGGTCTGCGTAAGGAACTCCTACTTTAAGCCAGACTGGAGATATTTTCTTATGTGAGGCAGGGTGTACCGTACACTACCTTCAGCTTTAAATAGGTTTACTATATTTGTGGCGTCTGGTCTATCGGGTTTCCTACTGACATGTAAGCATGCATTTAACATGGACACCTGCTGGTAGCATAATATCACCCTGTATGTTGTTGTCTGTATGTGACGCAGGTTGTGCCCTACACTACATAATCTCAGTTGAAAAATGACTTTTGTTATGTTCTGCGCGAAACCCAATGATACAAACTTTCGATTTTTTGAGCGCTGTCACGTACTACAAAAAGGCGGGCCGCTAACTCAAATCGCTGCTTTGCTTATTGTCGTTTGGGGTTTTCTTTGACATGACATGTTTCGTTTTACAAAGCAATTATTGCAGCTGGCTTCAACAAGCACCAAAACGGCTCGAGCACGTTCGCGGCGGGCCTCGTACAATTTTCGAGACTCGCTGTTGTCATCGTGCTCGTCGTTGAATACAATCCTTGAGACCCGCTATCGCCGTCGTTCTCGTCGTTGGCGAAGGAGATAGACAGGGCAACCGCTGCGTTCGATTGCTCGCTCAACCCCCCAGTAACAACAGCAGCACATGTTTCCCGTTGTGCTTCCTACCCGAACGGGGTCATGATGGTGGCCAATCAGTGGCCAGTAGTGTGTACAACGCCTTAGAAAGTACAATTTCGAGAAATTTTCACTCGGGAGAGAGAACGTAGTCCGCAAGTCGGACTAATTAAGAAAAACTCAAAAGCGTCACAGCCGCGTTTTAGGCCCACTTTAGCTCCTCTGGCCCCGGGAAGGCCCATCCTAAGGCGTTGTAACTAGAACTCCCGCTGCATGGACAGCTATGATGTAGTTGTAGAGTATTTTCCCCCGCCGATGCCCCCCCCCCCCCCCCCTTACGGCCATGGATGATAATGAGTACACCCCCCCATCCCTCTCGGAGAGGTCGCTTACTGTAAAGTTCTCGCATGCCCGGTACATGGAATTGTTCGCACGACGGACAGATCTTGATCGACAGTAAATCATCCACATCCTTATCTGCCAACATAAGATGCGATGCAGGATCTGAGTACGTAATTAATAGCTCGGATCCAACTCAGGAAACATGCGCGAGATCACACATAGTTTTTTGGGTTCCATCCCGGTAACACGAGCTTGTTCACATCATACAGATCAGGGATGAATTTTCCCTGAGTTTTCTAGATCATGAAGTGGACATTGACGATCTCTCCGACGTGTGGGCTTGTTTCAAGGCATCGATCGGCCAACGCGACATCGTCACCCAAACGATTATGCACATATTCTATCTCAGACGCCGTGGTATGTTTGGTAGATCCGCATACATCCCACATGCAATAGACAAGCATATCCGGCAGCACCGTGTTGTTAGAGCTTGTCTGGGGACAAGGGCAGGCAGAGGGAGGGAGAAGGGGAGGGAGGTCGTGGGGGAGAGGGGTCACAGTTTCTTTTCTGTTTTCGACGCGCGACCGACCGCAATGCAGCAACAGGTTCCGGCGATATTTGAGGTGCTGTCGGGCTCGACTGATACCGTAAATCGATGCACAAGCGATGCCGGCTGGATCTTATTGCTTGGTTTTAGTTTTGTTATTCTTTACTCCGGAAAGCTTATATTGGATACCGGTATATATGAGGAGCATGAGCTCTTTTCAAGGCATCGAGGTTCGTATGTACCCAACCAGGTGAGAAATGGAGGCTGAGATTTACAAGAAAATACGGAATCCGGGAGTGATTAAACTGAAGTTACTGCTGTAGTGTAGAGCGCACCCAATATCAGACAATAAGTCAAACCTCCACCAGTTTTGCTTGTTTGTTATCGGGTGTTTTGTGCCTGGTACTGCAGTATATAATATGACGATCGGCCGAAAATATTTGCCTCGTCCTCGTGGTGATGGATATGTAGGCGTGCCCGTTTATGAAATGACTGCAAATACGTCAACTGTGAGTTTAACCGATTGAGTTGTTTATACTCAACTTTGTGAGCTGCATATGTTTCGTTGTTGTCGCTTTTACTTTTCAGCTATTCATCGTCCCGAGGGAGGCTTTTCCCTCAGCAGTCAAGCCGTCTTCTGGACAAGCCATTGTCACAGGTGTCTTCACTCCCCCGCCCCCCGCCCCCCGGTACTATAATCGGCGTGGGTGTCGCTGCGGTTGTATGAGCGAGTGATTCCGGTACCGACTAAGTAGACGAGGCCGGCTGGATCGTTGTAGTCACAGGCACAGCAGTAGATACGTGGGGGGTGGGGTCTTTGGGGCGTCGGCACCGTGTACGGCCGCACGCTGACCTACCCGCTTCGTTTCAATACCTGGGGAACCCGGGAGATAGATATGTTTTTAGGGGCGCTTGCGCAAGCGTTCCTATAAAAGGAACGATCGAAGTGAAATTCGAAGTCCGTGTCCTCGACGATGCCAACTGTAAAGGTGTTACCGACTGGGCTATAGGGCTAAACTATCGATCGATCATCCAGCCCAGGGTAATCCTTATATGGGTAATCGATCGATATGTTTACCCTTGTGTTCTGATACTGCCTTGAAATAGCTCAGTAGGTAACACCTTCACAGTTGGCATCGTCGAGGACACGGGGTTCGATTCTTTCTTTTATAGGAACGCTTGCGGAAGCGTCCCGAAAAAATGTACGGCCGTATCCGGTACCGACGCCCCAAAGAACCCGCCGTTCAGGGGGGGGGAGAGTGTAATAAGAATTGCCTACGAGGGGGCGGGTAATCGACCGATCGTTTACCCCTATAGATCAGTAGGTAATAATAACACCTTAACTTTTTCCTTAAAAATTAGAACGCATATATATACGTAGGCTTCATCATTCCTACTTTTGCTCCTCGATTTTCATCGAATTTTGCCAATTAATTGGTGCTCTCGCGCACAATGCAATAGTAAGCGAAATCAAACAGTACAACAACCGTAGTACAGCAGTAATATTACTAAATACCTGCTACGTATTACAGAGTAGTGCGTACTGCTGTGGTCGCCTCCCGTCGACTCGTCAACCCCTCTTGTGACGACTGCTTCAAGCAGTGGTTTGGGGTGGAATCACAGCTGTAGTGGAACCCGAGTATATATGCGAGGCGTAGGACCCTCTGGAGTATGCCCGATACAACATCGTATCACATAGCTGCATTACCGTACGATACGCAAGACAACACGCCTCCTCAGACGAATATCTGTGATGGGACACCCGACAACGGAGACAAGAGTGCAACCATATACACCGAGCGACACATCCATCTAAGGAAATACCTCGAGATTTCCATAGCCACCGTTTTTGTTGTATAATTCACCTTTGTTTTGGAAGAATTCGCCATTGAAATTCGTCCCAGCGGGCGCTTATCTTGCGTGTTCCCTATGGCATACTATCGTTAAACATCTGTTTACAGTGCGCACATCGCCCGAGCTTTGATTTGCTGGTGGTGGCGAACGTGCAATTTAGTCGGCGGGTTACGTATTGTAAAGGCGACAGAACGGATGCGAAGATCCACCCCAAGGCACAAACAAACGGGAATGCAGCGTACCATGAATCGCAAAAGCAGCTGTGTGTGGTTGACTTTGAGTCCGGCGTGGTCCATGAGAATTGCAGCACGTATACTTCAGTATCAAACAAAAAAAAAAAAACTACCAGGTACTTACTATTAATACCACCGTACTTGCTAATTATACGTACTGCGGTTGCTATTATTGCTGCTACTGCTGTACGACGTACGATTACTCCTACCTTCTACATTTTTGGCTTCCAGACGCTAGGATTACGCTGTTCACAGGTATTTGGTTTTGCCCCGCCCTGCTCACGCCTCCTCCATCCAGATCTACCCCGCACGTGGGCATTCTGCGCTGCATGTGGGAACCACTGGTGGACTGGACCACATCGCTACTGCTCCTCGTTCCTCCTTTTTTGTTTCCTGCCGCGCCACAGCTAGCCGTTTCAGAACTTGGCAAACCCACGCCCCGCGAAACCAAAACAAATATTTCGAATGGAACTCCTTTTCTGTCAGAAAAAAGTGCGATCTTTTCATCCCCACTTTCCCCTCTGCACCCCTGAACCGGATACGATCGCCAGCCGCTTTCTTTGCCGAGCTTAAGGTGAGCATACCTAGCGGTACACTACATGAGCCATCTTCTCTCCTGTCGAGACTCCTCGTTTCGTTCTTGGTCTGCACGCTTTCTAGATCTAGATATACTTGTGGAGAATCAAATCACAACCGCCTCATCATGTGGGGGAAATTGGTTGCTCCGCGCACTCGTATACAAGCAGTGCTTGGTCTTCGTGTGGCGGGTCGGAACTAGGGTGCCAATAAAGAGCCAAGCCAACGGCGAGCGCCGGCAGGCCACGGGTAGCACGGGTCCGTTGGGCGTATACAGAGCAGGTCGGCAAGCTTGCATGCGCCGCGGGTTGTGGCTGGTTGGCGACCTCCTTTTTTCAACGTCTCAACGTCTCACACAAGCGCGATAATTTTTTCGTCCACTTTGTACTCACTCGTGACACAGGGGACGGGCGGCAGAACGTGCAAGCCCAAGGTACAGTAGCGACGCATTCAGGGGGGTACGGTCTTGTCCCTCAACCAACTTCGAGCTGCCTATCTGAAGCCGCCACGCGCCGAAGCCTGTTGCTCGCAGCCGCCCGTGTATTGTGCATGGCGCTTGTCGATGACACCTTGCCGTTGCGGACGAGATTGTATTTCTGAACCAGATGATCGATTGGTGAAGATCAGTTTCACTCATCAAACCACCTTCGTACGACAGCACTTATATCAAGTCAAATATGTTCCAAGTATATCCAATAACAAGATCGCGAAGGTTGCTCCACACATATCGAGCTCAATGTGGCTCTCCTCGCCTTGAGGAGCTGCATACCCAACCCCAAAAATCGAGTTTGAGGATAACTTTTTTAGAAGAACTCGAAGCACAACCCGAGCGCACAATCCCACGGCTAGAGTAAGGCACACGAAGACAAACTCTTGGAAAAACTAAAAATAAGGTCGGAAACAAATTTAGCAGTTCCTCGTGTAAGGAGCTTGTCCGTCAGAGAGGTCTTAGCCAAAGAGTGCTACCCCTGTCGTAGCGCGCGCCTCATGGCATTGCTCATCGCGCTGAACTATCAAGTTTCTCAAGGCCAGCTCACGGGTGGGGAATAGACCTCCCCAAGTTGAGAGCCCCATGAAATAGTGGGTTGCACCCCCCATCGCAGCATTCATCGCCGGTTCATCTCATCGGGACTACTAGTATTAGCTCCGCCGTAGGAAAAAAAAACGTTCAAACTGGCCCCGACACTACCTGGTCGCCATGTGTACTGTGAGCTTGGACGCGAAAACCCTGCCAACCCTTGCTATGGTTGACGTTCGGCTCGAATGTTGCTGTTGCCGTTATTGTGTGGAGGATGGTACCACGCAAACCGTTCGGATGCTGTGAGCAACGGATCGGTATAGTAAGGCCGCCAGCAGGGAACGCCTGAATCAAGTGAGCAAAATTCGGCTCAAGCGACCATCGACATAAGTCCTGTATCCCACGAATATTGAATATTGCCAGCCAGAATCCGCGATCAGCCGAGGGGAGGATGAAGAACTCCTAAGCGGGAGAAAAGCCAAGACCTGGACCAAAGAGCGAAAACCCCACCAGGTATCCTTATGCAAAGCTGTGTTCGTACCCCTCAATGGCGGATGGCGTCAAAACGTTATTTTTTGTTTCCGCGAGGGACACCTCAGGCTAAAAAGAGACGACGTCGACCTCGGTGGAGAGCCAGAAGAAGTTGACAGCGACACCAACCTGGCAACATCTGCCGACGACACAACTTATGCGGACGGCGTTCAGGACATTGTCGAGGTAGGAGCTCGTATGTGCAAGCTAGACGCCGTTCGTTGCATCTCATCTGAAACGCCAGCACCGCTCGCTGTAGATAGCCGTCGAATCGGGACCTGACAGTACCGCGTCGCTATTACGGGGGACCATAGTTAATAGGACCTATGGTATACATAAAAACCTATATATTTTACCATTTTTACTAACAATATTTGGTCCTATTAATTATGGTCCCCCGTAATAGGGTTGTTCTGATATGGCTGCAAAACCCTGTAAGTTCTTGCTATTGCCGTCATTGTGTGGAGGATACCCACGCGCATCGTTCAGATTAAGTGAGTAACGTACCTGCAGATAAGCCGCGAGCAGGAAACGCCTAAATCGAGTGAGAAAACTCGGTCCGAGCCGACCAGCGACACAAACCCCATACCATGCGAATGAAAAGGTTACCAGTCATGGAACGCGATGACCCGAGGGGCGGGTGAAGGCACCTCGGGCCGGAGACAGGGAAAGACCTTGGCCAACGAGATAAAATCTTATTATCCAGAGCTGCGTTTGCCCCCGTCACCGGCGGTTGACGTCTAAACGTTTTTAGTTTGCCCAAGGGACCCAGCGCCGCTAGCGACAACGACGTCGAACATGGTGGAAAGCCAGCTGGTGGCAGGAAAATGGTCAGCTGCTGACGACGCCACATCTGTGGACAGCGCGGAGGGCATCGTCTAGGTACGTAAAGCTTGTAGGTGCAGGCCCGAGGCTAGACGCCGCTGCATCCCATCTGGGCCGCTAGCACCGCTGTAGAAAGCCTTTCGAACGGGCTCAGACACTATCCGTTCGCCATATCAGGTAGCACACAGGTTTTTTACATCATACCTATTACAGTGTGTCCTTCGGTGGTTCACGTAGGAATTTCCTTGCCTCCGGTCTGAGAGGTTTACACTTCCCCGCGGTCTACCGCGGTTCCTTGGTGACATCTTTTTATCACTCATGTTGTCCCGCACTACTCTTTCTGGTTCGCTTTAACAGACTCTTCTCCTCACTCGATTTGAGCGTTAAAAATCCCCTGCGGCTAAGTTTATCTGCGTTACCCGTAGTCCCTGAAAGACTCGCGTTATGTACAGAAAGAGACCAGTGCGAAAAAGCAAAGCGCGTGCCAGGTATATTATACAAAACTTGACAACCTACACCTGGTACAGTATGTTGCTCTTTACAGTCGTTGTTTTTTTCTCTTGGTCTCCTGCCTGAGAGGTCTTCATTCCCCCGCAGTCTACCGCCGTTGTTGACTTGCATTCTTTGTCACTCACTGGGTCTCGCACTGCTTTTGTTGTCGGCTTTTACCTATTTTTGACACATCGTTTTGAGATTTTTCTGCGGGTGGGCCTATCTACGTTGCCCGCAGTATCTGAACGACTCGCATGGCATCCTCCGCAACATAACGACGATAGAAAACGTGAGTAGCCTAATGCTAAACGTGGCAGGGAGGGGCAGAATTTCGCGGCCAATACCAGAGCAATCATGGGGATGGAGTAGAGCCAGGGCCCGTTTCAATGGCTATCTACGGTGGTGCTAGCGGTCCAGCTCAGATGCAGCGGTCTTTCACTGATAGGTTGTGCCTACAGGCTCCTACCTCGAACATACCCTTCGCTGTGTCCATTGCACTGGTGCCGTCGTTACAACTCGTCGTGTTCCCGTTGCCATCGTCGACTGCCTCTTCGCCAACCTCTCGGCGTTGCGTCCCTGGCGCAACAAAAAACCGTTTTATGTCAAATCCTTGTTTTTCGTTTGCGCCAGGAGTCCGGCGCAGAGGGCGACGACCTCGATCTTGACGCAGAGGCATTCGATGATCGTAACGCAAGCATTACAAGTTCTACCGACGACACCAATGCAGCCGACACTGCACATGGTGTGGTCGGAGCCTGTACAAGCAGCCATTGAGCCCGCTTGCGTAGTATGTCGGGAAATGCTTCGTAGTACCGTTGTAGAAAGCCGTTGAAGTGGACCCTGATACTATCCAGTTGCTATATATGGTTGCTCTGATCTTGGACGCGGAACCCTGCCACCCCCTGCCACGTTTGGGTTTCGATGTTTGGATCATCGAACTTTTTCGGAGGATACCACACTCGTCGCTCAGAGACTGTGAGCAACGCAGATAAACCATCAGCAAAAACGCTAAAATCGATCGAGCAAAGATCGGCACTCGCAGACCAGCGATAGAAGCCGTGGACCCAATGAGTGATAAGAATGCAAGCGAGAAACCGCGATGTGCTGCGGGAAAATGAAGACCTCTCAGGCCGGACACAAGGAATGACCGAAACGAAGGAGCAAAAACCCTACCAGGTATAGGTTGCAAAAGTTTTGCGTTCTCCATTACTGACGGTTGACGCCAAGGCGTTGTCGTTCGCATGCGCTAGGGATCCAACGCCGACGGTTTGGGTGAGGACGACCCGGGCAAGGGCATGGGCGACGAACTTCGTGGAGAGGCAGTCGATTCAGACGATGTGACGCTTGCATGTTCCGCGGATGCCCCCAGCGGAGATGTCAATTTGGCCGGAAGCGACGAGGTAGGACGTTATTACTACAGGCCGCTTGTCAGGTGAGAGTTCTGATTGGAGCGTTAGCCCACACTTTTTTTTCGTGTACTAACGCTCCAATCAGCACTCACATCCGACAAACGGCCTATAGGCTCCTACCTCGACGGTCCCGACCACGTAGACGCCTCCGCTGGTGGTATCCGTGGAACATGCCGGCCTTGCGTTGCCTGAATCGACTGCCCCTCCACCAAGCTCGTCGTCCATGTCCTTGTCCAGGTCATCTTCACCCGAAGAGTCAAAATTAGGCCTTTGGCGCATACACCAAACAAAGGCTTGTACGCAAACGTTTTGCGGCCTGTACCTGATAGGGATTTCGCTTGTTAGCCCAAAGGTTTTTCCTTTTCTCCAACCTGAGAGGCCTTTATTCTGCTTCCGCAGTGTTCTGGGTTTAATTACATACCGATATCGTTATTGGGCCCAGTCACCGTAGGCAACCATTCGCCTCGACCCGTGTTATCTATGCGCGCAATCGGCTTCGAGGTAACTCGCGGCATGCTCCACACGTGAGTACTACTCGTAGTCCAGTCTGATCACACATAAAAGGGACGTTTAGAGAGGTCACAGAAGGCCAAAATATACCTAATATTTTAAAGATCAGACTGGTGCATGCTTGTATTTAATAGTATGCCAACGTATCCCTGGCAGCATTGCCATCGCCGCCTAGACCCACCACAAAACGCACGCTGACCAGGCGTTCGCCCCTTTCTAGGGTTGACTCGTCCGCATAATCCCCAACTGTTGCTCACACCAATGCGATTTAGTTTTGTGTCTCACCGCCATCACATCCTTGGTCGGTCCTTGTGCTCCAGAGGTCGTGGCGGCAAGGCCCGCGCATACGTGTAGTCCTGTCGCGAGGCTCGATTTCGGAACCCGTTCCGTTCAGACGACGGAAGACGAAATCACCACATCAAGTTCTCGAGCTACGCCTACCACGGTGAGCACTGGAAAGAGGCATGATCACAGCGCAATAGGCAATTAGTCTGCCCAGAACGGTGCCCAAGCGCAGAAGGGTTTTTAGAAACATGTGCATTTTTTTTCAGAAACGTCAACAATGTTACCCCTTCTACTACATTGGAAAGAACGACCCTAGTCTCAAGTAGTTTGTTCCCGAAAGGTGGGTGAATTTCTAAAGTTGCTTATCACTCCGCGAAGTTCAGTGGTGGACGATAACATACCTACCGGTGGTGGTCTTCGTTCCCTTCGTACTATTTGTTTTTGATTGCTGATCTCGAGGAATATTAGGGCGGGAGTTCACAACCGTTGCTCGGTTGTCCGTAGAGTATCACAGGATAGCAAGGGCGAGAGGACAAGTCCTACATGCTTAGGGTGAGGGGGCGGGCACAATGCTAGGCCTATCAAAGGAGGGTGCGGGGGTAGGGGGAGAAATCGTCGTAGGGAGCGAGTTGAAGAGCGTTGGGACGTGTTGACCCCTATGCGAACAAAAAAAGCGTCAGGCAAGCACCGCAGCGGAAAGGAGGAGGAAATCTGTGCGCTTCGTGTGTATATTGCGCGGTGCTTTGCCGCTACCCTCGTGTTTGTTGTCAACTTGGCCAGATCTTCCAGGTTACGGCGGGAGCGCACGTCCAAGCGGTTGCGATTGACGCCTTCGCTATTTCAAAAAACAAGGTGATAGTCCCCATCTTTCCGTCGCTCTGGCGAAGCAAAACTATCGGCGTTCTTCGTGTAGAAGGAGTCCGACTCGACGGCGCTTGTTCATCGTTCGGGGGAACTTTGTGGGTGGTTTTGGTATTGTCGACCGGGGTGTGTTTCATTTAGCCGCGGCGATCGCAGGAAAGCCGCGCGAGAAACAAGGCTGATATCGCCCTGCCGATATAGATGCAGGGGACGAAATGAAGGAAACTTCCAGCAAACAAACCATTGCGTACTGAAAAAAAAACACCCCGTGTTGCATGATGATGCCCTTACGCTGCCGATTGCTAAATTCGCCTTTCCTTCGTACGCCATCGTCCGAAAAACATTTCTCGCACCATTAGAGACAGACCCATCATCCGAAAAATATTTCTCGCACGATTACAGACAGACCCGTGGCCATATCGTTCCGTTTCTTCCTCTTTGCCCGTTGTTGTCGTGAAAAAAATAGACCGACGGTACGTTCCTTTCTATTCACTGCCGTGCTAACTGGGCCTATTAGCTGTATGTTCCTTCCACTGGCTGCCTCACTAACGTTAGTCGGCCCTTATCCTACTGGCGGGTTTAACTCCCTGTAACGTGTGTCGGACGTGCGTGTGTTTATCCTTCAGGCGTCTTGGGCTTTCAGCACCCGCGGCCGCGCCCAGCGCGACGTGTGGATCACCGCGTTGACCCACACCGTGGAACAAACGGGCCACACGGCGACCTCCGACGGAGTCGACGCTGTATTTGACGATGCTTCCGTGGCCGAGACGTGAGCGCAGAATTTGTAATAATAGTACTATTATTTAAGTATAGTTGGGGTATTTGCCATCCGACCATGGGCAGCATGAGCTTTCATTGAATTCAACGACGATCACACACCTAAACATCCCCAGAAAAAAAGAAGAAAAAACAACAGAGACCAAAAAGATGGAAATAATAATAAAAAAACTATTTTCATGCATACGTATCAGGTGCTTGTTGTTTGCGTTATGTGTTGGCGTGTATCGCAATGCTGCGCTTCCGCGGTTTATTTGAGTATGAATTTACCCCAAGATAGCCTTGCAGCCTTTGGAGTCTTCACACGTCGGATAAAATATCATCGATCCTGCCTCCATGATCTTGATATTTCAGGGCAGATTGATAGATACTCCTGGTGTGTACGATCTACTTCTGTGGCACATGTTGCCCGGTGGGAGCCGCAAAATCTGCACGATCTCCCGTAGGGTGCGTCTCCTGGGTTGGATCTGTACGACACACAGATCCTGCACATCATCTGATAACGATAGTGTAGGATGTGATCTAGATGATCTAGATCGCGATGTGTCGGACCTGTGGCTGCCTGTGGACTTCGATTCCATTCGTCTCGCCAGCCATGCCTCTACAGTGCGGTAGATGGAGTGTTTTGGCGATTTTCCTGACTGATGGGGCTCTTGACCTATTAATACCCCGCTGAGGGACGAAGCACCCGGCCTTTTTTCAACCAGATTTGTTTTTGTTTTTGCTGTCATTATATGGGGGCCCATGGCAATCAGAACCCACGATGGTTAAAAAAATCCCGCATCTCCCCACGTTCACACACCATACCAGGTTTATTTTTTGTTGTTGCTGATTGATATGTATGGTCCCCTGTAGTAGTTGTGGGGTGGCTACTGCATAAAGGCCTTGGGATTCTTCATCGTGGGATAGCGTGTGCCGTGTTCATATTTCTCGAAATCGTTTTTTTTCTGGGGGGAGGAAGCTTTGAGCTCCTCGTGTGAGTGAACGTGGTATCCCTCTGATTGGCAAGAGAACAACACACAAGAAACCAGCGTTGGAGTCGCTGATGTGAATATCGAGTCGGGACTATATTTCGGACCAGGGGTGATACTTAGACCCCCTCCCCCCCCCCCCGCCTTCTATTATATACCCGGTATTTATACAAAGGTTGGGTTGGCGTCGGTTGGCGACGACAAAGTGAAACACGCCTCTCAATACGTTAGCTAGACAGCCAGGGCACCGTTTTTGTTTTCGGCGGCACGGCTGGCGGTCGAGTTGGATCATTTTGTACCGGGAGAACCTTCACTCCGCGCAAGGGGGATGATCGTATCACGTAGTGTGTATATGGTGAGGCACCCACGAGGCAGTTACATAGTAAACCCATTGCTGTTTCTGGAAGTGGCCACACCAGAAATTAAATAATTGACGCTGTCATCCATGCGCAAGAAAATCCGCCTCAAAAGCGGTTCTTATTAGGATGCAGCTCACCCTCCATGCGACTCGCCCAACATCTCACGGCGCTTCGCGCTTGGTGCAAGCAATGTCTGCCTGGTCGGTGAAAACCCGACGTGCTCCGTCCCGGCAATATAGGGATGCGAGGGCCTATGGTCATACTACTACGGGCATGCATGATAATGAGTACACCCCCCCCCTGCTCCATCTCGAAAAGGGTGCGTGGTCAAGGGCCCAATGACTAAGACAAGCAGCGAATGAGCACCCCCCCCTCCCCGCCCTACAGTAGTACGTAGCGCGTCTCATAGTTATATTTTATAAGCATACGCCCGAAACGCGCCTTTTTTATTTTTGTGAAGACTGCAGCAAGCGCTGGGCCACTTCTATATTTACGACATCGAGAACTGCACCCACGTCTTTAGGGACAAACGACTTGGATTTAGTGTGGGATACATTTTGCAGTACTTTAGAAGGGTTTTGATGCGATTACCGTCACGAGAAGCCGTTCAACGTCGGCCAACGAGCGGGCGGGGGGTGCTGGACCCGACACGAGACTATAGCTCTAGGCAAGAAAATTGAGTCACGTCCGGGAAGGGGCGAGGGGTCTTTTCTGCCATTCCGGGGGGAGGGGAGGGTGTACTCGACAGCAGAGATGTATTCGATCTCGTGCATGGCCGCAGTCGTATGACTATAGACCCTCGCATCCCTACAATGCCGGGAAGGAGCATGTCGGGTTTTCACCGACCAGGCAGACATTGCTTGCACCAAGCGCGAAGCACCGTTGGGTGTCCGGCGAGTCGCATGAAGGGGGAGCTGCATCCTACTAAGAACCGCTTGTGAAGCGGGCTTGCATATGGATGGCAGCTCCAATGACCGGGGTGGGGGGGGGGGGGTGTTTAAAACGGACCAAAGCGTCTTCTGAATAGATGGAAACGACGACCAATGCGTGAGTGGATGAATATGCATACATTACACCTTTGTGGCGACTTCACAATCGTGGGTGGTTCGTTTCTCGACATACGTACGTTGCGATTACCTTCAAGAACCGTGCGTCGTTCGAACGCATGCTAATTCTGTTGGCGCTGGCTCGTGTGTTTTTCTTCTTCCTCTCTTGTCAGCCATCTGACGCGCTCGATCTCAAGATGACTTACCTGGGCATGAAGCCCAGGAAAGTTGCTCTGGCAGGCTCTGCACTCACTGTCTGCTAGTTGACCAAGGGCGGGAAAGGGACCAAGTCTTGCGAGGTGCGTGTGCAGTTGCGGCGTTTTCCGCCATTTGTGTTTCAGCTTTGCACGAGGGCGCTTGCTGACTACGTTACGTGAACTCGACTCTGGGCAGTCTCTTGATCGTGGTGTTCCGATCAAGGGGAAGAAGCGTAGTCGTTTACTGCTGTATTTTGTGAAAGGGCTGCCTGGAGACGACCCTTCTAGGTGCTGTATAGCACGGGTTTCATGAGAGATGCTCGCTGCTGGAGGATTGCGGTATTCGACTATAAAAAGTGTCGGGCTCTACTGCTCCAGGCCCATCAAGCGCCCACCCCCGTTGGCCGCACGACAACGAAGTACTGCCGCTATACGGTTGATGTACCCCCATCACCGTTTCCCCGAGAGAGTTGGCGCGGCTACTGCAAGCCTTCCAAGCGTTTGCGTGGCCCTCTCCTCGCCGTCCAGTTAAATTTGTGTTCGTCACAACGTTCTCCCGCCCCCCAACGTCATTTTGGCCGAGGCACTTCTCAGGAAATCAACTTGAACGGCGATTCAGATGTCGTATCCGTCGCTGCCACGTAGGGCAGGTGGGAAAGGGGCCGCGCTCTCTTCAGAGTCACGACCAGCTCCTCTGCTCTTAAGTCTATGACTGTAGCTTGGTATGAGAATAGAACTTTTTCATTGTTAAGCGCGGGGGAGGGGGGGGGGGGGGGGTTGGAACTTAATATCGATTCGTCGGCACACAGGAATTAACGTCGGAAGCTGCTGTTGATGCTCACGCGTAACTTTCTTCGCTGCCCATAGGCCACTGGGTTCAGCACTCTTTTGTCGACTCGCGTCGGAATTGGGCCAACCCACGCTATAATAGACGCTTTCGAAACTTCGCCGGAGAAGAGCGATCACACCTTTTGTTATCCAACCTGTTCTTGGAGAGGTCCTCGCTTGGTTGCGGTTTTGGACGCGCTTACAGTAGTAATGACGTCACCGAACCGCGGTATTTTATAGAGCCAGACTCGCCAACTACGCTTTCACTTTTCATCCTTGATAGGGATGTCGCTGTTCATTTATCCAACACCCCCCCGGTGCCGCCCTGTTGGCGTTTCGGCTCGTGTATTTTCATGTATTTTGTCATACCTTCAGTGGATGTTTGATGCCGGTAGCCCCGACGAGCAAGTCAGGTGGGTCGCTCTCATCAAGGCCGCTGTCTGCGAGGCCTTTGGCGGCGAAGCTGACATCAGTGCGCATCCGTTCAGAACATAAGGTAAGCGCTGCAGTAATAGATCGCTCTACGTACGGCGTTTGCAGAAAATTTAGCCGTGGGCCTTCAGCGAGCAGTTGTTTGCCGTGCTGGTACTCCGTCGACAGCTCTGTCCAGAGCTCTCCGCGTCGTCGCCCTTCTCTGAGCGCTATTCAGCCGAGCCATCCCCCCCCCTCCGGAACGTGCTCCGTCCCGGCATTGCAGGGATGCGAGGTTCTATGGTCATACGACTACGGCCATGCATGATATCGAGTACCCCCCCCCTCCCCCCCCCTTCGGAGCGGTGCTCCTTTTCAAAAGGGATGCACGGTCAATGGTCTAATGACTGCGGCAAGCAACAAATGCGTATGCCCCCCCCCCGCCCTTCCCCCCGCTGATGTTGTGGCCCAACCATACAATATGCACTTCCAGGCGAAAGAGTCTCCCGAGCAGGGGCCCATCGAATAACGCTTCAGGGGCTGGACGTTCAGGCCTAAGGACCCCCCCCTCGACTCGGGGATGCTCCTAAGCAACCTTGAGAAGAACCGGCCTACGGAGACAACAGAGATGGGAGACGTCCTTCTATCCACTGGCGTCTTTCCTGATCGCACCCAGGGCCCGTCGTGGGCGTACCACTCGACGGGAGCCTCCGGGGTGAACGCACTAGGCTGCTCTTTGGAAGCGCTCGGACAGCGAAGGGGATCGGAACATGAGATTCAGGTTATCCTTTCCGTCAACAGATCGGTCGGTAGCGAGTGGGGCGGGGGAGGATGTGCAACCTCGGGCGGAGCCCAGCGCCGGAGGGGAGCCTGCGAAGGTTCCTTCGCGTGGGACGAGAGGGGGAAGAAAATTGCCGACCCGGAATTTCACCTGGTGAGGGACGGCACGGCGAAAATCCGCTCGGACAACACTGCTGTGTTGTGGCATTAAACTGGGAATAAGCGAAGGGGGGACGCAAGGGGGGGCGGGGGGGGCGGCCATAGCAGCAGTAGCGTTCTTTTGTTCGATGTTCGATTTGCGATCGATCGTAAGGCAGCTGTCGCTACAGCGACGGTATAGGGGTACTGTCTGCTGCTGTTGTGCTCGGCTGGCATCGACTCGATGTTTGAGCGATGCCAGAAAGAATGTTGGTTGTTTTTTGCTTTTTTTTTCTCTCGCTGTTTATTACTCCCGGAAGCTTTCTGTCGGATATGATGTGCGTCGTCTGCCCCTTTTTCAATCTCGGGGGAGATTTCTATTGTAGGGGGACTGAAGTGTGGCACACATTTCGGAATGCCGTTGCGCCTGACGGAGTATAGAGTGAAGGCGGGTGGGCAGCGGCAACGTCCCACACCTCGAGCAGATTCTACAGATCATTCCCACTTTTATGATGATCTAGATCTTTCGAGGCAGGATATTTTCCCGATCTTGTACAGATCTATTATGAATAATAATAGCTCATGTTTTTCTGGTAGATCTGCATCATATATAAATAACACATGCTTCCTGGGTTTGATACGTTCGTCGTACCAAAAACACATGTTTCCTGGGTTTGATACTTATGTCGTACCGTACGCGCATATGTCGATCCTGCACAACCTCTCACAATTCACAACGGAAGGCGAGGGACTTGGTGACCCTTTAAGACTTGAGACTGCAGTCCCGTTTGGAGGACGAATTACTTAGATTTTATGCGGGTTGCCCCAAAACAAGACTGCAGTTCTCAAAGGGTTAAAGTATATGGTGTTCAACATTCTACAAGGTTGTATACGCGCAGCACACTCATTTCGTCGAATAAGCTACCAGGTACTACTTACTACTGCTCGTTGGGAGACCCCAGGCCATAACTAGAAATACCCCAGGTTTGGTATGTACGAGAGATTTCGGGTTGTGCCAGTGCTGCACAACCGGAGGCTGGAGGGTATTTATTGCAGGTGATACGTCCATGTCTGCAACTGCAGTTCTTATGTGTGTGTTCTTCACATTAAACCTTTCTTTCTACCCGTCGACATCCAGCACAACCAGTGTCCGTGCCGATTCTTCAATCCTAGAAGAGATACAAGTTCTGTGGTCACAAAGCTACGCCACAGAGATGCTACGTTGCCACGTACCTGGTATGCAGTAAGCACTGCAGTGGGCAATGCAATGCCATGTCATCATACCAGATAGGACAGGCACGACATACACATTCTATGAAATAGAGAAACGAAAGGAAACAATCAAAGAGAAAACAAAAACAAAGAAGAGACATCGAAAGAGAAGAAGAAAAAAATGAGTAAGCACAGCAGTGGGCAGTGCAATGCCATGTCATCATACCAGATACGACAGGCACCACATACACATTCTATGAAATAGAGAAACGAAAGGAAACAATCAAAGAGAAAACAAAAACAAAGAAGACAAATCGAAAGAGAAAAAGAAAAAAAATGAAAGCAAAAACGAGAAGAAACAATCTGTCGTGCCCCCCCCCCGCAGGCGAGGTGGCCAACACTTGAGAAAGAAAGAGCTGGAAAAAAAATAATAATAATAACAAAAACGCTTGTAAACAGAGCAAGACAAAGAACCAAGGAAAAAAAAAAAAAGGGAAAATAACAGGCAGACCAAAGCCCGAAACACCCTCCAGGTGGCGGCAGCAGTTTGTGGTACGAGTAGTATAGCCAGGTTCTCCCTGCTAATCCGCCTGGTACCTTGCTACCCAGACTGCCGTCTCCGCCCTGCGTTCGTCAACTATGCCTAGCCCCTTGGCGTCAGACATTACGAAACGAGCTGAGCAGGTTCGTCATCCTACCACGCCACACGACCCCTTCAGTACGGCCTATCAATCAGAAAAGGAAGATAAAGAGATAAAATGAAAATCACGGAGAATCAGCGCAAGTGTTATGAGGCTTAGATTGGGTAGGCGATTGGTTAACCTTTTACCTTCAGCCCGACGGACTAAGACCTTAACAAATAGCGACGACGGCAGGGCATGGGTCGTTGGTCGTGAGTTCGAATCTCACGCCCACCATGAAATCGCTTTTAAAAGAAAAGTGAGTTTCCTCAAGTCAAGAATCTGAAAAATGCTTCTGGATCCCCAGAAATTTGGAACCGCGTGTGGTGGCGCTTCGACCCGTAAAATCCGGTCCGTTCCAGGGGGGGAAAGGGTTATGGGGCTGCTTTGTATGAGGTTGAAAGCCCGGTAATTACCTGGGTTCTGGCACTGGGATCGTATTTGTAGTACTTGGAAGGCGTATCTTAGGTGGAAAACCAGGGGTTTTCCAGAGAGGCACTAGCGTGGTCCCAGTCTCCGTCGTGCATGAAAGGAATGAAGTGGCTCTTCTATCTCTAAGCGAACATCAACGTGAGTACCAATGAGTACCGGCTTAATAGGCAGACTAGCCCAGGAATACAAAGTGTCCCGCTGTCCATGATCTTAACAAGTGGCGTCGACGGCAGGTCAAAAAGAGTAAAAGAAAACAAAAAGAGAAGACAAGGAAGACCACGTTCGAACCAGCTGCACCAGTTGGTGGCACTAGTAGTATGGTCATGTTCTACTTCCTAGTCGGCCTGGTGCCTTGCTACCCTGTCTGCCATCTCCTTCCTAATTTCGTCTACCGCAGTTTCCCTTCTACTCCTCCTGTTCCCCCCCCTCTCCGCATTCCCTTGGTCGGGTTTTCTGCCACTTCTCCTGTTGCCCCCTCCCCCCCCATTCCCTTGGACACTACCCACGGCGGATGCGCGGCGCTGCCTACTCATCTCATCCTCAGCCTCGTGCCACCTCACCATGAAGCGTTCGGCTGCTTCAAGGATCCCCCGGTACCACTTGCCCGCCTTTTTGGCTGCAGTGGAACACAACGCGGTCTCAACTCCAAACACCAAGGGCGCAACTTCCGTTGACCCTTCGGTGGCTCGGAACTCCGTAAGGTCTTCGACTATGCATCTATGCCAAGTCTTCTTACACTATCCGCCTGGTCTCGGGTTCTCCCCACCAACAATCGTCCCGAACATTACCCGACTGGGTAATCGCTCCTTGCTTTGCCGTGCCACGCCCCCCGCAAAGAAGAGCCGCCGTTTACGAATGGTCGTTTCGATGCCCTCGCAACGTGTCATCTTGAGGGCCTTCGCGTACAAGAGGGTGGCATGGTCAGTACGAAGTCGGCGCTGGAAGCCAATGAGTCGCAACAGGACTTGGTGGTGAGCCGTTCGAAGCTTGGCAAAGTGTTCCGCTCTGAGGGCCCACGTCACACACCCGTACAGCAGGGTCTCAATCACCTCGAGCTTCAGCATTCGGACTTTAAGGCTAAGGGGGGCGGTCGTCCTATCATACAACTCCGGGCCGAACCGTTTAAGGCATGCTCGCATGAGGCGGATCCGGCGGTCGATTTCGAGCGAGAGGTCAGCGTTTTCGTGGGTAATGCCGCCTAGGTAGAAGAACTGGGTCGTCTGCTTATACCTCTGGCCTGCCGCTTCGATGACGAGCGGTGGTGCGAGGGTTGTCTGGTCTGGTGTTTGTAGGAGCATTGTCTCAGTCTTCTTTTCCGACACCGTGAGGCCTGCTGCTTCGAAGACAGTCACGATGACTGTCATCATTTCGCGAGCCCTTCAGCCGACCTCGAGACAATTCCTGCATCATCGGCGTACAACATGCCCCATACAGCCCTTCGCACGCGCGCCAATGGCTCCTGCTTCTCTGTTCGAACTACTCCAGCATCACCGGGTTGGACCAAATCCCTTACGATGGCTTCGTCATGGCTGAAGCGTACTAGTACAACATGTAACGCAGCAGCGAAGAACACGTTGAACAGTAACGCGATAGTACACAGCCTTGCCGCAGCCCCTGCGTGACATCAAACCATTCCGAGTGCTCGCCGTCATCAGTACGCACGCGAGCCCACATACATGCCATCGTGGATTTTACGGATAATTCTAACGGTATGTGGAAGCGCGAGATCTCCACTTCCGCTCTCGTTGTGAGTTGTGAAACGCCCCACCATTACGTATAATAACCACGTTTCATCTTGATACGAACTTCAAATCAGAAACAAAAATGTACGTATACCTTGTATCATGATGTATGTCATGATCATGATGCGTAGGATCTCTAAGTTCACGTGAGATGCCTGTTTTGTTCACAACCGACGGAATTAATTATTTAGTCATGGTCTCTACCGACGGAAACGAATAGTTTATGTTGCCCGGAGGCAGAGAGAAGAGAAGAACGGCCACACCGGTCCCGTGCCCCCTCCTAGCTTCTCGTGATAGGTGCCCAAGAAGAACACGGCACTGCTCGCTGCCGATTGATAGGCCTAGAGGCTAGGTCTACTGTTGTTGTTGTGGTTTTCCCCGCCCACCCGCCCTTTTCTTCTTCCGAAGGTGGATGGAACGGAGCGGCCACATGGTGCTGGCCACACCGTATTATACTTTTATTGTTGTCTGCGATTAACTGGTAGCGATTCGGGGCTCTCACCAGGAGAGTGGAGTTGGGGTATGTCAATGGTTTACTACCATTGGGGGTCTCGGTCGTCCGAGACTGCGTTTGTTAGAGCCCCGGCCAGTCGGCTGGGGGGGGAACTCCCGGGTACTGGCAGTACTACAGGCAACGAGAGTCAGCAGCCGGTGCCGCGGCTCTCGTACCACGCCAGTGGACTCCCCCCCCCGACGTCGCAGAGAATATTAATAACATGACAATTCGAAGGATATACAACAAAATTAATATTAATCGTTAGCATAATAAGAGTAGAAGTAACGAGTGACTTATTAAGATGTAGGAAGAAGCAAAAGCAACACGTAGAGTATCGTAGATAAAACATAAAAGAAGTAGACATAGAAGGTGGATAGGCTTGGTGTATACAGCGGTAGTAGGTTTTCTTCGTATATATACGGAGATTTCTTCTTCCAGGAATGTCTAGATTGATCAACGTGAAAGCTCATGCTGCACATTGTCGGATGGCAAGCCTAATAATAATATGCCATGGTAAATTGTACCAGGTATTATTACGAAATAACAGCTAAAAAACACGACCACTCTGTCCCATAATACTTTTTTTCCGAGGTTTTCTTCTTTCGGGAAAGTTGTGAGTGATCAATGTTGAAGATCATGCTGCACATTGTCGGATGGCAAGAGAAATAATAATAATATAAGCACCGGTTGTAATTTAATTGTTCAATAAAACGGTTCTTATATCTCGGAACAAGGTATCGGTCGCCCCGGTGGTTCAAGTGGTTAACCTCGAATTCTACTTGTGTTTGAGTCCTGTGTTCGAGCCCCAGATGGGTCGGACATTTGACTTTATTTGCAAAAATAAAAATAAAAAGGATTCAATTGTTGAGAGCGCCTTGCAGCGTGCGTAGGCACAATTCGATGCGAGTCGACGAGGGAAGAAAACGCTAAAATCTTCTCGCGATAAAAATGAAGGCACGTACCGTAGCGGGAAGGGGGTAGAAGAGCCTGCTATGTGACCCCGGATCTGAGTTTCACGAGTTTTTTTTTTTTTTTTTTTTTTTTTTTTTTTTTTTTTGCTCATCCCATTCATTATCTTCGTACATCTTCTTCTCTCTCTCCTTCCAACTCGTAACTCAGATCCGGGGTCACATAGCAGGCTCTTCTCCCCCCTTCCCACTACGGTCCGTGCCTTCATTTTTATCGCGAGAAGGTTTCAGCCTTTTCTTCCCTCGTCGACTCGCATCGAATTGTGCCTACCCACGCTGCAAGACGCTCTCAGCAATTGAATCCTTTTTTATTTTTGCAAATAAAGTCAAAGTCCGACCCACCTGGGGCTCGAACCCAGGACTCAAACAAGTAGAATCCGAGGTTAACCACTTGAACCACCGGGGCGACCGGATATGGAAGGAGAGAGAGAAGAAGGTGTGCGAAGATAATAAATGGGATGAGCAAAAAAAAAAAGAAAAAAAAAAAAGTGTGGTACCTGGTACCAGGTACGATGATACTACAACGCAGTACGAGTATTCGTACGAGTATGTGTACAGCTTTATGCCTCTTCATCACACGTCTCACGTATATTTTCAACCATGTGCGCAAACCAGGCGAGAAAGCTCCGGTTCCCAGTTCCCAGACATTACCAGTATTGTACATACAGAGAGTGGTATAATAGTGGTATACGAAAAAAAGAGGCATACGCGTATTATACTCGTATTGTACAGGTTCATAAGCGTGAGCAGGCACAGGTCACCTCCGCCCTCTGACCCTTTAGCATCGGAGTACCTACCTAACGGACTGACTGCAGCATCATCAATCAGCACCAAAACGCAAGAGCTGAGAGGAGAGTGCAACGGGAGGGTAATAAGAACAAGCATCATGCCGCCGGATGAAAAGGCTGAAAACATCACCGTCGATCCCAATCTCGCACAGGACCGTGGGTCTTCGGCCACGTTCTTCCACCCATCATCCTCAGACAGGCAGGTTTTTTTACGTGCTACGGCTGACTCTATTATTCCGAAATATAAAGAACGTTAAATTAAAACTTCGTATACAACCGGCCCTTGTATCTACGGGCACACAACAAGGACTCCTATATGTATAGGTATATATTACGGGGGACCATAGTTAACAGGACCTATAGTATACATAAAAACCTATATGTTTAACCATTTTTACTAACAATATTTGGTCCTGTTAACTATGGCCCCCCGTAATAGTACGTATATCTAAATATACGAGGTACCTGGTACCTGGTATTGTTTTACGTACCAGTATATATACCAGGTATTATGTACAGCAGTACGCCACTGGATGCTGTATAGAGATCGGCGTCCCCGGTGGCTTGGTGGCATCTGCGGGTCAACTGAAATCAATAATTCCTTGGATTCGAGTCTCACCGACGAGAAGGCATACTCGAGCATACCAAGATCAATTTTCTACTCCGGACTCCTGACGAGTACAAAGTCGTCGATCAGTGGATGCGAGTCTAAATGTCTCCTCCTACCTGGTATTACTTATTGCGAGTGAGACAGTACGGCGGGCAGACTTAAAATAAGACCAGGTATAAACGAGTACCAGTTTGGAGTCTGATGTGATTGTCTATGGAATGGATCTTGGCCGGCGTGTGTGTGGTGTACCTGGTGCACTATATACATACACACCTGGTACGCGGTATGTACGTGAACTACAGCATGCAGTAGTATAATTAAAAGAGTCTGGTGTGTTTTGCGCCTTGCGCAGTCACTGATCGCAGAGGGGGTAACGCACAGCAGCGCAGGAACTCTCCCGCTGGGTTTTTGTGTCAAACGTGTTACAGCAGCAGGATAGACCACATACCTGGCAATACATACCGTACCAGGTACCAGGTATATGTTACATGCATGTACTCACGGTATCGTACATATCATACGTAACCTGCTGCTGTGTGGGGACAGGCGTTTCAACCTGCAGTAGTATATGGTCGGTCATGGACTTCATACAGAGAGGAGTATGTAGTACTGTTCTGTATTATGACGGTACCTGGTCTGTCAATAGAAGGGAAAGGGTCAAAGGGGGGTATACCCCCCTTTTTTTTCGGCCATTTGGGGGTATAGGCTAAACACGCCCACGGCAGGCTTTCCCACGCGCCCAAACCTGCCTTAAAAGCAATTCCGGCGCGCTGGCGAGACGCCCGCACCCTCCCGAGCACGCACATCCTCCTTTGTTGTTGTTCGGGCGCCTTCATGGGTCTAACAGGACTGCGGCGCAGGAGGGGGCAAAATGATTCCCCCTTTTGACTACAAGTTGGTGGGGGGTATTACCCCGCAAATAAATCTGCTAAAATTATCTTCAACCCCCAAGTGACCACCGTTCCCCCGCACTTGCCGTCATAGCCATACCTACAGCAGTAGTCTTCTCCAAGTCGGCGGGCGACCACGCCGCCGCATATATATGTTCGGGTACTACTGCTTGCTCTTGATCTCACAACTCCAGCAAGCAGCAGTGTATAAATAAAGCCATGATAGGCTTCAATAATGGAAGCTGATTCGCGGATCTCGCCCGCCGCCGACTTTGCGCGCGGGCTTTCTTCGCCGGGGTGTGCACCAGCCTCGTGTGCATCCGATGGCGCCGCGGATCCGCCCGCTCCTCCCGCACGCATCCCGTGCGCGGCCTCGACCTCGAGATCCCGGCGAAACGCTCCCCTCTCATCGATCTCGCACCGTTGCGTGGCTTATTCTCTCCACATTACAGTATGTACGTTTTTTTTAGATTTTCAGTGATTTCGTGACCACAGTTTCCAGTGATGTTCCCGGATCTCTCCTATACTATTGATAGCAGGCTGATGTGGCACGAATAGGCGTCAGCATATGATGTGATATACAGTACCCGTGAATAAAGACATTTCTTCCTCTTCCTAGGTACCAGGTACTGTTTTTCTCGCGCTGCACTGCATCTATTCGTTTTCCGTAACCAATCAGCACCATATAACCCTGCCTGGCAAATATTATTCCGTTCGGTTCGTTCCCATTCAATTTGGAGGGGTTTAGGCAGGTCCTTCGTGTCGATGTGGGCGTCCTAAAATTAACCAAATGCCATGAAATATATATCGGTTTTACAGTTTCAAAACCGACTAGCTGCAAACGCCTACCGGGTCTCCAAAGAACGCGTGCTTCTTTATCCGGTGCCCAACTCCAGAAAACACACCCCACGCGTCATCACACGCGATTGAGTGGCCAATAACACACCGTGCTCGTTTCCGAGTGTTGCGTTGTATTTGTGCTTAGCCTGTACGTAGTCAACGCTCAGTACAAAAGTGGTCGCGTGTAGCAGTAGCAGCGATGGTGAGCAGCAGAGCTGCTGAATTCAGGATAGTGTTTGGGTTCGTACCAAATACCAGATACTAGAAGTGAATAATGCGATGGAAGAAGATAGTTAGGTTTGACTGCTTCAGATCAAACGGTACCTTCTGAAGTATTGCGGGTTGATTACAGGTAGCTTTATTTGGAGATCATCGTGGTTCTATCTTTCGCACGAAAAGACGAGAGCCCAGTAGTAGATCAAGATGCGACACATCGGCAGGAGACAGCCCACACACTGTCACTCCTCCCAGGTCCTCCCTGTTTCTCACTGCCCCTCAGAGCACCAACACAGACTCCAGCTGTGTAGTGTTCTCCGCCGTTCTTTTGGTCCGCAATAGTTTAATTTACACCGGCAGCCTGAGTTCGATCAGCACAAGCGCTAAGTCTCTGTTACCACGCCATTTCGGGCACACGCACCGCGATCCCTGATACTGAAGGATCGTGACGACCCAGGTACTCTTACCGGCGGCTAATTATTCACTACGGTTAGCAGTTGATGTGCAGTCACTACGCACGACAAGAGGAGCAATTTCGTAAACCGAGTATACCGGCAGCCTGCATCACACGGATCGACAACGAGGCTTATAACCTATCACAGAGTCACTTGGTGCCAACACTTCTGTATCTCTTCTCACAGGTACAGCAGAGCCTGGACACGGATCATGCCAGAGCACTGCAGCCGCGTGTTGGGCACGACAGCAGTTACTGCTTGCGCCCAACACTCAAGTGCTTTGCTACGTGCGCACAGCCATGACTGGGGGGAAGAGAGGAACAACAGTGCCCAACTTTTGTTATGCCGCACCCATTGCACGGCTCTTAGCGCGAGATAGACGCAAAACATGAAGCAACACTAGACAATAGCACGACTGGCCCATTAATTTAGGTGGCCCCCCACGTCGACTTGCTCTTTTTTTCCGCTCACGAAGACACACCCCTGACGACCATAATTCCACAAAAAGACTGGATTTCACGTGCACAAATGATTAGACCACCGGGGTGCCTCCTAGTGCCTGCTGCGCCACCTACATCGCCTGCCCTTAACACCCGCCCCCCCCCCCCTCCCCGAATAAACTTCCCCCCCCCCCCCCCCCATGTCTCAACGGCCTTACAACTGAATTTCTTCATTCCCGCCTACTGGCGTGTAGTTGTTCTGAATATACCTGGCACGTTGTTCATCGTTATATTTCTTTTTATTCACAGGGGTGATTCGATCCAGGAGCTGACCTTCTTGAACCTGAAGTACGAGGTGGAGAACATCAGGCCGGGGGTGAAAGCTGAGACCCTCACCGTCCTGGACGGCGTTTCTGGCCAGGCCAACTCGAAGGAGATGCTCGCCCTGGTAAAGATGCTCTGTGTTATGGGTATACCGCGATACTATTCACTCACTTCTTCTGTAGCATCTCCTTCGAGTTTTCTAAGCTCATATTTTTACGGCACACACCGTTTCTACAGCAATCGGCGAGCTGTGTATTCCGGTGTAAAGAAGCACGCTCTAAGGAAATTAGGAGCCCCCCCCCCTGAGCCACGGTGCTACATCTTGAAAGAGGTGCGGATTCAATGGTCGAATGACCAAGGCAAGCAACAAATGAGTATGCCCTTCCCTTCCCTCTGGGCAACTACTACGTAGGAATTGCTGACGGAGACGTTTTTTCGATCGAGGAGAAGGAGGGGGAGTACATTAAACCTTGTTTTTCTCCTAGGGGTGGGTGAACGGTTCCCCCCTCACGTTACATGCGTGATACTTTGATCGAAACCCTCTATATCGCACATCTGTAGACTGCATTCACCCTCGTCGCCGTTTTCGCTTTGGACCCCCTGTACGCTACACGTATCGATAGATACCGTGTATCGCATGTACGGGCAAGACTTTACAGGGTTTCCATACCATCTGGAAGGCGTTGTGGATGCTTTATCCATCGTTCCGACGTTGACGTATACGTGCACATACATCGTGGGCTGTCTGGCTTGTTGTGTGGGGCTTTCGATCGTCCAGATGGGTCCCTCCGGGAGCGGAAAGACGAGCCTCCTGAACGTCCTGGCACAGAGGGTGCCGCACAAGAGCGTGTCTGGTGGCGTCTTTGTCGACGGTAGCCCCTTGTCCAAGTCATTTAAGCGCCGGATGGGTTTCGTATTCCAGGTGTGTTCATACGGCGAAGTGTACAGTGGCATGTGTACCATTTCGCGCAGGTGGTACCATGAGCACGCGGGACTGACACGACACCTTATTGTGTTGTGTGGGAAGAGTAGAGCGTCTCACGTCTCAGGGTATGGCATCGCTGTTCGAACAGTGCGTAACCCTATGAGGCGATTTAAGAAGCACCCGCCCATCGCTTGCCGTGTTCAAGTGTTGATGTCGGCAGCCCTATCTGAAGCCGTATCCCGTCATGACGAAACAGTTTGAATGTTTGTGCACCATCACCACCACCGCCACCGACACTCTCATCACCACCACTACCACCACCACCACCACCACCACCACCAATAGGAGGTCCAGTGCGATAATTCGGGTAGTAGTCGGCTCTGGCCTACTATCAAGAATTTCCAAAAGTGTCAGGTAGGCTTTGGCCCAATGGCAGTAGTTTCCGAGTGCCTACCTTCGGAAACATGTCCGATCCAGAGCGTTCCCTAACCCCGACCCGCCTCTCGCCTCCTGTGAATGCCTTCGATAGGACGACATGTGCCTTTGGAACCTGACAGTCCGCGAAACCGTCATGTTCGCCGCCAAGCTTCGCCTCCCGCAGACCACTCCGGAAAAAGAAAAGCACGAGCGTGTTGCGGAACTCCTCGAGCTCCTGGGGCTTTCTCATATTGCTGACAGCATCATCGGAAAAGAGAGGAAAAGAGGGATTTCCGGGGGAGAGCGCAAACGCGTCAGCATAGGAATGGAACTTATCACAAGCCCCGAAGTGCTTTTTCTCGACGAGCCGACTTCGGGGCTCGGTACGGTTCGGTTTGGAGTTCTTGGCTCGGAAACTGCCGTAGGGGGGGGGGGGGCGTACTCATTTGCTGCTTGCGTTAGTCGTTTGACCATTGACCACGCATCCCTTTCGAGACGGAGCACAGGGGGGGGGTGACTAATGTCGTGAAAGGCTGTAGGCGCATCACCATAGGCCCTAGAATCCCTACAATGCCGCGACGGAGCACATCGGGTTTTCATTGACCAGGCAGACATTGCTTGCACCTAGCCCGGAGCGCCATGAGGTGTTGGAAGAGGGGGGGGGGGGGGGGGGGGGGCAACGGGCGTTGCCGGACGGCCGTGTTCGACGAGGTTCTTGATCTGGAGTGGCTTGCGATTTCGGTATTTGGTCAACGAAAAAAGGGAGCAGCTTGAATACCGAGAAAACCTTGCACTTGGCTTGGCTTGGCTGTTTTTCAGTGATGCCACCATGAACCAGGGATACCGAAGGAAAATCGTCATTCTGAACCTACCCCCAATTCCTCCTGACCCCACTCCCGAATCCCTCGTTCTTTGTCGCTGGTCGCCAAAACTGTCCGCCTGCCTTCGGGGGAAGACTCGAGCACCGCCCTGAGCATAACGACGCTGCTACACGGACTGACGCAGAAAGGCATGATCGTGGTGTGTTCCATCCACCAGCCTCGATCGAACATATTCTCGGAGTTCGACAAGGTGCTGCTGCTCAGCAAGGGCAAGACCGTCTACTACGGCGAACAGAGCTCCGTGGTCAAGTACTTCGGCGGCTTAGGTGGGTGGCGCCGTTTAGCGCTTTCTTCGCACAGGTCAGTTGTTTACTTGGTTCCGCCCTGCTCGTGCGATGCGCCTTCCCGCATGGTATGGCAAGCGATTAGTATAGTAGGGCTGTGAGTGGGCCGAATACTCCGCAGTTACAGCAGCAGTAGCAGTAGTGATTACTTGGCTGGCAAAGTTAGCCAACTCACCGACTGCTTTTAGTAGCCACAACCCCGCCCGCCAGTTACAAAGACGCAAAATTACCGCATTCAAGTCCTCTAGTGCCTAGCCAACTAATGGCTATTACGGGGGACCATATTAACCTTTTTAGGACTGCAGTCTCGTTTTGGGGACAATTGGGGACACATTACTTGGAATTTGAGTGGTTTGTCCCCAAAACGGGACTGGATTTTTAGAAGGGTTGAAGAGGACCTACGGTACACATGAAAACCTATATATTTCGGGGGGGGGGTTCTATCATTATTTGGTCCTACTACAGTCTAGCTATAGGGCTGTGAGGGTGTACGTTCATTCGCCAGGACCCCCGTCGTTCTCTCTCCTTCATACTCTTCTACCCGCTCAACGCCCATCTCCTCTCATGCCAATCGGACTATACCAGGTATACGTACACCCCATGTTCGTACATAAATAATGATTTTTGCCCAATGAGGGAAACGATAGCATCTGTATAGGGGTGGATTATTTCTTTTAATTGATTGCTTGAGTTTGGTGTCGATCAATTAATCGTGGCATGAGAGGGAAACGATATGCAAACAAACACGTCTCGTCCCTCGTTGATTTCTAAAAATATGGACGACCTGACCCGTGATTTGGGGGAAATCATGGCCCGTCCCGCTGTTTTTTGGGAAACACCATGACCCGTTCCCTGATCTGGAGAAACCAGGTTGGTGGAGGCATACATATATATATAGCATCTGAACTTTTCTCGGGCTCCTCGGTTGAGCTCTATTATATACTAATACTAAGTAAAAAATGATTTTCAGAAAACACACAAAAAAAGCGATACCCGATCAACAATCTCAAAAGCCCAAATACCACCAGTAATATCGTAAAAGGCTAGTGATGCTCCAACAAAATTGAGTCGTCCCTTGTAGGGCTGCAGCTCGATCTTGGTGATACACTACTTGGAACTTGAGTGGTTTGTCCCCGAAACGGGACTGCAGTCCTAAAGGGTCAAGAAGCCCGGTCAGTCCCAGTGACATATTTTGGCCAACAAGTGCTACTACCCCTATCCTCTATCGTAGCTCGCGTCACCCCGCCCCGTGTTTTCCTTCGCCACCGTACTGTAGGGTTGGAGCTGCCAACAGAGACGAACCCGGCAGATTGGATCCTGGACATGACGACGTCGTCGCAGACACTGCCAGACGGAAAAACTCTGGTCGAGGCGTACCGGCAGTGCAAGGCCAAGCCGCTGGAGGTGAGCCAAGCCCCCCGCTGTTTGTCTACTTATCGGGAGCGCACAGGTAGACCCCCCCCCCCTCCCGCGCCTAGCTTGCATAGTGTGGACGTAAAAACAATTTTGTGGAGACATTGAACAATGTAGAAAACCTCACAAGGTGTCGTGTCGACAGCCTCTCATATTCGATACGCCTTATGGTGTGAGCTACCTTGTTCAAAGGGCCCGCAAGGACCCCTACAATGCCGGGACGCAACACGTCGGGTTTTCACCGATCAGGCAGACATTGCTTACACCAAGTGCGAAGCGCCGTGAGGTGTTCGGCGTGTCGCATGGAGGGCGAGCTTCTTAGTACTGAGAACCGCTTGTGAGGCGGACTTGCATATGGACGACAGATTCGATGAGTTAATTTATTTTCCAGTGTGGCCACTTCCCAGAGACAGCATTGGGGGGGCTGTGTAAGCTTCGTAGGTGCCTTGCCATAAACACTACCAGGTACGTGATACTATAATTCCCTTTGTGCGGAGCAAAGGTTCTCCACCCCGCAGAAATAATCTAACTCCATCGCCAGCTGTGATCGGCCGCCAAAAAACAAACAAACAAAAAGCGGTACCCTGGTTGTCTAGCTCACGTAGCGAGTGACACGTTTTGAAGCGTCGTTGCCAACCGACGCCAACCCAACCTACATATCCTATATGGCGGGGGGGGGGGGGGGGGATGTTCCCGACCACCCTCGACGGAGAGCCGGCCAACCGAGGCAGATAATTACTCGCCTCTCGGGCTATGTGTCGGGGTCGCGTGCAATCTCTTTTCCACCAATCCCACCACCAGAACCACTCTCGAGCATTCGATCCCTCGCGCTCAGAGGGCAGGCAGGAGCAACGCGTGCTCTACAATAGGGGTGGCAAGTTTTTGGCAAATCTTTTTGTCTCACTCAACACGGGGGCTTTTCAAATTGAGGATTGGGCCGATCTCGTTGTAATACCCATTCTTCGTGTTTTTCAGGCAGTACGTGTACGTTTTGTTACGTACAGCGTATGCCTGCGATGGTAGCGTAGGCCCCGGCAATATACGAGGGGATTGTGCTCTCTCGTTTATTTTTTTCAAAACCGTGTTTTTGGTTGAGGTGTAGAACTTGTGAAACCGAGGAGAGCCTAAAAAAAATAAACGCAGATGCACCCCTACGATACCGTAGAATACGTCGAGTACGGCAGCGCCGGCAGCGCCGGCAGCGACCGCTGCTTGCGTGGCCGATAGCATTGCGAACATGCGGCATGCACTGTCTACCGCTGACCACACTACTTATCTCACTCGCTTTCACGCGCGCCGTCGTCCATGCGCCCCCTCATATTTTGTGCATGTCCTAACCGTATTAGTTGTCGCTGCGTTGGGAGGGGAGGGGAGGGGGGGGGGGGGGGGATTTGTTTTGCTGCAGTGGTACATGCGAGCAAATATTTACTGAAGGTTAACCCTGAAGATAACATTGTCTTTTTTCCCCGGCAGATGGCTGCTGCCCTCTTATCGACACCGCTTGCGCTCGTTCGGCGCAAGGATGGAATACGTTGTATATACTGGGTACGTGTTTTTCCCCCTAAAATATCAATTTGGGTTTTCCGGCCCAACACGTAACGCCTTTCCCAACAAGAACACTGGCGGGCCTTGTTTTTTCCCTCGACGCTGACCCAGATCCCCTCCACACACACATGCTTCATTTTTTTCCGTGCTTCATTTTTGTCCGTTTACTACCTTTGTGTAAGCCGTAGCTGCTTCAACGGGCACACCTAGCTATCCTTCGATCAATTTGACGAGTTGGCGACGACATTGCACGGACGGACATCATCGCCCCCCCCAACCACCCTCTCCGCCTCTCCCGGCCCCCGTCCCCTCTCCCTCTCGTGGTGGCTGAAGCCCGACATGGTCGTCCCCACGGAGACCACCGTCACAACTACGAGGGATCGTCTTAGTGGAAACGGTTCGGACAAGCCGGACTGGATGACGTCGTTCGGGTACCAGATGAAGGTGCTGCTGCAAAGGCAGAGCAAACAGTCCAGGGGAGAGGTGGGCCGCACCGAGGGATAGTTGCGGCAGTGGAGGACCAATTCTATGAGCGTTCGTTGGTGCTGCAGTAGGCGACATTTTGCTCCTGACCCTGAAACCTCTTGAGGCCTCGGCAGAGAAACTCTAAGGAATCTGCTGTCGAGCAGGCGCGCTTACGCACAGTAAGTAGGGGTTCGACCGAAAAATTTCAAACGAATCGGAAACAGAGCTGACAAGGGGTTTACCAACAATATTCACTTTTTTCTAAATTTCAGAAACTTTGAAGATAACAAAACAAGAGTCCAGAGTTTTTTTCAGCATTTACATACGTAGCCCATTTCCCCCGCCTTTTTGAGGCCGAATTAATCCACCAGCTCTAACGGGGGATCGTAATTAGTGCTACGATTTGGCACTTAACCCTTCTAGTACCGCAGTCCCGTTTTGGGGACAAACTACTTACTGGTTTGTCCCCATCATGGGAGTACGGTGCTAAAAGGGTCAAGCCAGGTCAGCCTTTTTTTCTTTAAGAGTTCAGAGTAAAAAAAAGTGTGGAACGACAAAAAAAAGCGACGATCACATGCATCGGCCACACAATGTGGGAGTAAAAAAATCATTGTGGGGACATTGAACAATGCAGCACACGAATAAGGCATGCCGAATCGCGAGATTGTTGACACCTCGGGGGGTTTGCTATGTACTTTGTTCGATGTCTCCACAAGTTTGTTTTACCCCCGCGTTGTGCAAGGGGGGGGAGGGTGGGGGGAGGTGCAATAATGGTGTACTCGATCTCATGCATGGCCGTAGTCGTATGATCATAGACCCTCGCATCCCTACAATGCCGGGACGGAGCATGTCGGGGTTTTACCGGCCTGCAATAATGGTGTACTCGATCTCATGCATGGCCGTAGTCGTATGACCATAGACCCTCGCATCCCTACAATGCCGGGACGGAACATGTCGGGTTTTTACCGGCCAGGCAGACATTGCTTGCACCAAGCGCGAAGCGCCGTGAGGTGTCTGGCGAGTCGCATGAAGGGTGAGCTGCATCCTACTAAGAACCGCTTGCGAGGCGGACTTGGATATGGATGACAGCTTCAGTGAGAGAAATTAATTTCCGGTGTAGGCACTTCCAGAGACAGCAACGGGAGTACTATGTAACTGCCTCTTGGGTGCCTTCCCTTGAACACTACCTGATACGATCAATTCCCTTTTGCGGAGTAAAGGTTCTTTTCCTCGCACAGATGATCTAACTCGACATCCAGCTGTGACCGACGAATAGGGGGGGGGGGGGGTAATATCGGGCCTAGCAAAAAGGTGTGTTCCGCACCTTGGTTTCAGAGCCGTGAATTGCGAATTGTTCATTAGACCGCATTTTTTTGTACCGTTTTGCCCGCTGTAACGTAATTCCGAACGCTTAAACTCGTGTTTTTCCAATGACCAGGCGTTCAATGCCGTCAATCTGGGGCAGCTATTCGTGCTGGCAGTGATCGTGTCGGCTGTTTGGTGGCAGAGCGACAACCTCCAGGACAAGGCAGGGACCTTGTTCTTCGTCTCATTCACACAGTCCTACATCGGGATCAGCGTGAGTTTTGTCAATTTGTCCTACTTTTGTTTCCGCTCAAAACGTGAGCTACATGTTTGCAACTTTACCATTGTTTGTCTTCCATCTAGTTTTTCCGAGGTATAGATAAGACACACGTGACTGTTGCATTTCAGTCGACGTTTTCCACGCGTCCTTTCTATAATGCAGCGGGGCACGTCCGACCACTTGACCCCACTCACACCTTTAGCTAAGTTCGGCTAGCTACGTACAGCGCCTAGCTGCCATAACAATTTTTCTGTTTCAATTCCTCTCGATGTTTTTCCCGCCCCGTTTCGCCTTTCTCTCGTGTGCATGTGATGGCCACGGCGTACCCCACCCCTTTCGATTCCCCCCCCCTCTCGTTTCATCTTTCTCTCGAGTGAGCGTGGTTGCCACGACGTCCCCGCCCCCTTCTACGGTCACATTGCCCTTTTGCAAGCTTTTCTCTCTAGCGTTCCGAACCTCGCGCGAGCGCTTCGTTCTCTGGCGTTGTTTGAGCAATGAGTGGGGTACGTACCTACCGCCTAATTTGTCCGATAATGTTCTGAAGATACTCACTTGATGAACTCTTAACCTCCACCCCACTACCCTCGACGAAAAAAGAAGAAATCAGCGTACACAATTCCATGGCCTAGGGTACACAACGAATACTACTGTGAGCACATGAATGACATCCCAGCGATATTGGGTAACTCCTCTGCTATGGAGCCGAGGCAGTCAGAAGTTTTGCCTCACAAGGCAAAAAAATACGACCTCTACCGTAACACGGGTCAGCCGGGCAACTGGATTTTCATGGACGCCGCGGTTGACGAGGGGGGGGGGGGGGGGTGTACTCGATAGGAGAGATGTACTCGATCTCATGCATGGCCGTGGTTGTATGTATGACCATACAAGAGGGGGGAGGGGGGTGTACTCGATAGGAGATATGCACTCGATCTCATGCATGGCCGTAGTCGTATGACCATAGACCCTCGCATCCCTACAATGCCGGGACGGAGCATGTCGGGTTTTCACCGACCAGGCAGACATTGCTTGCACCAAGCGCGAAGCGCCGTGAGGTGTCCGGCGAGTCGCATGAAGGGTGAGCTGCATCCTACTAAGAACCGCTTTTGAGGCGGGCTTGCATATGGACGACAGCTTCGATGAGTGGATTTAATTTCCGGTGTAGGCATTTCCAGAGACAGCAATGGGAGTCCTATGTAACTGCCTCTTGGGTGCCTTACCTTGAACACTACGTGATACGATAATTCCCAATTGTGAGAGTAAAGGTGCTTTACCTCGCACAAATGATCTAACTCGACAACCAGCTGTGGGCGACCGCCAAAAAACAAAGCAAAAACGGTACCCTGGTTGTCTAACTCACGTAGTGACCATACAAGGGGGGGGGGGTACTCATGATCATACATGGCCGTAGTCGTATGACCATACACCCTCGCATCCCTGTAATGCCGGGGCGGGGCACGTCGGGTTTTCACCGGCCAGGCAGATATCGCTACCACCAAGCTTTTCGAAGCGTCGTGATGTATTCGGCGGGTCGCATGAAGGGTGAGCTGCATCCTACCAAGAACCGCTCGTGAGGCAGACTTTCTAGCTGCATGGATGAGATCGGGGCGCACTCATTTGTTGCTTGCCTCAGTCATTTGACCATTGACCACGCATCCATTTCGAGACGGAGCACCGTTCCTACTCCCAATAGAGACGCCTCCAACAGTTGGGCGCTCATGACGTTGGTGCCATATATTGCATATATATGTGTTGCTAATCTTATCTCCTTCCTGCTTCGCCTCCCTCCTATGGCCACCGTCTTTCTCCTAGGACTGCGCTCATTACGTTGTTTCCTTAGAAACGTTTTGCTAGTCATACCCCTGCCTGTTCCGCCGCCTGTGTTTACGTACTTGAAAAAGCTGCGGGACAAAAGCTCACGAAGGCTTCACAACCCACCACTCTCTGCGACAAGATAGGCCACCATAAACCATCGCATCATCGCCTTGCGATATGAAGGGACAAACCAGGCTATTTTTGGTCGATGCGAAATTAGGTACGCGGAACATGACGCTGTAGTGCGTACATGAAAACGAAGTGCATCTAAGACAACAGCAAATACAGAACCCCATGACCTACAACAGAAGGTATGGAGCAAGCACAATGTCTCGTTTGTTTTGCCCCGTCCGACAATTGCATCGTATTATACTTCGAAGTACCACAAGTTCCGGTCCGGCTTGAACCGAGAGTATATTCTATCCGCAGCAGCACAAGTTAGTTTCTCTTCCATTTCGTTCAGTCTGAGCCAACACATATCGCCCTTTCCCTTCTCTTGGAGGCGCTCCTATTTTGCACCTCCTCCCGCCCCCCTTGGCAAGCTCTCGTAATGAACTCCTCAGTGCCCTTAAGGAACCCCCCGTCATTCGGAAATGATTTGAAGCGTACCACGATAGTGGTGCGATAGTTGACCAAATTGTTTCGGACGGACGGGGCTCCTGAGCTGAAGAGTTCTCAGTATCGCTCGAACATCATTTGTGTTTTTAACTCCTTTTCGATAAAACACGTGAGCCCACGACTTCGGTCGTCGGGTTGCACTTTCATTTTCGTCCGGGTCAGGTTTTGTGTTACTTACTCATGGTTTATTAATGGTGTAGAGCTCCTCAAGGGAGGAGCCTTAGAAGGCAAAAGTTGGTGCACGTCTAACGTAGCGTGAATACTTCGACCAAAACGTGCTGCCCTTAATTGCAACCCCCAATGTATGGAACGCTACCCCTAATAGCAGTCCCAATCGTAGCACGCGTCCTGCCGGCGACGCCTAACCCACCCCCATCCCCACCCCACCCCACCCTTCCGCCCCTCCCACTCGTGCCTCTCCCACCTCCTAACTCGTTTCGTGATTTTGAAAAAAAGACGAGCATGCGAGTGTTTCTTCCCGAGCGGGGCCTGATGATTCGCGAGCGGTTCACGGGCTCCTACCGCGTGGGGGCGTATTTCTTGGCCAAGTCGACGAGCGACATCGGGGTCTTCACGGTGGCGCCCATCTTGTTCGCTACTGCCGTCTACTGGTGCGTCGGTCTGAGGCCCGAGGCGGGCGCCTTCTTGATCTATTTGCTGCTCTTCACCGTGCAGGTGAGCAGTGGCAGTGTGTTTGAGGGTAGGGGTTGGGATACTGCTAAAGAAAAGGTAGCGGTGGCGGCAGGGTGGGGAGACGGGCGCGGGGCGCCTTCTTCACCGTTATGCTGCCCTTCACCGGGAAGGTGAGCGGTAGTAGTTTGTTTGTAAGCGTAGAAGTTGAGGGAGCGCTAGAGAGATGGCGGCAGGAGGGGGGGACGGAAGCGGGCGCTCTTTTCGCCTTTTTTGCTTCTCATCACTGTGCAGGCGAGCGGTGATAGTGTGCTTATAAGGGTAGGGGTTGAGGGAGCGCCATATAGAGAGAAGGCCGCCGTGGAGGTAGGGGGGGGGGGGAGACGAGCGCGGGAGGGGTCACTCATGAACATTTTTTCCTCTCCTCACCTGGCAGGTGAGCGGTGGTATTAACGGTATGTTTTTACAGGTGGCCGGGGCGCCCCCTTGCACAGTGCGGGCGTTGAAAATACCCTTGCGGAGACATTGAACAATGTAGCGAAGAAACCAGGTTTCCAAAACCTCTCACTTCGGTTCGCCTAATGGTGTACCTGGTACTACATTGTTCAATGCCTCTACAAGAATGCTATACGCCCACATTGATCGGGGGGGGGGGCTCCAGGCCACGTGTGTTAGGGTAGCGGTTGGAGGAGCGCTATTAATAGAGAGAGGGCGGCGGCGGCAGGAGAGGGGGGGGGGGGCGGGCGCGGGGGGTCAGTCGTGAACAGTCTTGCCGCTCTTCATCAGGCAGGCAAGCGGTGGTATATAGCGAGCCTAGGGGTAGGGGTTGGGGGAGCACTAAAGAAAAGGCGGTGGTGGCAGGAGGGGGGGGGGGTCGTGCAGCGTACAGTAGCACCCAAAGCGAAAGCGCATGGAAGCAGTATCACTATAGCTATAGCCCTTTCTCCCTTTCTCCGGGTCCAGGACTGTCCATGGTGGCAGGTAGGAGACCGCTGGTTCGCACCTGTGTGTTTGTTGTGTGTTCTGATTCCGGCCAGAAGGGTGCCTCGGTTTGTTAGTGTTTGGGAGCTACTCTCAATAATAAGATAACATGATGGTTCAATGTTGCACGTTTGTCTTGGATTTAAGTCAGGATGTCTTCAGAAATTCTCGTGCCCACACACGCGTGCGAGAGTGCACCATCTGGAAGTTTCTCGCTCCGTCCTGCTTTGTCGCTCTTGTTCCCGTCTGGGACATCCGGATGGATATGACACGTTTCCCGGGTATTTGTGTGGAACCCTTACGGGTTATCGGTTCTAAAAGAGCACTCGCGGGCTACAGATAGGCGCTCCCGACACCCGAGGGAATAGTTTACCGAACACATGCCGCCTAGCGAAACAGCCCCTAAGAGATGCGCGTCCTCAATACTGCAGCGTGGGGAGATCCCACTGCCGGTAGGTGTGGCGGCTTGCCATTATATGAGCTCCTCTCACGAGGAGGATCTCGATATCTCACCCGAAACATGAAATCGGAGAAGTTTGTTCGCGCAACCTGGCCCCCACGATCTGTATGCGCTGCGTAGTTCTGAAACATAGATACTACTACAGTAAATGTATCTAGCACAGCAGCAGCCGGCAGTTGCTCACTCGAGGAGCTCCATCAACCGGTCAGGACCATTTGCCCTTGCAAAGCAACACAGTGCAACCCCTTCCGTGGGATGAGTCAGCGTGGCGAGCCGCACGTCACGGGCGAAGGCAGCATGTTGATTCTTGTCGAAAGCAGGCGATACTAATACAGCAGTGCCGCATTTTCCTTGTTACTCAGGTCGCTATCCCCATCCTCGCAGCTCTCGTTTTTCTTCTTATTTTGACCTGCTCGAGCACCCTTTTCAACATCATGCGACAACATCGTCTTTCCTGTGAACTGAAGGCAACCGGATTTCTGCCCCCAACAGCAATACAAGCGCCCATCTTTCTGCACGATATTAGAAAATCACCGATTCCGGGTGCTTCGTGTTGTATGAATATCTAATACCGTGCCTGCAGGTGATCGTGGGACAGAGCTTCGGGCTGTTCGTCAGCACAGTCGTTGCTGACACCTTCACGGCGCAATCTTCCTCGTTCGTCCTGACGCTGATGTTTTTGCTCTTCGGTGGGTGCCGCCGCGATTCAGGAGACCGTTTCCCGCAATGACACGTAGCACATGGAGTTGTTGTTTGTTGAGGCGTGTTACAATTAGGGGTAACACTTTTTTGTTGCGAAAAACAATCCCGCTATGATGTGTCGAACATGAAGTTGTTGTTGAGGCGTGTAGGGGTAGCACTTTTAGTTGCGAAAAACAATCCCGCTATGATGTGTATTGTAGCACATGACGTTGTTGTTGTTGTGGTTACCATGAATGCTAGTAGCATTTTGTGAGGGTCTTAGTCCGTTGGGCTAAAGGTAAAAGGTCAACCAATCGCCTACCCAATCTAAGCCTCATAACACTCTCCCCCCCTGGAACGGACCGGATTTTAACGGGTCGACGCGCCACCACACGCGGTTCCAATTTCTGGGGATCCAGAAGCTTTTTTCAGGTTCTTGACATGAGGAAACTCACTTGATCTTTGAAAAAGCGATTTCATGATGGACGTGAGATTCGAACTCACGACCAACAACCCATGTTCTGCCGACGTCGCCATTTGTGAGGGTCTTAGTCCGTTGGGCTAAAGGTAAAAGGTTAACCAATCGCATACCCAATCTGAGCCTCATAACAATTATTTCCATCCGACACTGTTTTTTAGCAGCATGACCTTCAACGTAGATCACTTACAAACATTCAGAAACATTCCCCGAAATAAGTCATTCATTTATTTAATTATACACAAACAAACAAAAAACCCAGGGTTCAACTCCCACCGAACGAAGCGGGTTTTTTCTCCCGAAAGAAAGGAGAACCGACCCTGGGAGAAATACAGAAACGAACTACTCGTACGGTACGTACGAACACACGGGGTCGCGAAAATCTGTGAACAGCTACGCACGCACAGAGGTGCGGTGTCGCGCGTCGCCAGCACCATAACATAGCTCCACGGTATACTCCTTTTTTGTTGTTGTATTTCGTCCTGGTTGCTACAGTAGGGCACACCGCAAATCATACCTGGTAGGTATGTACATGTATTAGTGTGTTTTGTATCGACGCCGCCTTTGTGCTCAAGAGGAAGTCTGGGGAGAATGTGACGCGTGTTTTTATGCACAGCATTTCACGCCTTGGACAGATTTTCGGTTCCCACTTGATGATCCACCGTATGAATATACGGTTTAGGGACGATAGAGGGGTTCCTGATCTGTATGATCTGTATGATCTAGGTATTGTTGCCGGGTGGAAGCCGTATAGTCTGCATGATCTAGCAAGTGTTTTCTGGGTTAAATCTATACTTCGTAGGCAGATCCTGCGCAACCTCTCGCAACGGCAGGCGAGGAGCTACAGCGGTAAATAATCTACATTAGATAGTTTCCTCGAGAATAGAACGAGAATACAAGCGTTTATGTACCGGGGGGGGTGGGGGCGTGTTTTTTTTTTGTTCATGACTTCAGCGCTAGTTGTGAGTAAGCAATTGTATTCTTCTTTTGGAGGCGATATACAATTATTAACCTGTGCGCTGAAACTATTCGTATGTCCACTACATACTGGGGATAAACTATTACGGGGGACTATAGTTAATAGGACCTATGGTATACATAACAACCTATATACTTGACCATTTTTACTAACAATTTTAGGTCCTATTAACTATGGTCCCCCGTAATAGCAAATTTACCGCCTGCCTCGCGACCAAAAACTTCTCATTTTTTTTACCACGAACGATTTCTTCACCGACAGACGCGAAACGGCCGCAAGACCCGACAGCAGCCTCCACAAGCCCTCTGGGCGCTTGGTCCCTCGAGACAGACCGCTTCGGCTATTCTGAGCCTTCCTTGCTCCCACTGTCACCCCTCGCGCCCAACTATGAACACGCCCTTTTTCTCCCTTCAGGTGGCTTCTACGTGAACGTCGAGAACATACCGGAGGGACTGTGAGTGATACGGGTCTGTTTTTCCCCGAGGTATCATACAGTTGTGCCCACGGACCAGATGATGGCGATGAGTTATTGTGATAACAACAACAAAAGCAACAACAACAACAGCAACAGCAACAACAGCAACAACAACAACAACAACAACAACAACAACAGCAACAGCAACAGCAACAACAGCAACAACAACAACAACAACAACGACGACGACAACTTACGAGCGTTGTCTGCAGGGATTCTTGTGTCAGGCCTAGAAAGGCTCAGGCCTAGAAAGGCTCGCTAGTACACAACCGATCAAGCCGCACCACCCACCTCGATGCGGAAGGTGGCACTACCAAGCGGTGGTGCCTCCGCCCCCGTTGACTCGAGACGAAACCTTGTTGAGAGCGGGCGTTGGAGATTCGTCTCAACAGTAAACCTTGCGTCTACACAAACCTATCACATAATACGCACATACTATTACGGGGGACCATTTTTCATAGGACCAAATATTGTTGGTAGTAATGGTTAAATATATAGGTTTTTATGTATACCATAGGTCCTATTAACTATGGCCCCCCGTAACAGGCGTTAGAAGGGTCCTCTCTCCGCTCCCATGGCGGAGCGGCCATGATTTGGATTTCACAGTTCGTCCGAACGAACAACGAAACGTATGAGGTGCAGGTGCAAGAAACGCACACGAACCGTCAACACGATATCCTAGGTATAACCCTTGAAATATTCGGTTGATATCCTAGTCATAACGTAGTAGTACAGTATGATCCTACGTGTGCGTGCACCGCCCAAGGCTTTTTGTTTTCAAGTCCTCGGGTAGACACACGATGCAGTATTCTATTGTCCAAGCTGCATGCAACACCATCGCAGTGCGTTGCTTCACCATGTTGACAAAACTCTTGAGCGAAACTAACGAATGGCCGGCCGGCCGGTTTAGAGCATTTCCGCGCTCAGATCGCCCCTGCTCTATATATCTCGTATCGCCGAACAGCAGTGTATCTTGTGGCCCGACATCACTCCTCGCTCCCACACACCCCTGCCCGTCCGCCCGTCTTTCCTGCTTCCGACAAAACACACCCGTTCGATGCTTCCGGTGGCTCCATGGCGATGGGGGACAATCTAATATTTTTCTTCTACTCAGCGGGTGGCTAAAGTACTTGTCCTACCTGTTCTACGGCTTTGGGGGCATGCTGCATAACGAGGTGCTTATTTCCCCCCAAGTTGCGAGGGCGCGCGACAACTTTTTTGGTGTTGATACCCCTCGACCGAACGGCGGTGCTCTTTGTTTGGTGGGGTATCGCCCCCAAACACCCTACGTAGCTCGTACTCGCGGTGGTTGTGGTGTAGACCTTTGACAACTTGCGGTGTCATTTTGTAGGCCGTTCTGTCACCGTCGGCCAAAGCATCCGGCAACGGCAGTAAATACGAGCCGTCACGGAGACCGCCACTCAACGAACACTTGTTTTGGTCAACGATTTCTGTCGGCAGAGCCTCTACATCCCAACTCCGACCCCCTGCCCAACTTCCTACGCAAGAGGGTGGACAACATGCGCAAAGCTTACCCCCCCCCCCCCCCCACCCGCGCTGCTGCGACGCGATACTGTGATGGCGCATACAGATCCATGGACGAGAATTTTCGTGTGACCAGATGACCGGCAGGTCGTTGTTAGGTCTGGAAGAATGCGCCCAGGGCGGGTCGGGTACCGTGACAGGACAGCAAGTCCTCGCGAAATTTGGGTGAGAGCCTTTGCCTCAATTCGAAGCAACACGTCACTTTTCAGGGCGACTAAGTACCCTGTGGTGGGCGAAACGAGCCCAGAGGAAAACGCCGGGGGGTTGTCTCTGTGTAGCCCCCCCACCGGAGGCGTTCTGTCCTCGCAGTTGTCACCTGGACGTCGAAAACAGAACTGTTTATAGACACGTGCTATGTACGATAGGGGGTGGCACTTTTTGACCCGAAATATTTGTCACTGGGAACGCAGCTCCTTGTCCGAGCAAGTACTCGGTAATTACCCGGTAATATAGTCCATTTGTGTTGCACAATAGGTTTTGCTAGCACCAAAAACCGTGGCATTTTTGATCGGGTCCAGCCTACAACATTACCAAAAATCAGATTTTGGGTGAGGTTTGGAGCACCTCAAAAGCGAGGAGCCTCGGGAAATTGTAGGTGCGAGCCGCTGGCCGGGTAACTACCGAGTAATACCTATAGCATATGCTTCGATGGTAAGGTGATACCTTCTGGCCCACTCAGGTCATGTATGACTGCATCAGTACAGTAGCTGGTTGGTTAGATCATCCGCTTCTGAAGACGAAGTGCGCGGGTCCGATTCCCGGCATCGTCGCCTTTTCCAGGTTTCAAAAGGCTCCAAGTTTCTTGATTTACCAAACCAGGTCGTGGCGAGGGGAGTGAAAAAAGGCATTCGGCGCTCTCCAGAGCATTAAATACTAACCGGTCGAAAGCCCCGGAGCGGGGAGGCACGCCTCTTTTGGGGGGTGTTACTCCCCCGCCTCGCCCCATTCCAGAGCAGACCTGCGTCGTTAGCTAGATATAGAAGCGTCAAATACACACGTCCATTCTTGCAAGGCCCTCACCCCTCCCGCGTTTCACTTTGTAACAATAGCAATATCCGAATAATATTTTTCAATTTGACAAATTGGCAATGTGTAACGCTCGTTCCAATCAACCATTCACGCCATCCACCTGTGGAAGGAAATCCGGCATCCAATGACTTCAGGGCACGGAAGACGCTACTAATATCTATGAGACCTGAATACTTGACGAAAGTATACTATACCAGCATTGTGCCCCGCCTTGTGGATGACTTTGCTGACTCCTATTACAGGGGGCCATAGTAAATAGAACCACATATTGTTAGCAAACATAGCGAACGACGTAGGTTTTGTGTGTGTGCGGTAGGTCCTATTTAATATGGTCCCCCGTGTTAGCGGACGTTTTACTCCACATCGACAAGTCCTCTATGGCGTGAGCGCGCCGTTCAAACAAGCGTGACATCCATGCACTCGCGCGTGCTGTGCAACTGCTTGCGTTGAAATTCGGGTAACTTCACCTATGATGATACCGTACCCCGGCTGCCCGGGGGATAGATACCGTGAATGACCGAAGTTGTGCTCGTCACTGGTTTGGAACACTTTCTCATCTTAGGGCTGCAGTCCCACTCTGGGGACAAATCACTTCTGTAGGAATTGAGTGGTATGTGACCAAAACGGGACTGAAGTCCTAAAAGAGTTAAGGCATGCCTTGAAGTCCTGACGGGGTTAACCCTTTTAGAACCGCAGGCCCGTTCTGGGGACAAACTACTCAACTTTTTAAAGTAGTTTGTCCCCAAAACGGGACTGCGGTTTTAAAGGGGTTGAGTCAATGCCTGGCGGCTGAGGGCGCTCCCCCCCCCCAAAAGAAAATAAAAAATAGATAATGTAACTAAACTGCCGAAGCAACTTTTTTCCTTGCCGGTGATTTCGCTCGTTTCTATTACATATGACAGATTCCCGAACGTGGACGTCTGGGGAAACATTGCGATCCTAGCAGCTATCGCCTTTGGACTACGGCTTGTGACGTACGTCTCGATGCGTAGGGTGACCAAGACAAGGACGTGAAAACGTGGGGGGCTGACTGTGCATTGTGTTTGAAAGAGCTCTGGTCGAATTTTGCGGAAGATGCTTGGCGGCGCCCCTCCCCGCCCCCGTCATCTATTCCGTTTCCTATCTCCTTCCGGGTTTTGTGTTGCCCTTCACGGTGCGTATACTCCACGCAGGCGTGCGTCCCCTGACCCTACAGACAAAGCAGTAGTTCTTCGCTGGTAGGGCCGAGTGTCAGAGAAGTGACGGAAGTAGAACCTGCTGCTATATACCCTGCTACACGTTAGTAGTGCTGTTTATCGTGACGGTCGCTTCAAATGGGGGTGCTGCGCTTGGGCCCGGCGTTGTTTCGAGCGTATCTCTTGGCATGTGTAAGCATCAGGTTCTGATAGGTATTTATGGTTGGTATGCCCAGTTGGCGCGCTTCGTCGTTTTGCGATGGTTCTACACAATTCCGTCGTATCTATCTGCACTGGAGGGCTACAGTGCAAACGTGTATTTAAATAGTACTATAGGGCAAAGTCGTGCGTGCATTCTAGGCAAGTTGGTTCCGGAAAAAGCGAGCATCCTGTAAAGTAATGCTGCTGCACGGTGGTGCGTACAAAATGTCGGGGGGGGGAGGGGTACTCGTGTCAAGGATGGCCGTAATCGTATGACCGTAGACCCTGGCATCCCTCCGATGCCGGGACGAAGCGTGTCGGGTTTTCACCGGACAGGCATTGCTTGCACCAAGCGTGAAGCGCCGTGAGGTGTTCGGCGAGTCGCATGAAGGGCGAGCTGCATCCTACTGTACTACGCTTGTGAGGCGACTTTCTTGCATATGGATAACAGCGTCGAAATTATGTACGGATTTTCCGGCGTAGCCACCTCCAGAGGGGGGGGGGGGCATAGAGCGGGGGCCACCGGTGTCAAGATAGATGGCATCCTATCCGCGGCGCCTGCAGATTATCAAGGAAACACACACCAGGTCCAGCGTCCGTGCTCAAGCTACAGAGTAAGAACGTTCTGCCATAGACGCGAGGCCGGGGGCGGCGGGACGCAAAGGCCAATTAGGAGAATCATCCCGCTTGCACGACAACATTGCCGCAACTGACCGTCCTCTGCTTGTGTTGTAAAGTATGCTGCCAGGTATATCAGGCAGGGTATTCGATTCGACGAGGGCATTGGCGGTGCAACGCCTTGACTTTGAAATTAGGAGGGACGTGTCTTCGTCTCGCATCGTGGTTATAGTCAGCGGGATACACACGTATTTATTGAAGCGACTGAACGGATACGCAGCTCCATCCCAAGGCACAAACGTGAATGCAGCGTATCGGGAATCGCGAGCAGCTGCTGTGGTTACTGCAGCTTTGAGTTTTGCGTGATTCATGGGAACTGCAGTACGAATACTCCATATATCGTAGCCGAACAAACAATAAGACCAGGATCGATGCCACTTGCTGCTCTCTTGCTAAAGATACGAGTACTGGCACCTGCTGTTGTCGTTGTTGCTGCTGCTGCGGCCGTACCTTCTACTTTTGTTTCCAGAAGCTGGAATCACGCTGTTCACGGGCCTTTGGCTTCGCCACGGCCTACACAGGCCTCTCCCGTCCAGATCCATCCCGCACGCGGGCATTCTGCGCTGCATGTGGCAACCACTGGTGGACTTGATTGCATCGCTATGTATGTACTGCACGTTCCTCGCTCCTCGTTATCATCCGCCAGCCGTTTCAGAACCCGACAACCCCGTGCCCCGCAACAACAAAAAAACAGTACTTTGAATGGAACTCCTTTTCAGGCCGAAAAAGTGGCGCGAGATCCTTTTTGGCAGGGCCACACCTCTGAACCGCATACGGCCGCCAGTTGCTTTCTTCTCTGAGTCACAGGTGAGCAATCATAGCAGCGCGCCACGAGTTGCCTATCGTGCCGAGGCTTTTTGTTCCGCTCTTGATTTGTACGCCTTCCAGATCCAGATAGGCCTGAGAAACATCAAAACACAACCGCCTCATCATGTGGGAGAAATTGGTTGCTCCGCGCACTACGTACAGCAAGCAGTATTAATAGTACACGTACTTGATCTTCTTCATGTTGGTGTGTCGCAACTACTGCAGGGTGCCAAGAAAGTACCAAGCCGGCGGCAAGCGCCGGCAAGGCACGGCTAGCACGTGCTCGCTGGGCGTTTATAGAGCAGGCCAATTGCGGGAAGCACGCGCGCGCCGCAGGTTGTGACTGGTTGGTGACAGATCCCCCTTTTCTGACGATAAAAATATCGTCCACTTTGTACTCACTCCTATTAATAATTAAAGGTGAAAACACCCAACTCAGCAGGACGGGCGGCCAAACGTGCAAATCCAAGCTTTCTACAAGTAATAGCAATGTATTCGGGGGGGTATGGTCTTGCCCCTCAGCCAACCTCGAGCTGCCCATCTATCTGAAGCCGCCACGCGCCGAAGCCCGTCGCTCGCACCCCCCCCCCTCGTGTATTGCCGTGTACCTGGTATGGCGCTTGCTTGTCGATGACACCTTGCCGTTGATGAGGACGGAAATGGTACGAGTATTTATTTCTGTAACCAGATGATCGATTGATGATGAGCAGTTTCACCTTCTGCAAGCCACATTATTTTCAAGTGCTATCAAGCCACGAATGTCCAGAGAACATTCAAGAAAAGATCGCGAAGATTGCCCCACTGAAAGACCAGCTCAGCTCTTTTTTACGGCCTCCCTCGGCAACGAGCGAGTGTTATCGCGGGTTTTTTTACCTCGCAGTTTCCCTCTACTTCACACGTACGCCCTGAATGGAGGTGTACCTGGTACCAGATACCTGGTACCTGGTATACTGGGTATCTCTCTCTATCAGTATCAGGCATGTAGCTAAGCGCCCCTCGCTTTGCAAACGGATGTGTCATACCGTCGTACCATCATCGTGTCATACTATTATATTATGGGGGACCATAGTTAGCAAGACCAAATATTGTTAGTAAAAATGGTTAAACATATAGGTTTGTATGTATACCATAGGTCCTGTTAACTATGGTCCCCCGTAATAGTATAATAATCGGACACGACCTGGAACCAAACCGAACCAACTGCTGTTGCTGTTGATAAAGAACGTATTCTCGACTAGAATACAGTCAGCGCCGGTGCATACCGATGACGCTTGGAATCGCCGTACATCATCACTACCGGTCGGTGTGCCGTAGATATTAATGGTAACAAAAAATGTGGACAAAACACCTGCCATTTCCTCGCTCATAAAAGCTCGGTGCGACTCCACTGCGCACTGCCGAAGTTAAAAAATATTTCTCACTACGATACTCCTCCCGCAAACGCCACGTGCAACTTGACAGCTGCTGCTTGCTGCTGCTTAAAAAATACAACCGCTGTGTTGATATCTGAATACCTGGTATATATACGGAGTACGAGTATATATAAAAACGTCGCCCACGACTCGTATGTCTAAGGGGGTGCCGCCGCCGTCTAGCGCCGTGTTGTCTACCCCTGAGTATGCCTGCCCGTAACGCCTCTTCGACGTAACGCCCACGAATTCACTCGTTGTTCAAAATTTTCCCCTTTGCAGTCATCATGAAGCTTCTGCGGGTTGTGATTTTCGGGGCGGCCGCGCTGCTGGGAGCCACTTGCGCTGCTTCCAGCAACAGCAACGGCGAAGACGCCATTCGCGGAATCACGGACAACGATGAGCTGGTGGGTCGGCCTTCTTCCGGGGCGGATTTTTTTCACGTTGCAGCGCTTATTCCGTGTTTGTCGCGCATAGTTAGCCACTTGAAACGACTTGACTTGAAACTTGGTTAGTCGGCGGGAAAAACCTGCCCCTCGAACTCTATACTACTGTATAAAGTGTCCTACACTACTTCCAAGTGATTTGTCTCCGAAAACGGTTTGCGCAGCTCTACAGGGGTTAACTAAAACCTTCCGCGGCCTGTTAATAGCCGGTCGCCCCGGTGGTTCAAGTGGTTAGCCTCGAATTCTACTTGTGTGTGAGTCCTGGGTTCGAGCCCCAGGTGGGTCGGACTTTGACTTTATTTGCAAAAATAAAAAAAAGGATTCAATTGTTGAGAGCGCCTTGCAGCGTGGGTAGGCACAATTCGGTGCGAGTCGACGAGGGAAGAAAAGGCTGAAATCTTCTCGCGATAAAAATGAAGGCACGTACCGTAGCGGGAAGGGGGGAGAAGAGCCTGCTATGTGACCCCGGATCTGAGTTACGAGTTGGAAGGAGAGAGAGAAGAAGATGTGCGAAGATAATGAATGGGATGAGAAAAAATAAAATAAAATAAAATAGCACCCCAGGTACTGGATTCAGTCTAAACACTGTATACCGGTGTAGAGCGTTATTGTAGGCTCTTGAGCTGTTAATGCATGTATGTGATGAATGTTACAGGTGTCTTCCCTTCTTCACCCCTCCCCCCTCCGGTACTATGATACTACATGCCGCTCAGAGGCTTCATTCAGCATTCCCGCTGCTCGTCGATTTTCATCGAATTTTGGTAGCTCACGCTTTGGCGCTTTCCGCGATGAGAAAAAGGCACCCAAAGTCCTTTCTGACTTGCTTCGAACCCGCCGGGATCTGAGCCCCATCGAGATTAACCACTGTATATATCACCGAGGCTATCGGTGAACGTGCACCCTTTACTACTAGCGGCTGGTTGACTGGACGGTACCAGGTATGCTTTCAGGGACAGCAGGGACGGAATGCTGAGGGTAACAGGGCCGACTGCAGAGAGATGGGCGAGGCAGAAGCTACGATGACGAATATTGCGCATGGGTGGGCCATGACCCCCGCCAGCTTTGCCGCCCACGTCGGAGGACACGGCATGTGCCCTGACACTGTTGGGGTGAGACTTCTATTCGTACAAGTTCCCAAGTATATGATACGTACGTGCTGGCATACCGGTATATGGTCCATCGAGAACAGTTTTTCCAATCGGTTTTTATGCCGGGGTTTAGTCCATACCATACACCGACGGGCGTCAAGGAGTCCTTTTTAATACTGTACGCGCAGTTCGAGTACTTCAGGAGGAGCAAAAGGAGAGGCGTGCCGTTTGACGCCGGGCCGAAGAAGGAGAACGGCTTGGCGTAAACGGGGGGAATGCATTAGATTGGTGGATGCTACTGTAAACGTCGCGCGTAAATGCAGTACTGTAACTACTGCGAGTTAAGCGGAGCGCGGTTTGAGCCGTTCCCTGATCTCCCCCCTGAAACTAAATCGGTGTTAGTACCGCAGTCCCGATTGGGGGACAAACCAGTCTAATTCCAAGTGATTTGTCCCCAAAACGGGACTGGGGTCCTAAAAGGGTTAAGGTCAAAATAGGCCTTGACTGACCGCCCCCTACTCTGAAAACTGGCAATTTTAGGCTGAAATTGACCTTGATCGACCGCCCCCTACCCTAAACCTGGTATATTAAGGCCACCGCCAGAGGCTTTGACTGATTGCCCTACAAAAAAATGATATATAGAGCCCTAACGAGGTCTTGACTAAAAAACGAAAAAAAGGCCTAGACTGACCGCCCCCTACATCAAAGCTGGGATATCCAAGCCGAAAGAGGCCTTGATGCGCCCAGAAGCCAAACGAGGCCTTTACTGACCCCCCCTCCATTTCGTGCACTAAAGCAGGTATAGTAGCGCTGAAATAGGCCTTAACTGACCGCCCCCCTTCACCAAAGCTGGTGTGAAGGCCGAAAGGAGTCTTGGCTGGCCGGTTCATACACTGATAGCGGTATGTTTCCGTCGAGAGACGCCTTGGCGCACAAAAAAAAAGACCGCCCTCCGAGCACATATTGTCTTTGCGTACCCCCCCCCCCCCCGTCATCATCGTCGTTTGACTTCACCGTACCACAGTATCACAGTAGTCTGGAACAGAAAAAAGCGGACGCCAGCAGGGTAGATAGATATACCAGGTACCTGGTATATATATGATATATATTATATATATTATATATATACCTGGTATCATATATATATTATATATATTATGTTATATATATCATATTATATCATATCTATATAATATATAATATTAATATATATATATATTAATATTATATATATTATATAATATGATATAATATATTAATATTATATATATATATTATATATATATGATATAATATGATATATATATAATATAATATATATTATATACCTGGTATATTATATATTATATCATATATATATTATATATATATATATCCCTTAGAGAGGCCTCATTGATCCCAAACTACTGTATATACGAATTACGACCCGATGTTACAACAGTATCACACAGTATCACGCAGTATCACACAGTGTCCCTTTCGGTCGCGGCAGGCACGGGGCGCCGAGATCGGCAGTATCGTCTACAACGACGACAACAACGAGAACGGCGAAGAAACATTGACGGACATCGAACTTGACGCGGGTATCACGCCTGCCGCCCCTGCCGACGACGATGTCGGTGGAGATGACATTTCCACAACCTTCCTCAAGGTGAGGTATGTGTAAAATACGTCCGTACAGGTTACGGGTTACAAACAGGTATACACTTGGTAGCCTGATGATGACAAGCGTTTCGATCGCACTTACAAGCAACTCTGGAGGTATGACAGAACCATGTCGGTACAAGACAAGTTATATGGGTGATGTGGATGATGAAAAACATCTGGATTGCATCCAATGATGATGATCATCACCATCATCATCACCATGTTCTCACGTTATTAATAGCTCGTTTTCCTTATCGATGGCGCTAGCGGAGACGACTCCCTAATTGAATTTGTTGGAAGGAACATAAAACTATATGTAGCATGTAATACATCCTATCGCCACAGGTTTCCTAACTCGAAGGTGCCGACGGGCAAGTCGTCTCCGTTAGCGTCATCGATGGGGCATGCGGGCGCCAGGTCGTCTTCGTCGGTTATCTTCCCACAAAGCTACGCACCGTCGCCATCGCCGTTACTGCGCATCGACAACGGCGATGGCGACGGTGCAAAGCTTTGTGGGAAGATAACCGACGAAGACGACCTGACGCCCGCATGCCCTATCGGTGACGCTAGCGGAGACAACACGCCCGTCGGTGATTTCGAGGTAGGAACCATGTGGCTGTATGACAGAATATATCACAAGTTACATTTTTTTTCCTGCTGACAAAGTACAGTGCATAAATCATTCCAATATATACGAACAGTATCAAACCACGAAAAAAACGTATGGCTTACGTTTTGGGGTACGCTAAGAACGTTGGGCTAAGAAATCCTGCGACGATTATAATAGCCTGAACCTCGAATCTCGATATCGACGGTTATTTGTCAATAGTGGAAGACGCGACGCGCGCATATTGACACTGTGAAGGCAACGTCGAAAAAGCAACCCGGAGAAAACGCCAAACACAAGTGAGCACTCATTCGACATAATATTCCGACCAGCATTTTGACTAGCCAGCGATAATTCAGGAGAAAGTAACAAGAAGAGTTGGGATATCGTCGTGCGAGAATACAAACGAAATTAGCAAAGCTCTGTGTGCACCCAACAATGGCGGTTGATGTCGGAGTTGTTGTGTCTTCGTTTGCGGCAGGGACCCGGCGCCGAAGCTTCCAGCATCGAGGGGTGTAGCAACAGCGACGGAGATGTTGTGGGCCTATGCGGAAAACGTACCGATGAAGGCGACCTCACGCCTGCATGCTCTGTCGTCGACGCTAGCGAGATCGACGCGCCCACTGGTGCCTTCGAGGTAAACGCAATGTGGCTACTCGTATAGCCTGTCGAAACAGGATGTATTCACAGGTCGGGTGATACACAGTTTTGTTCTACAGTAGTACCTGGTAGTAGTTTGGATCCCGACAACTATGCCATGCACACGAAATACGGAACGAGTGTTCCCGTTTGTTTTCGGCGGTATTGTTATAGTATGTATCACTACGTACGTACGTGACACCAAACCAGCTAACCGAACCGGTACACCGCACTGAATTCTATAGGTGAACCAGTCTACTGTAGGTTGCGTACTGACGAGGGCATTTTGCGCCCTTTAGTAGTGAGCGTGCTGTACGTAGGCTTCGGTATGAAGCGACATTGTTGTCCCAACCATCTAGACGGGTGCTGTGATGCTGATGGGAGTATCCTCTCTCAACTGCACGGCTTTTTTTACGAGCTACGCACTTCACGCAGGTGTTCTGAGTGAACATATCGATTTCTTCTTCTTGTAGTATTGTCTTGGCGCGACAGTCATCATGGTCAGTCATGTTTACACCTTCGATATATCGGCTTGATGTAGTCTCTGCACCACTCTAGAGCAGTGTGCAAGATAGCGGGTCCCTATCACAGCAAAGAAAGGCTGCTGTCGCCGCCTTCACTGGGTCCGTCCCCCAGAATGCACGTTTTTTACCGACGACCGGCCTATTACGGGGGTCCATAGTTAACAGGACCAAATATTGTTAGTAAAAATGGTTAAACATATAGGTTTTTACGTGTACCATAGGTCCTGTTAACTATGGTCCCCCGTAATAGCTGCTTTCCCTACGTATATAGACTTGACTCCATTACACTTCCCTGAGACTGCTACGCCACGTACACGCACTTCTCGCTTGTTGCCCGTCTCTTCGCGATCGCAATAAACCTTACAGTCCGTCCTCCGGCACCGCAAAGCAATGCGGGTAGATCCAAGCGTGCGGGCCCTTCTGTCGCCAGGGTCGGATGTCGAGCTCGCATCGGTCCACATGACGGAAGAAAGAACCGGTAGGTTCTCGAGACGCCCGTCCACGGAGGTGAGCGCTGGCTATGCACGACGAGATGCTCAGACCGCCTATTAATAGCACGGTTCTTAAGGGTGCAGCTGATACTGCAATACTGCAGGCGTTGGAAGCATCACCCTCGATAGCCCTGTTAGAACTGCATCACCCTCATTTCGGGAGAAAATACTTGGAATCAGTGAGGGACCATTTTTCAGTGCTACAAGAGATGTTGAGCACGCTCAGGACGTACACTGACCGACCATATGGGTGGGTGGCTCAGCCTGCAGGTAAAGCAAAATCTGCATGCATGTGATCGATGCGACTGCTCACGAAAAATCATACCGTCGAGCCCACCAAGCTATGCATGCCTGCTCTGTAGTAGCCGTCTGGGAGAATCCTGAGTATATGCTCCCCCAGGTTTCCTAGTTGTAAATGGAACCATAGGGCGGGTACTCTGTGGTCATCCGCGCCTTGGCCACAGGTATAGCTCTCTCACGTAATGAACGACCTTTACGATCTCTATCCGCGGTATTTTTCTTTGGAGCTACATTATCATTTCTTGGCGTTAATCTAACGCGGTAGCAGGGTTATTGATTCAACACCCGTCGCTCAGTGTTCGCGTGTCGCGTCACATGTGCTTTGTGTTATGTCTGTGCGGTGTTTGCTGTCACTTTTATATTATACGCGTGTTTGTTGTCATGCCTCTTTGGCCAGATCGTCCAGCTTACGCCGGGAACGCAAGTCCACGCAGTTTCCATCGACGCTTTCACTATTTCCAAAGGAAAGGTGAGCCCCCCCCCCCCCCCCCGCGCGCTATTTCTGCCATTTCGACGCAAAAAGTATCCTAAATCCATTGTAAAAAAAATCTCTGTACATGCGCAATAGATCTTGCAGTTTATTCGGTTTCCACCCACCAACATGTACGAGCCAGATCATACAGATCAGGAATCTATCTGCCCTAAACGATCTAGATCATTTAGTGGGGATCTATCTGATGTGTCCAATGTATGGAGGCGTTTTGTGTGAGCGACCGGGGCGTTCTCGTTTTTTTTTGCCGTGGCTGTCGCAGGGAGACCCCGGGGGTAAGATGGTTGGTATATGACTCTGTAGACTGTCGACGTATATACGTACAGGGGGCGGACAGGATGGAGACTGTTTCGTGTGACACGTAGGTACGACAATGGCGCCCCGCGTACATACGATGAACAAAATTGTCTCACCACGGAACGCCAAGTGTTTCGCCTCGCCCCTCCCGCACACCGTCATCGTAGTAAGAGGGTCCCGACCGTTCCAGCTCTGAATGTTGTTTCGTCCGCTCTTGGTACTGACCTCTGGTATTCATTTCCCCTCCAGTCACTCCTGTTGTCGTGTTAATAAATTACTTATCACAGCTTTCTCGATCCCCCCAAGAGCCATCCCACAGTAGGGGTGCACCAGAAGTTCCTGAGCCCCTAACATTAGGAACTCAATATCTCACCCGATAAAATACTTGGAAGAAGTTTATTTCGTGACATCCGACCGGCACTTGTATGCGCTAGTTAGTCCTAAAAACGGATATACGAGTAAAATTTTCATCCTCGCTGGTAGTTCCTCACTTGAGGAACTCAATTATAATTGGTCAGAAACCTTTGTCCCACAAAGTGCAACCCCTACCGTGGGGTGACTCCAAAAATAAGTGTGGATCGACTTTTCCCTCGGCTGTTCACCCGAAAACATCGCCCACCATTGGTCCGTTTGGCCTGCCAGAGGTCTTGGACTCTCGTCACACGCGACCGTACGCAACGCGACATCTGGGTCACCGCATTGCGGTTCTTCACCGACGACCAGACGAATGACGCCGCCCCGTTCGACGCAGCCGACATTTTCTCCTCCGGCAGCGGTGATTCGTCGTCGACGCCGGCGACTAACGTGAGTGCACATACACCATGATGTGTACGTTTCCTTTTATATTAAGGAGGCGTTTCTACGATAGAGGTTCACCCTAAATTTTCTGAGTCTCCTATATCCCCCCAACGGGGACACAATTGTATACAACTGATGCCACACGCATACCGTACGTATGCGTACGCATTGTGCCCAACAATCTCGAGCACACGCTATATACTCCTCCCTCAGAAAGGTTTTTGCCCAAATGTCATACCTCCATTGTAGAACGCCTTCAAGATTGTGTTACTCGGTGGTACAGAACGTACCAGGTACCTGGTACGTGTTAAGGTACCTGGTACACAGGTTTCGGTTGTCTTCGTGTTTTCGTTTTTGACGTTTTACTGCAGCATGTGCCTCCACGGTTTTAGCCCTTTTGCTGCTGCCAAAATCGCTCCACACTAATTCCAAGTACTTTACAACCAAGAGAAATAAACGTGCTCAAGTATTAAAAAAAAGTAGAGAATACGCTCGGCGTGACTAAGCACCGTTCCACCCTCCAAGTCGACGAGTGGGGAGGGGGGTGCCCGACCCGACGCGAGGCAAGCGTGAGAAGAAGGAACTGGGATATATATTTATATATATACATACCTGGTATATATATATTATAATATATACCAGGTATGTATATATATATAAATATATATATATACGTAGGGGGATACAAGTGGTCTCTTTTCCGCCACTCCGGTTCGGCGAAAACGATAGTAAGAGCTAAGGATTAAATTGACACACGACACGAAATTTGAACGTAGAGGTGTGGTGAGCTTAAGCTTTATTTTTACCAATCCGCAGGGGGATTAAAAAAAAATAGAGTAAAGAAACTCGCTACAAGAAACACCTGTTCTACGTACGCAGCCTGAGCAAGTGCTACGCCCTTTCTACAACAGAATCCTCGAATCACCTTGAGCTTAGGCTCATCTATAGGATTCAGTGCAGCGCTCACCTTTTTGAGCGCAATTTCTTGATCTAAGTTTCTGAGCGTTCCCCAACGAGTGAATCTTTTGTCATCCTCACGCTATTTCTTGTTCACGGACCCGTAGGATGTATCCCACGATGGTCCAGGCGCCACAAAAACGGACCAAAAGCATCGCCTAAATAGGCAAACACGACAAAAGTGCGCGCGATAGTTATGCGACTTTGTGACGATCGTGCAACCGTGGCAGTGGCTCGTGAATCGATAGATAGACGTGGGGAGCACGTTCATGTATATACCAGGTATATATACATATATATATATTCCGTACGTCGTTCAATCGATAGGGTGACTCCGCTGCCCGTTTGTTGTTCTGTTGTGCTGTTGTTTGCATCGTTTTTACTTTCGCCTCTGGTCAGCGGGTTGATGTGCTAGAGTTCAAGACATCATCTGGACGGGGGATGCAGCCACGGAAGGTCTCCCTTTCGGGATCTGTATTGACGACGTGCAAGCTTACCAAGTGTGGCCGCGGGACCAAGTCTTGCAAGGTACCAGGTACTTATGTACGTGCAGTTCGGCGTACGGTATGCCACTCTATACCGAAATATAAGGTGCATTCTGATTAAATAATACCTGGTAAGACATAAACGTTCCTTGCATCTAGGAACATTGTGGTACCTCGCTTCTATTTCGATACGCGAGATTGCTATTAATAGACAGGCGTGCAACTCGGCATGTAAACACAAATACCGCGAAGGTATTAACTCGGAGAGTCAAACAGTACTTGTAGTCCTTTCCAAATTGGTGCTTGGTATGATATGATATTCACTCGACGGGGGCGGGTTTGGCCCTGAGGCGTGTCGCACAAGGACCGTCGTTCCTCGCTTTTTTGTTGTTCGTCGTGTGTCGTTCACAAGCTAAAACTGCCGCTAGAATACACATAATTTAGTCAATGCAGTACTCCAAGTACTCGAGGGGTGGTGCATCTCGTGTACTGGCTGGTGAGATCTGTCGATAGAGTTCCACCGGCCCACCATATCCCTCCACACGCAGACCCTAGTCGATGCCCGGATGACAATTAATATGTCATGATCCCGCGACCTTTAAAGGCAGGCATCAACCACCTCGCTGATGTTACGTGCGGGAGTCGACCCGACCCGGCTGCACCTCGGGGGTGCACCAAGTATTGGCTTCCCCTCTCCTCGCCACCTACAGCCATTCCTCTACAGCAGCAACTTCGGGCGAACCACGTTAAGACGGACCCCCCCCCACCTGGTATATATATATATATAGGTTGGGTTGGCGTCGGTTGGCGACGACGCTGTAAAATACGCCTCTCACTGCGTGAGCTAGACAGCCAGGGTAGCTTTTTTTTTTTTGGCGGTTATCGCGGCTGGCGGTCGAGTTAGATCATTTTTGTGCGGGGAGAACCTTTACTCCGCACAAGGGGGATTATCGTATCACGTGGTGTATATATGGTGAGGCACCCACGAGGCAGTCATATAGTTAACCCATTGCTGTCTCTAGAAGTGGCCACACCAGAAATTAAACCAATCCATTGATGCTGTCATCCATATGCAAGAAAATCTGTCTCTAAAGCGGTTCTTAGTACGATGCATCTCACCCTTCATGCGACTCGCCCAACACCTCACGGCGCTTCGCGCTTGGTGCAAGCAATGTCTGCCTGGTCGGTGAAAACCCGACGTGCTCCGTCCCGGCATTGTAGGGATGCGAGGGTCTATGGTCATACGACGACGGTCATGCATGTTATTGAGTACACCTCCCCCCCCCCCGCCCTCCCGCCTCCATTGAGGAACTTCCCGGTACATTCCTCCGAACTCCATACGTTTTTCGGAATCGAAAGCAAACTATTAGCAGGTTGGGATTTTTGTAATGAATTCACTCCTAAAATATATATATATATCTTGACATTTTTTTCAGTTTGGTTTACTTGATTTTAGTAAGCCTTATCCCGTGTCTGAGACTCAGAGAAAAAAAAAGTGGGGTATCGTTTTTTTTTCTCGTGTACCTTCGGCATAGCTCTAATTTGATCATAATCGGGTTTTTGGGTGCAAGGTTATATTCCGTTTGCTGCTAATGGTGCACTGTACACAGACCTAAGAGTACTTTAACTCCAAGTAATCCGTCCTCACAGCGAGAGTAACGCCGTCAAGGGAGTTCAGAACTCGTCATGCAACTCATGGGAAGAACAAAAAGTAGTGGCGCCCCGTGACACATCCACGTCATATTTAACCGAATAGCAGGGGTCCCTGTGGTCAAAATATAAGTTCGTGACATGCCGTCTCTCTCCCCGCTCCCCCCCCCCCAATGTACGTGAATCTGGTGACTGAGATAACTCTCACAGGAGTTGCACTTGGACCGCCACTCGGACGCTGTGCCCATTTCCAGCAAGCTGGACAAAAACGGAACTGCTGCTACCACTCCCCGGGCTTTGTTCAGAGTCACGACTGGTACTTCCTCCTCTCCTGATTTCGTGAGTGGAGTGCACGGCCGAGAGCGTGCTCAATTTTTGTTTTTTGTATTTGTTAACCCTTATGACTGTTCCTGTCGGGTTTTGCCAGCAGTGCCACTTATCCCCGACACTCTCCGATGCCACCACCACCCTGTTTTCTTCTCGCGCTTCGGTTCGTGTCACCGTTTGCCCCTATCTGTCGAAAATCGAACAAAAAAGTGGACTTTTGATGCCGGAAGCCGTAAGGAGCAAGGGAGGTGGGTCGCCCTCATCAAGGACGTCGTCCGCAAGGCTAAGGACATCGAGGACGGCAGCATCATCATCAAAGAAGAGGAACACGAGGTACATATGTGTGCTGCAGTGGTATGTGCTCAGCTTTGAAGCTTCTGCGAAAACCCATCGTTGAAGTATTGGTTGGTGCTTTAGGTAATTGCGCACATTTTCCCTTGGTTGATATGTGTGTCTCCTGGTATCTTTGGGAAGAGGAGGTTTAGGTCCTTGGAAGGCCTCTGCAGGCTTTAATTCTGGTTTTTTGTCCCACCCTTCCAATGTCAAATAGAGCTGAATCATAGGCGTATGCAGCGGGGGGGGGGATACGTAGAGATACTACCGCTGTCGCTACCCATCAGCTATAGGATCCCGTGCAGCAGGGTATTCGTAACTGTCGTCAACTTGTGTGCGTTAGTAGAACGTCAAACAAACAGACACCAACCGGACATACAGCTAACTACCAAATAGGGCGTTACTTGCAGCAGCGAGGGCCTAGTCGTGTGACGGTGGCGGCACAGAACGAGCACCGGCTATCACACCGTTCAAGGTTGTGTTCGTTGCGCCAACTACGTGTGTGTCGATAAGGTCGAAAGCAGCGATCTACAGGGAGCTAGCTAAGAAGAGCTGTCAATCCTTTTATAGAAGTGTACGGGGGATGATAGGGAGACAGACAGCGGACTGTTGCATGGGAGCTATTACTTTTGTCGATATGGTAAGGTCTCGCCGACAACCGAGCCGATCGCAATGCGAAAGCAACGGCAGGGAGCTGCGGAGAGCTGCTGTCAAATAGGTTTTGAGTGGTAGTGACTCAGTCCACGAAAACATACCGCCAGGACTGCTAATTACTTTCCAGTTCATCTCCCCCGAGTTATACTGCGTTCGGCGACCTTTCTTGACAAGCCGTGGACACACTTGTCTTGTTTTCTCCAGCCCCAGCGTTCCTTGCCTTGTTTTTTTTGTCGCGCAGAGTGTTTTCTTGTATACCTGGTATATAGCTCCGAGCATATTGGCAAAGCGTGAGAAAGGTGATGTCCTGAGCAGTCGAGTGTTCATGGTCAATTCTCATTGCTACCTTGGTCACGGGGTCATAGGGCATTCGACCCAAACGCTGCCCCCTTTGCCGCCTCCTGTCCAATGGGTCCTCGACTTTTGACGAGAATCCATGAACAGGAGCACCCAGCGATAAAGCCGTCTGTCGTGCTCGTTCTCAGCCAGCAACCCCTCCTCGAAGCTCTCTGCGCCACAGGAATGAATGCCACCAACGATACTCTCTCGTCTCCCACCTCCTCCCCTTACCCACTGCCCCATCACCCCACCTCCCCCTCACCCCCTACCCACTCCCCTATTTTATGTAAGTTTGGGTTGGCGTCGGTTGGTAGCGACACTGTAAAACGTGCCGCTCACTACTTGAGCTAGACAACCAGGGTACCGTTTTTTTGGGGGGGGGGTTGGCGGTCGCCCACAGCTGGTTGTCGAGTAATATATCATTTTCTCGAGGCAAAGTACCTTCACTCCGCACAAGGGAGTTGATTGTATCACGTAGTGTTCAAGGTAAGGCACCCAAGAGGCAGTTACATAGCACTCCCATTGCTGTCTCTGGAAGTGCCCACACCGGAAATTAAATTGACTCATTGAAGCTGTCATCCATATGCAAGTCCGCCCCACAAGCGGTTCTTAGTAGGATGCAGCTCTCACCCTTCATGCGACTCGCCAGACACCTCACGTTTCGCTTCGCGCTTGGCGAAAGCAATGTCTGCCTGGTCGGTGAAAACCCGACATGCTCACTGCCCCCCTGACCCCACCTCCCCTCACCCTACCTCCCACCCACCTTACCACCCCCCGTACCGTCTCGTCCCTCCCCTCTCACCCCTTACCCCCCCCCCCTCCTCACGCTCCCCCCCCCCCAACCCCACCCTCTACTACCCTCTGCGTAAACGCAAAACACCGTCCCTAGCACAACCAGGCTGAAGAGCCGTACGACACCAGGTTCATCGACCCACGGTACAGAGGCTGGGCGCTCAGGCCGGAAGACGAACCCCTCGCACCCGGACTGTACATGTCCAACCCGCTCTACACCAAAGCGCCCACCACCCTGGAGGTAACCGAGCTCGGGGACATCCTCGTGAGCGCCGGACCCGTGCCCGACCGCACCCAGGAGCCGCTGTGGGCGTACCGCTCGACGGGGTCCTTCGGTGGCCGCGCGAGCGGCGGCGTGGGGTGCGCTTTGGAGTCCCTCTGGCAGCGATTGAAAGGCGAACAAGACATCCAGGTCAAACTTTCGGTCAAGAACGGGCGGTGGCGGGTTGGGCGGGGGAGGATGTGCACCCTCGGCCGGAGCCCGGCGCCGAAAGGAAGCCTGCGGAGGTTCCTCCCGTGGGATGCGAGGGGGCGCGCCATCGCCAAGGCGATTCTTCGACTGATGCAGGACGGGACCGTGTCGATCAGCTCGGACGGCACCGTTTTTTGGGATTCTTACTGGGATCGTTAAGCCCGGTGAAGGGGGATGGGGGGGGGGGGGGCGTGAGGGGTTACACTTCGTATGGTGTCGTTAGGTTATGTATATATATAAATTCGTGTCTACGGGGAGAAGAGGGTCGGAAAGTGAGACCAGACTTTTGTTGTGCTGGTATTATTCGTGCGAAGAACGCAAGGGGGTGGTATTTTTTTCTCAGCTTAGCACTCTCTCGAAAGCTTCTGGTATTATGTGCTCTCAGCTTGGCACTCTCGAAAGCTTCTACCTTTCTCGACAACCATATAACTCCCGGAAGATTCTTCTGCTGCAGTTGGATTTGCGGTTCTCGGTGCGAGCAGTGGCAGGTCGCTTTTTACGAAGGGCGGGGGCGGGAGCGGGCACAGCGGCAATTTTCCATGTCGACGGCATGACGTTCGTTTTGGGGGACGATGTTTACCGTACGGGACAACAGAGAGAAACCCACGTCGGAGTACTGCTGAGTTGTGCCGAGTCTTGGCGCTCGCATCTACCGTGTGGGACAACAGGCCGTACCCTACTGCTGTACGCCTAAGCACTTAGGCGAGGTCGCGCCGAGTCGTGTTTGGGGGATAGCGCCCGCAAAATGTTGTGCGGTACGTGACGGCAATGAAGCAGGGGAGGGTTCTCAAAGGGCGGGTCGAGTGATCCGTAACGGCTACAGCAGTAGTATATACTGCGCTATAGTTGTACTTTCGCCAGTAGTGGTGGGTGTTTCGCCTTTTCTGTTTTCGTTTTTTCCTTCTTTTTTTCCGGAGCTGCTCACGAGTTGGATCAAAACCCGCGGGTCGGGTCGCGTCCGGTCACCTAATCCGACCCCGACCCGCGGCGTGAGATGGTGAAGACCTCCTGACCATGCCCGACCCGACCCGGTCCGACCCGTGAGATGTTGAAGAAGACTTTCTAACCCGACCCGCGAGGTCGTTTCATGTCCCGTGTTCGGTCTTTTGTCCCGTTTTTAGCAAGTGAGTCGTTTTCCCCCTTCGCCTGGCGCTATATCCTGCGAGTAAAAAGAAGTGTAGCGAACGCGCTCCCCCTCAAACGCAGCCACCGATGATGCATGTACAAGGGTAGTCGTGTACGGTGCGAATCATAGAGAGAGAGAGAGAGAGAAAGAGAGAGAGAGATGTCGGTGTGTAGGATACAAGCGCCTGTTGTCGAGAGTGCCGTATTATCTTATCCTCAAAAAGGAAAAACGATTTCTTCCCTATACACCACGTTGCTCTTGACCGCAACCAAATGGCTTCGACTACCGCAGCAGTGCTGTAGAAAGAGCCACTGAATGACACGCAAGGTAGCACACACCTTGTCTTTTTGCTACCTACCGTATAAACGCAGGAACACTACACCCCCCAGGCTCGCTTTTCACTGCTGATTTTCTTCAAAGCCTTAAAGGGGGGGTACACGCAACGAAAAATGGTGGCCTTCGTGGAAGTAAATATCCTCGTGTTTTTTCCAGGGACGCGTCGCTCGATGGTTGTTTGCACTCTCCGGCCCAGGAGGGATGGTGTATTACCTTGCGTGTTACACCGCCGTACGGTAGGCCCTTCGGGGTGAAAATCAAGACCCGATTCTTCCGAGAGGGTGTGTGAATCTCGCGTGTCATACGGGGAGCCCGGAGCACTATAGAGCTCCTCGGTAGGGATGTTACGTTGCTTTTTTCAACGGTCCATTTGACATAGGCTAGCAGTAACGGCTGTAGCGTTGGGGCGCTTAGGGTTGGGGGCGAGAACTCGGACCACTAGAGAGCTCGTAGCCAGCAGGGATGTGACGTTGCTTTTTCTCACAAGTCGTTGGCGTTAGACCAGACGTAGTATCAACCACGTTGTAGACGGTTAAGGTTGAACCCAGAGGCCGGAACATTTTTTTAGAGCTACTGCAGTTGTTGATAGGTATGTGGGGGTGGACGAAAGGCGCGCAAACACGCCTCTGCTTGGCCCCATTGTTCTGCCTCGCCTTCCTGTGTGTTTAGGTTTATCTGGTGGCGTTCGACACTGCTTGCTGGATGGTTATCTTGGAGGTAGCCATTTGCTTTACACGATGCGAGCCTCGACAAAGCCCTGGCACCTGCCAGTATCCTGGTAGCTGTCAGGAGCCCGGCAGCAGCTAGGAAACCGGCCCCTGCCAGGAGAGCGGAAATATGTCAAGCTTCCGCCTTCCGCCCCCGCCCCCATCCCTAATGGCAATTTACTGGGGCGGCGAGTATAACCCTGGGGGAAATGCTTCTTTTTTTTGCACTAAATCTACAAAATAACTTTCCAGCTCAGCTTGCAGTTGGGTCTTTTTGTGCCTAGACGGCGGCACGCTCAAAGCAAGCCGCGGCTGTCATAGGTATAGGGTGTCTACCACTTTTCCCCTCACCGATGCTCCCCCCCTCCCTCCCTATTATAGGTTGGGTTGGCGTCGGGTGGCTACGACGATGTAAAACATGCCGCTCACTACGTGAGCTGGACAACCAGGATACCGTTTCTTATTTTTGGGCGGTCGGTTATAGCTGGTGGTCGAGTTAGATAATTTGTGTTAGGTGAAGAACCTTTGCTCCGCACAAGGAGAATGATCGTATCACGTGGTGTTTTTGGTAAGGCACACCCAAGAGGCAGGTGCACAGTACACCCATTGCTGTCTCTGGAAGTGCCCACACCGGGGAATCGATGAACTCATTGAAGCTGTCATCCATATGCAAGTCCGCCTCACAAGCGGTTCTTATAGTGGGATGCAGCTCACCCTTCATGCGACTCGCCGGGCACCTCACGGCGTTTCGCGCTTGGTCTAAGCGATGTCTGCCTGGTCGGTGAAAACCCGACATGCTCCGTCCCGGTAGTGTAAGGATGCGAGGGTCTATGGTCATACGACTAGGGCCATGCATGAGATCGAGTACATCTCTCCTATCGAGTACGCCCCCCCCTCCCTCCCCGATTTTGCAGACTAACGTGCCGGATTTTTTTTTCCCCGACAAGAGGCTGCCGCAAATGTTGTTGCATGCCGAATGCATTGCTTTTATTGTAATTTTTCCATCCCATTCATGAATCTCATCTTTGCTCTACGTTTTTCCCGTGTCGTTCCCTTTGGCAACTCAACTCCGAGGTCACGAAACGGGCACCTCCCCCCCCCCCCCGCTCCTTATTCGGCGCGTGCCTACTTTTTTATCGCGGGAAGAACTCAACAAATGATTTCTTCCATCGTCGACTTGCGTCGATTTTTGCCTACACACTATTACGGGGGATCATAGTAATTAGGACCTACGGTAGACACAAAAACCTATTGTTTACCTATTTTTACTACCAATATTTGGTCCTATTTACTGTGACCCCCCGTAATAGGCGCTTTCTGCAGACATTTTTGCTCGCAAGAAGAAATAAAAAAAGGCTCCCACGGGGTGGCTAAAACTCGCGAAATCGGCATTTCGGTAGCTAGCGAGATGCAACCATTACACCGGCCACTGGGGGCGTTTCAAGGTATCGGCAACAATAACGATTCTGGTGTTGCTCAACCAATTACGCATGGTACAACTAAACGGACGCATCCCCAGACGCTGTGTGTGACACGTTAAGGTGGATAAGTCTACATCCCACGCGGTAGGTGCGGCAGCATCCCAGGGGAAAAATGTACCCAAAACAATGTCTGCAGACATTTCTACAGCTGGGCCAAGACACGGTACATAGTAAACAAGAGGTATGGTCTGCCCACCATCCCATCACAAAAACAAACAAACAAAAAACAGCACGCATGCAAGCAAGCACGCCCAGCAAGCATTCAAACACGCTCAACATGCAAGCAAGCATTCAAGCAAACACGCCAAGCAATAGCTAGCAAAAACACGCTCAGCAAGCATGCTCAGCAAGCAAGCAAAAACACGCTCCGTAAGCAAAGCAAAAACACGCTCCGCCAACAAGCAAAAACACGCTCACTAAGCTGGCAAGCATGCTCAGCAAAGCAAGTGAGCATAAACTTAGCAAGGCAAGCAGAGCTTTTTATCCTTCTTATTGCAACAAAAACAAAAGGCTAGCCTGCAAGTACGTGCACAAACGCCAGAGATAAGAGTCGCTATTTTCAACAGGAACGTACGCCCCCGCCTGTAACCATCACACCGACACGCGTTTGCCGCTTTCTTGCGTCACCCCCTTCCGCCACCGCAAGCTAACAACCCTGTTAAAGGCACTGCAAAACTCACCCCCCACTAATTCCAAGTGCTTTGTCCCCCCAAAACAATACCGGCAAGTATTACCGGGGGGGGCTAACGTTGTAACCAGAACCTACGCCGGACTGAAAACAAACATGTTCCCCAAACTATGTTTACACCCCATATTTGGTTTTTGGTCCCCGATGATTGCTGTGTTTCCCCCCCCCCGATGTAGCTGCTCTGAACTGGTGCAACCAAGAATCGTCACAAATACGAAAACGGTGGTGCCCTACGAATCGTCCAAATACGCTAGCGACATCAAATGACAGAATCGGAATACAGCAACAAACAGTGCAGCAGCAGCTTCGCCGCCAAAACCCGAAATAGAGTACCAGGTGGCAAATAATGTGATGAGCGCGTACAAAAAGTGTACTCCGGCAGTGTAGGGTAAAACATAAGCGGTGATTCACCAATTTTTGGCGATATATTCACCAATACTTGAGGGACTCTCATCGCTCCAAAATATTGGACGATCGCCCTACAATAACCATTGGTATGGTAGTCGCTGGGTAATTACAGAATACGAGACAAGAAGCAGTTTTTTTGCTCGTGCGCCAAAAACCACACCGGGCTTTTTTGCTTCTGTCATGCGTCATTAAACACTCCGGACTATTTTTTTTTTCGCGTTTGCGCGACATAAAAAAAAACAAAAACAGTCCGGTCGCAAGGATGGCGCACAGATGCGCACATGTACCACCAACCAGTGGGCGAGACATCTCGGCAATCTCCCAGCATACACCACACGTTACAACACACAGAGAGTTTATTGGTGTTCGCGTGCGTGCGCTCCGTGTGCTCAGCGAACGCCTGGATGATCGAGGTCGAGATGAACCGCGAGGCAACGAAGGCCTGGCTGTGGGCGGCGACGGCGCAAGTGATACCCATCAAATCACAGCGGGTACTATAATTCCAGTCGAGGCGCACCGGCCGCGGGGCAAAGTCGCCTTCGCCGCCCTTCTATACCAGGCATACAAAAACGCGCCGAAACTGACGTCTCTTTTTCTTCATCACAGTCGGCATGGGAACGGGAAACGCCTCTGTCTATGTTAAGCACCCTTTGGCGAAAAACGTCTCTCGAAAACAGAAACAAAAACGAAAACCCGGTCGGAAACAGTTTGGGTTCGTCCCCGCGCAAGAAAACTTTGTAGGTCACTCAGTCGTCAGAGCGAGATAGATGGGGGAAACGAAAAAACAAAGAAAGAAAAAGCGTGCGATCGATCGATCCCGCCCGCGGTCACCACCCGCACCGCCACAACATGCATGCCAATATGAAACCCATACGTTCCTCGTATATATTTCAGGAGAGAAGTGTAGCATACATATATACTATTAATGGGCATCGTGCCGCTCTGGCGGAAAATATGCAACCCCTCTCAAGTGAGGGCTCTGACATGAACATAAAAATGGAGCTTAGATGTTCCGGCCAGATTGACATACACACGCGATCGCAAAACGCCGTGGCCATTTTTCAGAAGTCCACCGGCGAGCCTTAACAGGTGCGACCGCAAAACAATGGGGTGACGAAATAAGAAGCCCTCCACAGATGGTTTTGACTCTGGCGTGACACACCCCGGCGGCTTTTGATAATTGATAAGTGAACGTGGATCTCTTCATAATAAATAGAATCTCGACCAAGCCCTGCATGTTGTACATGATTGAGGCTCCAGGTGCATCCTCAGATCCACCCCAAGAAGTAACCTGCCTATCTATGTATCATACGAGCACGACACAAAAAATAGCATTTACGGTACCGACAACAACTCCAGACGCATCTCAGACTCCCCACACGAAACTGAAATACCAGCACACCGACATACAGTACCAGGCATCACAACACTAAAGAACGGGAGAAGCGGTGGAGTGAAAGCTACAGTAACTCCATCCAACAATGCCACTTCCCACCGACCCACCCACCCACCCACCCATCCACTGCACAAGCAGCATACAAGACGCGCCCGCCACATTTCGCATGGCAAAAAACCGGTCTATACAGGGCAGCGTGGGGAGCGGGCATAAAGGGGTCCGTTCGTTTTCGTTTCCCCTCTCCCTTACGCGAGGCAACTCCAGTCGGGAGCAAATGCGAAGCACAACAAAAAAAAGCTGGGCACTGGCTGGCCCAGCCAGTAGCGATTGCAGTGCCGTCAAAATCAATCAGCATGATGCTGGATATATAGCATCAGTATTCTATCTCTCCTCTCTACTCTCTCCTCCCGAAACGCGTTTACTGGATTTCCGTACTATACTATGGCGTGTTTCTTGGGCGTACGTAAGACAAAACCACTGGCGAATACACTGACCAGGTCAATCAGCAGAATACCACGTGCAGCCAGTGCATACTGTGCCAGTGCCCAGCCCTAACAAAAAACTCACTCGGTTGTACCCGCCCTCTCTTGGCGGGCGAGGCGCGGCGAGACGGGAGCAAGAGCTAACCCACAAAAACTCGTCCGGCTGCACCATCCACTTACCCACCCTCCTCTCTCTCTCAAGCAAAGGCACGCGAGAAAGGCGCCAAAGGGGTCAAAATGGACCACCACAATTTTTAACGCTCCACATCGTATATGATACAAGCGAGAGACTGGAGATCAAAAACACACAACAACAACAACAACAAAACGGAAACAACTGCTCTCTCTCTCTCGCTCTTTCCGCCAAAGAAAACAGGCGCGGCCACCAAGCAGCGATGCCACATCGAACGGGGACACCAACGGTAACAACGACGGGTCGGTCGCAAGTCTGCACCAACAGCAGCGCAGCCAACCATCGCACCCGTTGCGTTGAGGGGCCATCATCCTTCCAGCCACAAAAAAAGTAAAATAAAAAACGAACTCTCACCACCTCCCTCCCCTCCCCCCTCCCCCCCCCCCCGGGACACAAACCTCCTCCGTGGGACATAGAAGCGTGCACCCGATCGATCGATTGCCCTTAAAAGCGTTAACACGAGCCTCACGCTACACACGCGATGGTGGAGCAACAACAAGAAAACACAGCCCCGCTTCCTCTTCCCCGCAACTCTTGACGCCATTCATCCCCTTGTGGGATTTCAGACGGGGGAGAAAATTGCTGGGCTGTCTGCGGGGTCGGGCCAAGCCTCGCGGGTCAGGTCGGGTCAAACCTCGCGGGTCAGGTCGGGCCAAACCTTACGGGTCCGATCGGGTCGGGCCGGGTTGGGTAAGGGTGTCCCGACCCGATAAGCGAGATAAAAAAAAAAAAATCTTGACCCGACTCGACTCGACTCGGCCCGACCAGGCTAAACCCGTGAGACTTCCAAAACATCTTCTGACCCGACCCGAGGGTCAGGTCTTGACCCGTAAAGAGCCCCGGAAAATTGTCGAACAAAAAAAAAAAAAACGTAACGACTAGAATACAGCATCGGCCGCATAAAAAAAAGGCAGAGCTCTCGCTATCTCGGGGCTGCAGTTTAAAGCTGCTGCTGGGGTATCTGATCGACTGTGTCGTAAACAAAAACTGCAGTCGAAGTGTAGAGGGAGCTGCGACAAGACACGACACGACACGACATTACACACCGCGCACGCATGACCGTACGCACCGCACTCGTATATATGATGCTGCCGCATATTCTGTTTTTCCCGACGTCTTTGGTATAACTTTTTTCGACCGACATACCGAAACGAAAATCACAAAAAGGTTGTTTTAATACCAGGTAGTAATTAACGCCAAGCACCCCTGCTCAACCCCACAAAGGCGGCCAACACCACCGCCGCCGCCGCGACCGCGGTGGCTACCGCTGTTATCCTCGACCCCGCCCCTTTCCCGCCTCCATGTCTCGAGGGGTAATACCCGCGGCGGGGGGGGGAGGAGGAGGAGGAACAGGAGTCAGGGTTCGCCGCCTCTACTCTCACCGCCCCCCCCTGCCCCACGTCTGCCGCCCCTAGCCCCGCTGCCGCCGCCGCCGCTGCCGCCGCCGCCACAAACTCCGCGGGAAGGCCTTCGTCGTGCCACAGCACCCCGTCTCCGCCGAGGGCGGACTGGTAGCACCGGAAGCCTTCGGCCGCCATGCCCTGGACGAGCGACGCCTTAGAGGCGTCGTCGCAGGACACTATCGTCAGCGCGCACCCTCCGCCGCCTGTCTCCCACCAGGAAACAAAAAAGCAAGAAAAAAAAAAAAAAGGCGTGGTCGTGTAAACCGAGCGTCAAGCAGAAGGGGCGAAGAGAGACAAAAGGGCAGGGGCAGGACGGGGTTGGGACGGTGCGGTGCCGGGTGAACAAAAATGACAAATGTGAATTGTCATGGATACATTCGTATATGTATCTGACTACAACGATCTTCCTGAAAAAAAAAAAACTTTTTTTGGTGAAAAAAAAAACAGAGCAAAAACGGGGTGTGTAAGGTGATGATACCATCAGTATGTCAACACGTCCGACAGAGATGTGATACACACTATTGCGTACGCTCTCGCTCACGCGCGCTGTACGTATATACAGACCTCGGCGGACAATGCGGCGGTGGTAAGAGACGGCGGCGGAGTTGGCCAGGCTGAAAAACAAAAAGGCAAAAAGGTCGGGGCAAAACACCGCACGTTTGAGGGAAAATTGCTTCAACAGCGACAGAAGCTGTTTCCCCCGAACTTTTTTTTTTTTCGCGACTAGGACAAGTCAAGCTACGAATACCACAGCTACCGTGAAAAAACGCCTGACTTTCGCACAAGGGTGTGACCGTATTTCAGCGCTCACTTGGAGGGTACTTTGAAAGTCGAATATTTCATTTTTGGAAAGGCTTTCTGTCGATGAGATCTTTCCGAATACCAGGTACACCTTAAAGCTGTTCGGTATCGGCGCTAACCAAACCCTTCCCTTAGTCTCTGGGAAAATCGAGCGATTGAAGAGCGATCGCACCCCCCCCCTCCCCCCTTGCGCTAACTCAACGCTTCTTTGTGATACAAAACCCTATAACTGCTACTACTGTATAAATGAGACACACACTACTTCAAAGCAACTTGTCCCCACAAAACGTGGGGTGCACTTCGACAGGGGTTGAATAAATCAAGCGCCCCTGAAAAATCAGGGCAAACGAAAAACCAAAACCAACCAACTCGATGCAGGCAGCGTCTGGCATCACACACAACCCAGCACTAAACCACACTACACAACAACACAACCACACCCTAGCCACAATCACATCCCCCCTCCCCCCCCGCTCCGTCCCGGCATTGTAGAGATGCGAGGGTCTACGGTCATACGACTACGGCCATGCATGATATCGAGTACATCTCTCCTATCGAGTACACCCCACCCCCCCCCCCGCCCCCCCGCCTCTACCCCCCTCCACACGCACACCGCTCGACGAAATCGGATCCCCTGCCCCTGCCCTTTCCCCTCCCCCTCCCCCTCCCCGGCGCCACCCCCTCCTTGACAGGGATATGAGGAAGTTGAAATGGCAATATAAAGTAAGGAACATGCCAAAAAAGAGGTTGCCGGCCATAGTTGATAAAGCTATATGGGAGAAAGTAACAAAAGGGCGAATTGGAATAAGGTGGGATAGCGTAGTTGAGAAAGTATGGAAGGATATAGGGGGAAACCAAGAAGAGGTGATGTTCGCCGGGAAGATTGGGAAGTACAAGGCAGAAGTAGAAGAAATAATAGAAAGAAGGGAAAGGCTAGCGCTGCGAAACAAGGTGGAATCGGAAAAACACCTAGAGATTACGGGAGATTGAGGGAAGGAATAGGAATGAAAACGTATCTGCACGGCCCAATGGACTTCGCGAAAACGCTGAAGCTGCGGTTTCGTGTAGGCGACCTGGACTTGCCAGAAAGAAGAAAGAGGTATACCAGTAGCCGGGAGGAGGAGGAAATAGATGCACAGATGTGCCCGTGTGGCAAAGCGATAGAGTAGAACTCACATAGTAGGAGAATGTGAAATATACAAGGAGGAACGGGATGTGTTAGAAGAGGAGATGAGGGAAATAGAAGAATGTGACATGGAGGAGTTTGACACACTAGATAGCAGCGAGAAAACGATCGCTATCCTAGGAGATAGATGGTGGCCACAGGCGGCCAAACAGGAAGGGGATAAGATTAGCAAAAAATATATATGTAATATAGGGAAACAACGTAATGAGCGCCCAATTGTTGGAGGTGTCTCTATTAGGACTAGGAACGGTGCTCCGTCTCGAAAGGGATGCGTGGTCAATGGTCAAATGACTAAGGCAAGCAACAAATGAGTACGCCCCCCCCCCCCCCCCCCCTCCTTGACCCGCAGAAAACACCCGACACAACTCACCGGCTCCCGTGAGCTTACTCTTGCACCCGTGAGCAGTGGCCACCGCGCACACCCTGTCCAGCGCGGGGTGCCCCACCCCAAGAGCGCACAGGAGCCGGTGGTTCATCTGCACAAGCTCCCCCACGCACTCCACAGACAGGGGGGTCCCTCCCCCCCCTCCCCCCTCCCCGGGATCCCCAAACACGCCTCCAGAGATCGACAAATCGCTCTCACTCCCGTACCCGCTATCACCCCCGCTCCCGCCGCCGCTACCGGGGGGCAAGCCGGCGGCGGCGGCGGCGCGGCCGACGAACTCGTCGGCGATGAAGCCTATAGCGTCGAAAATCTTGGCGACGGCGCGGTGGTGGGCCTCCAGGAGGCGGCGCACGCCCGCGACGAGGGCTCTGGTGTCCTTGGGGACGAGGGTGTTCGTCAGGACTATCGGCAGCGGCGGGAAGCCGGGGATGGGCTGGATGGCGTGTCCGAGGGAGGAAGGGGGGTGGGGCAGGCAGAGCGGGAGGGGGAGGAAGGGAGGTGGGGCAGGCAGAGCGGGAGGGAGGGAGGGAGGGAGAGGAACCTTTAGGATAGAGCCGAATTTCGGGGCAACTTGGCTGTTGAAAAGAAACAGTGGTTTGCCGTTTGGCGGCCGTTCTACTAGCCGGTAAAACATGTATGATCTGTATCTGGTGGAGTTATCTGTACCCTCCAGGATAAGACACCACCCTCTTGTCACAAAAAAAGGCGCCACGTAAGCCGAATATGGCGCACAAAGCGATGGCAAAGAACGTGGGGGGGGCGTCAATAGAGGTTGGGGTCCGACGGAAAGCAACGACAACCATCATGTTTCTCCGGGTCAATCAACCTGCTGCTACAACAACATACTTCCGAACGACCCCCCCCCCCCCCTCAAGGTAAGGCACCCAACAGGCAGTTACATAGTACTCCCATTGCTGTCTCTGGAAATGCCTACATCGGAAATTAAATCAAAACTCATTAAAGCTGTCGTCCATATGCAAGTCCGCCTCAAAAACGGTTCTTAGTAGGATGCAGCTCACCCTTCATGCGACTCGCCAGACACCTCACGGCGCTTCGCGCTTGGTGCAAGCAATGCCTGCCTGGTCGGTGAAACCCGACATGCTCCGTCCCGGCATTGTAGGGATGCGAGGGTCTACGGTCATACGACTACGGCCATGCATGATATCGAGTAAATATCTCCTATCGAGTACATCCCCCCCCCCCCCCCTCCCCTCCCCTCCCCCAACCATGGCCCACGCGCGCAACGAAGGAGCCTACTCACCGCGGTCACGTTCCCGGCGCCACCCGTGCCCTTCACAAACTTGATGGCCCCTCCGTAGCAGCTGACGGTGTTGTCCAGCCCCGACGGCGTCCCGTGCAGCACCGTCTCCCCCGCGAACGCCCACGCGTTTATCCGCTCGAGCTGGGAAGGTGAAGGCCTTCTGCCACCACCACCACCACCACCACCACCACCACCACCACCCGCCCCGCCGACCACCCCCACCCCCACCCCGTCCCCTCCTTTGACCCCCGCCTTCGCAGATCCGAGGACCGCCCCATCGTGCCACTGGTCTTCAAAATACTCACCCCCTCCGCCAACACCGCCACCGCCACCACCAACTCCGCTGCCACTACTGCTACGGCCGCCGCCCTGGGAGAGGAGGGACGACAGGCGCGTCAGGGCCGCCGACGTAGCAACGCAGAGGGCGGCGGAGGACCCGAGCCCAGCCCCCACAGGCAGGGATGCGCTGAACGCGGTCATCGACAGGCCTCGGGCCATGGGGCTGGGAGCGGAAAGAGCAAGAGAAATACGGGGGGTCGGGGATGGGGATGGGGTTGAGGCCGGGGTCGGGATTATAACCCTTTTAGGACCGCAGTTCCGTTTTGGGGACGACCTACTTGGAATTAGACTGGTTTGTCCCCAAAACAGGACGGCAGTTCTAAAAAGGGCAAGGTGAGGGTCGGGGTCAGGGTTGGAGTCGGGCTCTGGAGTGTGGGGTAGGGGTAGGGGTTCGGGTTGGGGTCGGGGTCGAGCCGGGAATAGGGCAGGGGTCGGGGTCTCGACTGGGGTTCGGGTCTGGGTTGGGGTCGGGCTTGCGGTCGCAGTCTGAGCTGAGGCTGGGGTCGGGGTTGACGTCAAGGTCTGGGTTGGGGTCGGGGTCGGGGTTGGGGTCAGGGTTGGGGTCGGAGTCTGAGCTGGGGTCGGGGTTGACGCCAAGGTCTGGGTTGGGGCTTAGGGCTAGGGTCGGGGTCGGGGTTGGGGTCGGGGTTGGGGTCAGGGTTGGGGTTTGGGCTGCGGTCTGGGCTGGTGCCGGGTCGGGGTTAGAGTCGAGGTTGGGGGTAGTAAACTCGGGGTTGAGGTCTGGGTTAGGTTGATAGGGTAGGGGCTGGGTCCAGGGCCAAGGATAAGGTTGGGGTCGGGGTTGGTTTTGGGGGGTTGGTGCTACGCCGGGGGTATGAGGACAACGCCTCCGTCCGTGCCTGCGAGGTTAATTTGTGCCGCCGCGGTGCTTTTTCAGGGCAATTTCTCATCTCTGGCATTCTCTTGAGGTACCAGGTATGCATTTTCAGGTCGACGGAAAAGCCGAAACCCACAAGAAACGGAAAACGAGGTGGGCGACAGAAAGAAAAAAAAAACGAACTCGGTGAAAAAACAACAGTAGCAGAACTTACCACGTATTCGATACTTGGTCTGATTGGCTTAGAGTCAGGGCTAGGGTTGCGCTGATTGGCTTGGGGCTAGAGGGTCAGGGTGTGTCAACCATTTTCTCGAGTAAGCGGTAAGCTACCCCTGAAAAAAAAAAAAAGCGGAAAACGAAAATTAAAAAAAAAAAACTTTTCTCACCCAGCTCCCCAGAGGAAAACGTTGGGTACAAGCGACAGAGCCAAAAAAACCAGCGGGGTTAGGGCTTTCTTGCTCTCCTGCGACCAGCCGTCTCCGAGGAAAGACGATATCATATCCAAGTGCGCCGGGGACGGCGGCGCCGGCGTCCCTCCCGGCGCTGTTCAAGAAAACAACAAACGACAACAACAACAACAACAAAACAACGAGCAAAAACAGCACATTAAAAACGACAAAAAATAACACAACAAAACAGGCATCACAAAAAAAAACGCGGACAAACGATATAAGAACCTACAAAACACCTGCAAGAAAGAAACGCCAAAAAAACAGAAGACGAAATAAATACGTGTCCAATAAAAATGCGAACGTGGATAACGGGGGGGGGGAGGGGGGGGTGGATGAGGGCGAAGATGGGAGGGGAGGAGGAGGGGGGAAACAGGAGGGGGGGGGGGGGATGGGGGGAGGGGGGGGGGGGGCGACGGCCCCTTTTCTGCTGACAAAATTGAAGCAAACCTACAGTAGCCAACCACCCCCCCCCCCCCCCCTCGGAAACAGATGAATAAAAAGCACTAGGTAACCACGTGTTAATAAATAGTCGAACCAACTGAATAACTGTAAGAGACGAAAATGGCCCCCCGCCAAAACACGGAAATTCATGGAAGCACAAAAGCGGGCATAGGGCGTGGCTCCAAAAACAGCACTCCCCCCCCCCCCCCCCCTCTTCCCCCCTCCCTCTGCCCCCCCGGCCTCCTCCTCCCACTCCCTTGCGCCACCCCGTCTCCCATCTGCCGTGATTTTTCTTTTTTTGCAAACTCACCGACCGCAAGAGCGTAGCTGAACGCCGTCGCCACCTCCTGCGATGTTCGTCTCAAGCTCGCAGCGAGATCAGGCAGCTCGATCACCAGCGACGGGTCAGCCGTGGAACGCTATAATACGAGAGATACGGCATCACCAAAGGGTGTTAAAGGAGAGAATGCGGCATTCGGTGTAGGGGGGGGGGGGGGGGGGGGGGGAGGGTTGGGGGTAGAGTTACGGCGTCATCAAAGTGCGTCAAAAGGAGGGAATATCGCGTTCGGTATGGTAAGGAGAAGGGGGGGGGGAGGGGGGGGCGTACTCATTTGTTGCTTGTCTTAGTCATTTAACCTTTGACCATACATCGTAGGGGGGGGGGAGGGCCGTAGTCGATATCGATCATGGCCGCAGTCGTAGAGGGGGGAGGGGGGCAGGGATATGTTTGGAGACAGTTAAATTTCTATTATATCCCTTCTCAAAATACTAGAACCACCACACGCGGTCACACAAAATGAGGAAAATGCGGCATTTATAGAGATCGCACTTGGGGTGTTTTTGGGGGCGTCTTGTTTCTATAGTCCTTCTCAAAAGTATTGGAACCACCCCCTGCATACTCGTCGGGCCCCACTAAAGTTCCCCGAACTTCATACCTTTCATCTACACAGTTTTTTTCAGCGGTGTGGTACTAAAGCCGGCCCGCCGTGACCAGATGATAGTGGTATACCTGGTATATCGGGACGGGAGACCGCCTCGGGCAGATCATGATCTGTAGATCATCCACAGGTCATCTCTAGATCATCTACTGATCATCTATAGATCATCTACAGATCATATATAGAACATACAGACCATCTACATTTCATGTAGAGCTAATCTAGAGATAACTTAGAGATAATCTATACCTGGTAGATATTCTACAGATCATCTACAGATCATCTAGAGATAATCTGCAGAGGTAGATCCTAACCCGCCTTCATGAACATGCTGTGCAGGACCTAGACAGCACGCATCCAACTCAGAAAGCTTGTCCCAAATCACTCGCAGATCAGACAGCTAGCTCCCAGCCGGCACCATGCCACCACCACCAACAACAACAACATCAACACAAATACCAACACAGCTCGATACCTACAGACCAGACATCTACAGTATCTATCTATCTATCTATCTACTTCGAAGTATCTATCTATCTATCTATCTATCTATCTATCTACCTATCGGCCCTACAATATCTAAATCGTCACGCAGAAATCGACTATCTTGTCCGAGGTGTGGAGTAGATACGTGCGAAAGGGGGGGAGGGGGGGGGGGGGGGATGGGGGATGGGGGTATAGGCGCGTTTGCCCGGCTTTGGGCAAGTGCTTTTAGCCACAAGCTATAGAGTCACAATAGTATAGAGGGGTCGGCCCCCCAGCAAGGCGGTGGTGAGCCGGAGCAAGATGGCCGCATCATCAGGGGAAGCCGCCCTATTCTTTCCAGGTTCATGAGTGCAAATTCCCCAGTCGCCTTGTATGGGGCACCACAGGTATGTATCTGCGCTACCACCAAGTTTACGAGCGGGAGCGGCACAATCCGCGTGGTCTGCATGTAGGACGAGTTTTCCTGGTTGGGTCTGTATTTTCAACAGATCGTGCACAAGCATCTCATGACGAGAGACTAGGGATCTAATAGATCTGTAGATGATTTATCTGTAGATGCTTCATATCTGTCCCACGCATTATGCGTTTTTTTTTTATTCCACTCCCCTGCCAAGTAGTTTCGTCCCCCGAGAACACGGAGACGCTGTTCTAAAAGGCTTCGACAGAGGATTACTGCAGCTACTAAAATAATGCGGGGGGCCATAGTAAATAGGGCCTATGGTACACACAAAAACCTACATACTTCCCTTTTTTTACTAACAATATTTGGTCCTACTAACTATGGTCCCCTGGAAAAGAGCGAACCCCGACTTTATTTTTATCCACCGCCTTTACTGCACTGCCGTACATACCCATATTATATGTACGATATACATAATATTATATATACATATATACCAGGTATGGGTCTAATTCCAAGTAATTTGTCTCAAACCTGGAGTGCAGTCCTGTAGAAAGGGGGCCAAAGACCATAATCCACACAAAAAAGGCTCCGTGTAAAGTGACAACAGTAACAGTAAATGAAATGGTATCCTAATAATAGACCACCGACGCCATGAACAGCACTAAGCATCCAAAACGCCAAAAACACACACAAAAAACAAATTCAAGTAAAACGACAACAGCAGGCGTGTTAGCCTCGGCAGCACGACAGCAACACACAGCCACCAACAACAACATCGCAGACCAGCAGCAGCAGCAGCAGCAGCAGCAGCAATTGCAACAACAAGGGCCGTCCTCAACAGCCACCACAGACACCACCGCCACCGGAAACAGCCACAGCACCAACAAGAGACACCATTAACCCCCTCCCCTCCCTTCAAAACAAAAGCAGCAGCAGCGGCAGCAGCAGCAGCAGCAGCAGCCCCCTTCCCCCCCAACCAAACGACTCGCCCCGCCGTACTCCTCACGTTTCTCTTCGCAAAGCTTGGTGCAAGCAAGCCTTCAATGTCTGCCTGGTCGGTGAAAACCCGACGTGCTCCGTCCCGGCCTTGTAGGGATGCGAAGGGTCTATGACCACACGACTACGGCCACGCGTGATAGTTAGTACCCTCCCCCCCCCTTCCTCCGCAACCACAACAGTAGCAACAGCCGCTCCATCTCGAGAGGGATGGATGCGCTCCCCCCTCCACCGGCACCCAAATAGACAGCAGCAGCAGCAGCAGCAGCAGCAGCAGCAGCAGCTTATCTCACCGCTGTGACGACGACGCGAAGGTCCGAAACCGCGGCACCGACGGCAGGCTTTCCGTACACCACCGCGTGCTCCCCGAAGAGGATGACCTTGCCCGGCGCCGACGCCACCACCGCAACCTCCGAGGCAGGCCCTTCCCCCCGCGCTGACGAAGGCGATCGAAACGCCTGCCAAGGTTTATGCAACACAGAGGGTGCGGCGGGGAGCGCGGGGTATACAGCAGGGTGAGACAAACAAAACGGCGGCAGGAGTATACATTCTACGTGTGGCTGTTTTAAGATTTGGTGTACTGTAGGCTCTATTCTTGTCCCTCCCCCGCTGACGAAACGCCTGCCAAGGTTATATAACAAATAGAGGGTGCGGCGGGGAGCGCGGTGGGTGGGGTATGTATGATATCGGCGAGGGAACAAAAAAAACGCGGTATGTATGTTGTCAACGCGTGCGAGTATTTACGGTTTGATGTGCTGCTGTATACATGCGCTCATTCTCTTCTGCCATCCACTATTCAAGCTCAGCCCTTGCTTTCGGGACACTGCTCCTACAGGGGACCATATTAAACAGGACCTACGGCACACACAAAAAACTACATATTTCGCTATTTTTACCAACAACATTTTAGTCCTATTTACTATGCTCCCCCGTCATACTCTACAGGTCTGGCGTAACGACACAGGTTTATTTTACAGGTTGAACTGCAGAAACTGCGAGAGCGATGCATGAGTCCCTCGAACGATAATCGCCGAGATACCTGCAAGGCCTCAACCGTTAGGGGGCAGGCCGCAGTCAGTCCCGTTTTGGGGACGAACCGCTCTAACCCCAAGTAGTTTGTCCCCAGAACGGGACTGACAGCAAGTTTGCCCTAGAAGGCAGATAAGTAAGCCACACCACCTTCGTAGTGCGTGGGTGCCTGCCTCCCATGGTCTGAAGAGATAATTGGCCAGAAAACTCCTCCTCCTGGGGGATGTGCTATCTCAAACGTTACAACCGTACATACGCATGTGGTACCTTGGAGCGTAAAAAAAAAAGTCCGGTTCGAAACCCGATACCTGGTGTTGGTCAACGCCGACACTTGTGCGGGTAGACACATTTGCTCATCGCACGCCCTGCAGCTGAGCAGCTGCTGCTGCTGCTGCCTGGTATAACCTGTGCTTTCGTCGATCATATAAATCCCTCCCGCGGAATCCTTAGGGCAAAAGAAAACTGCGGGGGACTGTCGAAACCCCGCACAAGCTATTATCACGGGGGGTCATATTAAATAGGACCAACGGTACACACAAAAACCTATATATTTCTCTATTTTTACTCATCAATATTTGGTCCTATTTACTATGACCTTCCGCAATATCAATAAATCTCGGGGGTGATTTAAATCGTACCACGTACGTTATCAACTGAAAGTTGAGTTCCGAAATTGAAAGCAACTTCTCGCGAGACCTTCTTGCATCCTACATGAGTAGATCCTACAGTAGCAAACAAGCTTACCGCTTATCAGATCTCGATCAGCTTTGAGCCCGAAAAATGAAAAAATGAAAAAAATGAAGAAAAAAAAAAAAAAAAAGTCTAGGGTTTTGCAGTCAGTTATGAATGGTGCTATCGGCACGTTCGCACGAGCTTTCGCCCCCCAAAAAATTCCGATCCAATCGGGGACTTGTCATTCCGATTACAACCCCCGATTGGATCGGATTTTTTTTCTCCGATCCAATCGGGGATTGTCATCGTATCTGACCCAGTTGGACGTTATTTCCGACCCAATCGGGGATTGTAATCGTATTTGACCCAGTTGGATCGGAAAAGTACCGGAGGTGATTTCCTGCAACTGGGCCACTTGGAGAAGCAGGAAACAGCTGGAAACAGCTCTAGATAGTTTTTTCTTAGAAAAAGTCCAAGTCATTCTGAGGCAAGAAACAACAGTTTCGCACATTTTCGGGGCGAAAGCTCGTGCGAACGTGCTGATAGCACCATTTCCAACTGACTGCGAATCCGACCGCATAAGAAGTGGCCTGACACAGAACGAACGCTCCCCATTTATCAAAAATCGAAATCGTACGTACGTGCATATATATCGATTCGTTTTTTTTCGGTTGTCGGTACATCTCGTATCAATCTCGATTCTCATGCATTCAACACGATATCCAACACTGCAACCCAGATCCGTACCCGTAACCCCACCCCGCAGCAAAATACGGCCGAGAAACGCGCAGCAGGTATAAACATGACAACGAGACGTACGGTGGGCATCTGAGAAATTTCCTGGTTCGATGCAAACTCGGCGTAGCCGCGTTTATGGCGAGTTTTGGCCCGTTTCGGCTGCGGTTTGGGGTCAGGGTTAGGGTTAGAGTCAGGGGTTGGGTTGGGTCTTCGCCCGTACCTTGATCTCAGCAGGAACCAAAAGGGTTAGGGTTAGGGTTAGGGTGTGTGTGTGTGGGGGGGGGGGGTAGTGTGTGTGTGTGGGGGTAGTGGGAGGGGGGGGGGGGGTGACACCCGAACAGCCTACCAACCTAAAGATCCCTTCTCCCAGATTGTTAAAGGTCCTCCCGAATTCGACAGCTTATTCCGAGAAGTATCGTATCTTTCATCCTTTTGATACCTGCGGACCACGATTTGTCTCCCCGATCACAACCGCACAAAAATCTCAAATTCCTAAAACGGAAACGTCTCTCGCGAAAAAAAAGTACTGGGACTGCCAACCATTTTGTCGGATCTGAGACAGAAGCCGGTCGCCCCGGCGGCGTACATAGCTACCTATTTAATAGTAGAGACACCCTCGAGTGCTGCGAACCAGTAAGAGTTGATGCAAAAAAAAAAAAGAGACGGAAACGGAACCAACAGCTGAGAGCATCATGTGTACTATTTTATTTATACCTGGTATATTTTTTCACCGAGGAGGTGTTTCTTCCACTCCAGAGTTATTGGAGCCTTGTCCTGCGACCACGGACTGCATTGAATTGTGAGTTAATGTGAGAACAACAACAACAACAACAACAAACAAGCGACTACTAATAGTAGCGTTGCCTTCCAAGGTAAGAACCGTCGTGGGGAAGGAGGTGGAGAGCCTGCTTTGCTTCCTGACCCCGGGTCTGAGTCACGAACGTTAATATTAGTAGGAAGGAGAAGAAGGGCGAAAAGGTGATGGGAAAAAAAAACGTACCCTCTACCGGTACTGTCGTCGGTCGATACCGACGGCAGAGCCGACACCGAGAGACCAAGAGAGAGGAAACACTGGCCACAGGAAAATTCCAAGAAACCACTGCAAGACGAAAATCCAGACGTAAGGGTTTAGGAACAGCAGAGGAGCTCAAGTAGCTTTCTGTTCATCCAAAAAGATGTCGATCCTCAACTTTGCCAGCTCCGCGGAGCTTGATAGGTTGGTCACCAGGATGATAGCACCGCAGAGGAGCTCCCGCAGAGTACCGTACGTACCAGCCAGTTTTATACTATTAAAATCGTACGATACTTGATATTAATAGTAATATTCGCATGTAGGAAGGAGTACGAGCACTCTTGTCGAGTACGATGATACTCTCCTTCTTTGATATTCGTACGTATAATATTAGGTTTGGTTCATATATACCTGTCACACACAACAGTAACCCTAACCCTAACCCTACAATGGTTCTTTTTTTCGTGCTCTTTTTACCATTCAAGTAATATTTTATCCCCAGGTTGTACGTTTGATCGACACTGCTGCTGCATTTATTTTTGCCCGTTATTCTGCATTTCCTTCCCCAGTACGTTTGGCATGGATTGCATATTTGCTCGTCTCCTTTAAATCGGCCATGGATGCTACAGCAGCATGGGCATGTGTGTGTGTGTTCTTCACATTAAACCGTTCTTTCTACCCGTCGACATCCAGCACAACCAGTGTCCGTGCCGATTCTCCAATCCTAGAAGAGATACAACTGCCTTTGTCACTTGTCCTACGATATTAATATTAAAATTATTAACAACAGTTTCACACCCTCAACATATCCGTAATTACTGTAGATATTAACCCTTTTAGTGCTGCAGTCCCGTCTTGGGGGACAATCAGTCAAATTTCAAGTAGTTTTTCCCCAAAAACGGGACTGCAGTGCTGAAAGGGTCAACCTGCCCTCATGAGATGCTGCGCAGGATCATCAGGTACCTCCCCGGTGGGCTAACACGGGGGGCCATAGTAAATAGGACCAAATGTTGTTAGAAAAAATAGCGAAATATAGAGGTGTTTGTGTATACCGTACGTCCCATTTAATATGGCCCCCCGAAATATTGGACCCTCGAATGCCGCTATAAGAGTTGATGCTGGAGTTAGAATCCCACGTGGGTCGACTTCTTGGGTGTATTAATCGCATAAATAAATAAAAAACGGAATCAACTACTGAGAGCGCCTGTCTGCAGCAGCGTGGGTAGGCAGGCGCGATTCGATGCGAACCGACGAGGCGAGAAAGGGGGTGGATATAGTCTTCCCGCGATAAAAATGCCCTCCAAGGCAAGAACCGTAGTGGGGAGGGGCGGAGGGGGAAGAGCCTGCTGCTTTCTGACCCCGACTCTGCGTTACGACCATAATAGGAAGGAGAGAGGAGAAAAGAAGAACGAAGATACTACATGTAGTGGGTTAAAAAAAAACTAATACGACATACAGCAGCACAGGCCCAACCCGGCAGCATGAGCTATTTTAGATCTTATACACGGCTCAGGGATACACATCTGCCCTGACAGATTTACATCCTTATCCCTTTTAGGCCTGCAGTACCGTTTTAGGGACAAAACACTCAAATTTCAAGTAGTTTGTCCCCAAAACGGGACTGGGGTCCTAAAAGGGTTAAACCCAAAACGGGACTGGGGTCCTAAAAGGGTTAAACCTTTAAGTGGGAATCGATCATCTGTCCGAGATAGTTGGTCACCACCTACTATTAATACCTGGTACCAGGCATGTACGAGAGTATTGCACGAATTGCTCGCTGGTGTGGTAGACGAAATTTGCAGAACAAGAACGATTCAAACCTCACGTATACTACTGCTGTAGTATTGCACTGAGCAGAACAATAAATCTGACTCTAGTTCCAAGTGTTTTGCGTCCACAACGGGATGGAGGGGCTAATGCCTACCTGCTTGAGGTTATTGTGAAGAACACAACAACGGGCCGGAACCCAATATTTGCGATATACCTGGTACCTGGTATACGCTACTAATAATAAACGCCGGAAAATACCATTCGAATATGCATTTTGCCGGATCGTTTTAACCGGTACGTGGGTATGTGGGTATACTGAATGTACTCTTTTCGAGTTGCTTTCGAACTCCAAAATGACTCCTACCGCCGTTGCAGAAGTACAGTACTGTGCTGTAGTTTTAATAAAAAACTAAAAGAGTACGTCAGCAGTGAGTTCAACCGATAGGCAGATCGATCGATACCCAACTTTGCAAGCCGCGTGAACCGATCGCGCGTTTTCCATTATTTCCCTAGCGATTGACTACTGGCCGGTTACTCCCCTCGATGCTACCAGGGTCGACGAGACGATAACACTTGTAACATTTCGTACACTGAAACAGCAGATCGACACGCGAAGGTCGGGGTACACAAGACATATGCTGTATTACGGGGGACCATAGTTAATAGGACCTGTGGTTTACATAAAAACCTATACTCCGGAGTATATTTAACCATTTTTACAAACAATATTTGGTCCTATTAACAATGGTCCCCCGTAAATAGTTGTAAAACTACACACAACTGCGGCGAAACAGCCTCACACATTTTTCGAGCCTGCGGCCTGCGGCGAAGAAAAACACCCCCCCGAACAAAAAAATGGCTGCGGCGCAAGAGGCTCTGCAACCAGTTTTTTCGCTTCCGGCGAAACGTGATGCGCAGTTCTTACTGCGTGTTGCGCGTACAGTCAGCAAGGGCCTGCCCATAAGAAACACCTGAGCTCGGCGAGCCCGAGATTCTTATTGGAGCGCCATCTTCAAACAACCTTGAGCATAGTCTATTATATAGGATTTAGTGTCGAGTTATCACCACAGAACCGTCTTTCTCAACCCAAGTTTCTTAGCCTTCTCCAAAATATGAGCCTTTTGTTCTTGTTAGGCTCTTTCTTAATCGTGGGCCCAGACTGTACACAGGCTTGGTTGCGCCGCGCGACAAATAACTGCTTTGGGGCAACCCCGCAACAACACCTAAAAGGACCTCTGACACACACAAACTCAAACTTGCACCTCCCCATATGACGGGAAGACACAATGATCGAGGGTAGCCTTCCAGTGAGTGTTTTACTTGTACGTATTATTAATAGTATATACACGAACTACCTGGTATATTATACGACCAGACATCAACACGAGCGGGAAGAATCAGCACGCCGGCACGCTGACGTGACCCTCCTACCGCTGCCTGCAGGAACCACAACAATACTGATTGAAGTTTTGAACTTGCGGAAGGTTCGACATACATACTACTGGCGGGGACAATGGGGGGGGGGGAGGGAGGGGCATGAAGGTTGAGCAAACAAAAACGTGGTTGAATCAAGGTGTACGGTTGGTACGTATATCATACCTATTACGCAAGTTACAGCAGCAGTCTACAGGGGGTGCGGCGGTTTATGGGCGCATGACCCCAAAGGTTTGAGGTTCACCAGGTACCCGAAACAGCTGCTGTAGCACAGCAGCAGTAAGTAAGCATTTGCGCCGACCATTCCGCAGAATACTTTTCGTCTCTTTGTGACCGTTCCGCCAAACACATACCAGGCACCTGGTATAGCAGTATAAGTTGGAGGCGAAAATTTCGGGCAGGCGAGAAAGAGCCCCCCTTGGTTAGGGCACCATGACCGGTGGGGTGCCTGGGATCAGAGGGGGGCTGGTGGGCCTCCGGCGGCTCCTGCGGAGGGCCAATTACATTATTTCTGCACCTTGTTGGTGGGAGCAGGGTGCGAATTGGGAAGTAAGTGCCCGCGGCGAGGTCAAAGTGCCAAGCACGAGCAGGGCGCCAAGCGCAGCTCGCCTGCGCGACCTGTTTTCCTGAGGCGCCTGCAAATTATCATTTTCTTGCCGCGAAGATGGATGGATGGATGATGGAATGATTTGAGTTTCCGTCTGTCCTATTCTTCGTTCTGAAAACTATTGTTCGGTGCATGTGTGGATGCTGCAAGTTTTGTACGAGTATGTGTGTTTCATTTATTTGTTGCATCCCTCTGGTCGCTTCTCTGTGGTGGGAGTCTGGGATGTATGTATGTACTCGTATGGATCGCTTGGGGGGCACATCTCCGAGTGCGCAAGAGTATTCCATTTCAGATCACAAAAATGTGGTCCGCGAGTACCATACCTACCGTAGCGGGAAGGGGGGAGAAGAGCCTGCTATGTGACCCCGGATCTGAGTTACGAGTTGGAAGGAGAGAGAGAAGAAGATGTGCGAAGATAATGAATGGGATAGAAAAAAAAAAAAAAAAAAAAAATACAGCAAAGCCAACCATAGCGAAGGCGATATGTGCCTTGACCCTTGACCATGCCTGGGCTGGGCTGGTTTGCAGTGATCCCTCCGCCTATACGACGCCTCCGTCGGGGTTTCAAAGACGGGCATGGGGGGCGACTGGGAACTTCTGTCTGCCTATTCATACTGCACCGCTGGTACGTGTACGGCGCAACAAGCAGCACAATGCTCGAAAAACCAACCCTCTCGCATCAGGCGGCACTATTGACCAGGCGAAGTGTATGAATATGACAGGAAGAAATTTCGAAAAATCTCGTGGGTCTGCAAAGCAAAAAGCCGAAGCATTGCGAAAAGATTGCGAGGGATTGCTGGGATGCTGCTGTAGAAAGCTTCAAGGCCTCGAGCGAGGCAGCAGCAGCAACAGCAGCACTAGCAGCACCAGCTTGGTGGTTTAGCTCCCACATCCCACCCACCCACCTATACACCTATCTACCCACCCACCTTCTCCTTCCCTGCGCAGGCAACCTCAGGCGACAACGAGGCAGGGGGCGTTGAGGGCACTGCCAGTGGCGATGAAGGCTCTCCTCCTCCGGCCGCGTCCCAGTCCTGCGCGACAACCATCCTGGACGGCCGAGTCCTGATAGGGTGGTGCAAGATTGCTACTGCACCCTCTTTTGGCGACATCTCTGACCCGAAGGATTCTCTGGCAGACAGGAGAAGCTCTTGCACCGAAGACTCTGCCAGCAGCGGAGGCCGCGGGGTGGTTGGCGATGTGCCCGGTTCGCTGCTGCTGCCGCTGAGCTGAGATTTCGGCTGATTATTGACGCAAGCCGTCGTTGACGGTGGGCGCTGTGGTGCTTCTGACACGGTTGACAGCACCTGGCGTCCACTGCTGCTGCGAAGCCCTCCATTAGAGGCCTCGCCATGGGAGGAGGAGGTAGAGGAGGAGGACATTTGTGGAGAGACTCCCATCCGTCGTGCAAGGCTGTGTTTTGATGATCGGTCCGTGTACTTCGACTTGCTTGTCCTTGTACGTAGCAAGGCGAGAACGAATCTCCGATTATCCCCTGTTCCCGTTCTCCGAAACAACCAAAACCAAGTGTGAAAACCCTCCTCCCCGCTTTTCGCCCTGCGCTCGAAGGCACCTCCCCTGCTAGCAAGCCGTCGTTGTCCCGGATAACCAGAGATATCACTGGTTTGAACAAAAAAAAGGCCATGCCAGACGTCAAGGGATCGATGCCGGCGCCGGCGTCGACTGATACCCACCCGGCCCGGCCGACAGAAACGCCCAAGGACCTCAAGAAAAGGGTCAGGGGGCTCGATAAGTCCTTGACCAACGTGCACGAGCGCCTGGTCCAGACCGAGAAGCAGATCTTCGACCTAGAGCGCAGCTACCTCGAGGAGACCAGGCTCTACGGTAACGTTCTGCAGGGATGGGACGCCTACCTAGACATCAAGGGGAAGGGGACAGGGGATAACATCCTCCGCGGCGCTAAGCGGGGGACCAAGCGAGAAGCCCCCCCAGCTGACGACGCTGAGGACGGGGAAGAAGAGATTGGTGAGGCATACTTGGTATTTGTGTGCTGTGGACTAACTGTGACTGCATGGACGTCTGTCCTTGGGGGCTACGAGAACAATCAATACACAGTACATGCGTGCATGAATGCACACCACGCAGCAGTGCAGCAGTTAGCCTTCGTGGTAGCCTGTCGCTGTCGAGCATTCGAATGGAAGCCGCAACATGACAAAGCAGTCATCATCGTGCTCCGCGCTTCACCAAAATTTAAAAATTTGCCCACAGGTGACATGTACGTGTGGTATGGAACTGGTACGCGTAAACACGTAGGTACAGGGCTTTTCACGGGTCAAGTTGTCACGCGTCGGGGCGGGTCGGGTCAAGGAGTTTTCAAATCTCGTGGGTCGGGTCAGGTCGGGTCAATAGTTTTTCAAATCTCACGGGTCGGGCCGGGTCAGGTGATGACCCGCGAGAAGCGGGTCACTCGCGGGTCGGGCCAGCATGACCCGCGAGTTGTTTTCTACTGACCCGCGGTTCGGACCCGCGCATTCGGCTCGCGGATCCGACACTTGAATCACTTCCCGCTCTCTTACCCAAAGGGTTCTCGCGTACCGAAACTCAATTAAAATACCGCCAAATTAATACCAGGTACCTGGTACCTGGTATACGCATATGCCCGCATCCATTCATATCCACTACAGCCAGGTTTCATATGTATCGCTGCGGGGCACTAATGAGGCCATCTCTTATGGCATACCGGTTTTGGTTTTTGGGAATCGAGGTTTCAGCACCTTCGCAGGCGTGTTTGAACAGGGAAACGGGCGAATCGGGCCCGCTTTTATTGAAGTCCCACCAGTCATTCTGCGAGAGGCATGCGACGCCGTTGGCCGTTTCTTCAGGATAGCATTTTGAAAAATTGTCGATACACTCCAGTGTCCTCTATTCAGTTTCGGACGCGATTTATCTGAAAAAGAGGCCATTTCTTCGGCTGGAACGTCGATATATATCTGAAAATGCCTTGTTGATTTTTTGTCTGAGAATGACAACATCGTAAACGACGCCCCTGAAGAAAAGAAAAACGGGTCTAGATACCTCTCCCCAAAAGGCTGCAAGTATTATGAGAAGAGCGAGCCTGATTCGGTCGGACTCCCGGTCTAAAATACGTGAAAGCACGTATAAAACACAGTTTCGGGTAAGTTTTTCGGTTTTCAAAACCCTCCCAAAAGAGATGGCCTAAAATGAACATTAAATCGTTTTTGAAGTGCCGGCCAACGGGCCAGATCCGCGGGTCGAACCTTCGGGTCAAGATAAATGATCTCGCTGGTCAAGGTGACCCGACCCGCTTGAAACCCGTGTCTCGTGGGTCATTCGGAAGGTGGCGGGTCGGGTCGGGTCAGAAGGTTTTGAAATCTCGCGGGTCGGGTCGGGTCGGTTCAGGAGATTTTCAAATCTCACGGGTCGGGTCAGGTCGAGTCGGGTCGGATCAAGAGGGTTTCAAAATTTCGCGTCTGTGAGGCTTGACCCGACCCGCGAAAAGCCCTACCTGGTAGTAAATACAGGGTACACCATACTTTGGAGGCTTGGTCACACCTTGATATAGGGTTTTGTGCTTGACGCCAAAAGACAACCCTCCGACCCATATGGCAGTGATCAGTGGTTGTGTGCTTCGCTTGGTAAGACTCTAGGTTGATTGCGCTAGTTTGGAAGCTGTGCTTGACAAGACTGCACGTGCGGCTGGCTCGGGGTGCTGTGGCTTTGCGAAGACTCGTACTACGAGCTACTTACAGCTGAAGAGCGATTGAGCCGCTTATAATACACCCCTTGGCCAATTAGAGTGCGTAAATAGCTACCAGGTACCTTGGAAGAAGTACTTTCAATACTGGTATTTTGAATTTTGAGCTTCACCGAGTATAAGCAGGAACAAGCAGAACAGCAGTGGAGACTATACACTATTAATAGACGGGTGGGATGTTTGCTTTCTTAATAGTTACCTGGTACGTGGAGACCCCAGTATAAAGCAGGGTGGAACGAGCCCTCAGGTTTTGTCGAGCAGGCGCGAGTCGTAAAATGAAGTACCTGGTACGTAGACACTTGGAACTAGACTGCAGCAAAGGGGTTTGCAGACAAGATCCGTGTTTCCAATTTCCGGAAACAGGGCTCCAAATACCAAGAACTAAGGCTGTTTCCTATGCGGTTCGATTTCGATCTTCAGACTTGTGTTTTTCGATCTCAAAAAATGAATGCCCCTACTTATGCAGTCGAAACATGCAAAATCGGACAGGAAAAAATCGATTTGAGAATCCGATGAACCAAGTCGTCACCAGAATCCGACGACTTGGGTCATCAATTTTTCGATTCGAAAAATGACATGCTCTCTAAATTCAAGAAGTAATCCATGACAGCAAACAGCAGCTGAACGATCGATGAGTTGGATGGTGACACAGCTGTATAGCGACGTTGCTCCGCGCCTGACGCGCGGTCGGCGCGTCTCTCCGTGGCCAGACTGCAGTCGGCTGGCGCGGGCTCGGGCCTAGAGACCAAGAGAAGCGCACTCGGCACGCGCCTCTCTGTGGAAACGTACTCGTAGGCTACACTGCTGTACAGCAGCAGCAGGCAGTCACATTGTGAAACACAAAATATTGACAGGTTGACTCTAGCGCACTCGCCACGTCTCTTCGCCGCCAGACCTGATACGGTCAGCCTTAGCTCGGACACTTGAGTCCTACGCGCGGTGCAGCGCACCCAGCGCGTGTCTTCGCGGCGCCAGACCACAAGAACAGCCGTTGGTCTCGGCGTTTGATCGAATTTCTGCACGCACAATAAATCTGTTTTTTTTTTCCGCATAGGAAGACTGTTTCGATTTGCCAAAATCACATCTGAAAAAACTATCGGGTCAAAATTTAAAGCTCAAAAATCAAACCGGATAGGAAACAGCCTAATTAGTACTGGTATAAACAAGAATCCAGGAGTTTTTTGCTTTTTTTAGGCCATGTATTATGGAGGGAAACCCGAAAGTTGAACGTGTTCGAACCGCAACCAATGGTAAACCTTTTTGTTTAGTGGCCCGAAAGCCGTGATGTTTTAGGTCACTTTTTTCGGATATCATTTTCGGGACGTCCTCCAGTCCTCCACCACCGTAGATGAGGGTCCAGTTTCGGGTATAGCTGTTTCCGAAACTGGGGTCTGGGCTTGCATCGTCACGGGTTTACGCAGATCGTCGTTGCCATGAGCCGAACACAGATAACAGATGTACAAGCCGCAGCTGTCTGCACAAGCAATATATACTGCTGCTGCTTGCTGTTTGCTGTGCCACGCTATGGTACCCAAGCCGTGCATGCCTCGGGCATCGCCACGAGAGCCGATGGGACCGGATTGTGATGCCGTCGACGACGAGAGCCTTACCACTGCCCACGAAGTTAGTTGTCAGTGCAGCATTCTCCTAGCGCAAGCCCAAGTCTCGTCGAGATCACGGGCAGTCGATTGCTGGGAGGCAGATGCTGAGCGAGGGGCATAAGACCAGCGAGGAAGAAAAATAAAACTGCTAAATGAACAAAACCCCCTTCTTCGACGTATACTGATAGCGTGAAGCTTTCCCGTCGTGTTTCCCCTTTTCCCCGACCACCCGGGCATAATCCTATTTTTTTTAACGAAAAAACAGCTTTGTGGTCGAGGATTTGGTCGAAACTTGTATCAGGTAGTCATCTTTGCAACCTGTGTGTGACATTTCGATCGCGCGTACTACACGTGCGGGTTAATGTGTGTGGCCTCATGCAGGATAGGCATCCCCCGTACAAACGATGCTTCTGCGCTGCGTGGTCAGGTGCGACGAAGCCCACCACCGTCGGCAGTGCAGGGAGGAAGCGAAGTCTCTCGGAGGCGTTTTCGCGTAAGGCGTTTTCGCGTACTCGATGCCGCTTAAGCTTCCTCCTCCCGCTGCCCGCACTCGTACTGCTGTTGTAATTTTTTGTTTTTTTATTTTTGTCACATCTTGCTGCCCCTAAAAAACAATCTGAAAAGTTCCGGTCATGGCACAGGTTGGTTGTGATCTGAAAAAATCGTGCCTGGTTTATTTGAGGCCCGAGAATTCCTCCAAAAAAAAAATCGGTTTTCTAAAACCTTGCGGTGAGAGATGGCCTTCGTCCTTTTTTGTCCCTTTTAAGCCAAATTATATACCGTCTACATAAAGATACGCAGGTTATTCGGACACGTCATCTCAATAGTTGAAACTCTTCGCGAGGAAACCAGCAAACATCAAGTGAAATCCGTATTCTCATCGAAAATATGGGCTGAGGGTGCTACTACAGTAGTATAGCTGCCAGGCGCACGAAATGAAATATTTTTAGCGACGCGATTTTTTTTTTTTTTCAGTCATGTGCCGCTGGCTCGCATACTTTCGAGCACACGAAAACATGTCGTGAGTCGTTTCTGTCTGTCTATGGCTGGGCTGCTGTCTGGCGCACCGAACGCCCCCACGCACCCCATGAGGAGCGTAGCCTCGATTTCGCGGGCTGTCGTTTGCTTATGCGGAGCTAGCTGCGCATTGCTGTCCGCGAGGAAGGCGCAAACATCCCGTCGGGGGTTGTTTTTCTGTCTCAGTTTTGTGCGCCCCAGACTTTCGACCGATTGCGACGACTGCGGTGCACCCCGAAGTCGAGGTGCGGACCTCTCCCTTGGAGGCCAGCGCACGGCCATTCTCGAGAGATAACCCAGGCTGCTATGGATGGAACACAAAAGGTGATGCGTCCGCTCGCTGCTGCGAAGGGCACTAACCAGCCGAAGGTAAAATAAATATATATATATATAGCTTGTCAAAATACTATAGCGGCAGCACTGCACCCGAAGCACGTACCAGGGTATCAAAATAAGAGTCACCCGGGAACCCAGGGATGGGGGAGATTGGATAAAATGCCTCCGTGGGCATATTTTTGTTTGTGTATACCTCGTGCTCGGCTGGTATATTTTTGCTTCATTCGAAGGCTATTCGTAGTCTAAAGGCCTTGGCGTGGCGTTGCTTCGACAAAATGTAAAAAAAAATATCCTCGACATCACGCCATAACCCTATCCCCTGACCGCCTTGGGAAATTTCGGGGGGAAAGTTTTCGGGAAAAAATCTCTTGAAAAATCGTTTCAACCCTTGTAGTACTGCACTGTGCAGATTCCAAAATCTTACTCCAATTCCAAGTTTTTGGTCCACACAAGGGGAGTGCGGGCCTGAAGGCCTGACGGGGCTTGAAAGAAAACGCACCGAAAATGGTTTAGCGTGGAAAAGAATATCAACCGTTTCGGCCGAAGAAGCTTCTTCGCCAAGCCGTAGAATGCATGACGACCACGTGAAATACTGAAATCCACCATTTTTTTTTGGAAATTGTGATGTGTTCTCAGGCAGGTGTGTGGTAGAGGCTGGCTCCCACCGACGTTAGTCGATGTTGTAGGTCGGAGAGCTGGTAGCGGCAGAAGCACGGCAGTACTTCAGTGTTGTAAACACAGCGCTTGCGGCCAACACTGGCAGATAGAACAGAAAGACTGGTGGTAGTCCAGGCAGGACGATGGCAGTGCCCAGGAGTTGGCAAGGGTAGTAGCTACGGTACCTGGAAGAGCCAGATATATCGCGAAGAGTGGGACTCACGCACCCGTCAACATCGGGTGTTCCACGAGTGCTCACGCTTATTCCTCCGCATTACGTTACATGCCAACCGGCACTAACCATACCGATCACACATGCTTCTACACATGAAGTACATAGAACAGGGCTACTGAACATTGATCACAGACATGGGGAAGATGCGCAGGCACTTCCATAGCACACACCCCCCTCAATGAAAGTTGCCTGCAACATTAGGCATTTCCATAACTCACCGTCATCGTTTGCGGCCGCTATGCATGTACGCGACACGACACGACACGACGCGCCGCGAACTCATGGCAGGTGCGAGCGGGTTGCTGAACGCCCTGATGAAGCGCACCAAAGGAGTTGAACTCGAGGAAAGGCTTTTCTCCCTGGGGTCGGTGACCTCCCCGGCCGCGAAGGGGCTGCAGAAGCTCGAGGAAGCTAAGCGGAAGGCGAGCGGCGCCGGCGGCGGCAGCAGCGCATCCACGTCCAAGTCGTCCAAGAAGGGCTCCGGGAAGGGAGGGGGGGGCGGTGCGGCGGGGGGTGGCAGCAAGAACAGCAAAAAGGACTCCACCAAAAAAAAGAAAAAGTAGTGTACGTGGTGGGTGGCAGCGGTTTTTGTAGCGGTAGTGCAAAAGGCTCCCGTGGGACAGACCTCGGGGGTGTTCCTCGTTCTTCGCCCCCCTGTGGTGGCTTAGGGGTTTCCAATGAAGAGGCCTCGGGGCCTGGTGGATAGTAACTGGGGGGGGGGGGGGGGGGGTGTTACGACGACCGTGGCGCGTTAATTAACTACTTTGCGGCCAGAGCACCTAGAAAATGTTCTCCGTAGCATGTATAGCGCGCGGGGTTATAGCTCGTGCGGGTGGTCAAAAAATGTTTTCAGGCTTTTTTTTTTTCTATGAATAGCAAGTTTAGCGTAGAGAGCGAGGGGAGGGAAGAAGGGGGGGGGGGGGTGTACTCGATATCATGCTTGATGCTTGGCCGCAGTCGTTTGACCTTAAGACTCTCGCATCCTTGCAATGCCGCGACGGAGCACGTCGGGTTTTCACCCACCAGGCAGACATTGGTTGCGCCAAGCGCGAAGCGAAACGTGAGGTGTTCGGCCAGTCTCATGAAAAGGGTGAACTGCATCCTACTAAGAACCGATTTTGAGGCGGCCTTGGGGCAGGGGGAAAGGGGGGGGGGGGGGGGGGGGGGGGGGGGGTATTGTTGGCGGTCGTCGGATGTAAATATAAGGTGGGTTGAAATTTTGCCCCTTGCTTGGCGTGTTGTGAGTTTGCTTGGCTGGGCTCGCTTTTTTTTTTTTTTTTTTGCGGAACTTACAAGGTTAAGTAAGGTCAGGCTTTCTAAAGTTTGGAAGGATGCTGATAAGAGCGGGGGTGTGGTTGGTGTGCGAAAGGCCGTATGGTTTTTGTTGGGATTGAAGGAGGGCGGTAAAAAGGCGATAGTTCGCGCGTAATTTTCGTATCGCTACGCAGCTCTTCTTTTTTTTGTTAATACACACTGCACAATTCGATGCGAGTCGACGAGGGAAGAAAAGGCTGGAATCTTCTCGCGATGAAAATGAAGGCACGTACCGTAGCGGGAAGGGGGTAGAAGAGCCTGCTATGTGACCCCGGATCTAAGTTACGAGTTGGAAGGAGAGAGAGGAGAAGATGGGCGAAGATAATAAATGGGATGAAAAAAAACTGCACGACGAGCAATCAATCGATGAACTTCGGGCAGCAGTGATCGGTGATGTTCTCTCGTGGCTCTCTCCAGTTTTTTTTTTTTTTTTTTCAGTCTTTTTCCGTTTTCGGAGGAGAACATAGCAATCACACCACTATCTTCGCGCTGCTGACGAGATACTTTTTGAGGAAATGTTCGATCGCATGCATGGCTGGGTACTTTTTTTTTCCTTCTTTTTTTTCTCCAAATAATACCCCAGGTGCCATTCTATCCGGAGATGCCGAAGGACCGGCGTCGGCATTCGTGTAACATGAATACCCAAAGGACGGTTCATTTCGGTAGCGTTTTGGTCTTATTGGGAGGCACTCCGGACACCGCTCACATTCCTTAGCCCCACCGCCAGCAGTTGGTTCGCGGTTGAACGTGTTTCACGGATAAGCTAGAGGTGCGTGTGCGGCCACCTCCAAGCCGTCGAGTCGTGTGTGGGAGACGCCGAAAAGGGATTTTCTACGTCGAAGAATTGGACACGTCGGGGAGATGATCGATCTCCACATCATGATCTAGATCTTTCGTGACAGGTAAATAGACAGATCCCCGATATGTACCGGCATCTATTTATGTAGCTCATGTTGCCAGGTGGGCGCCGTATATCCTGCATCGGCTAGGACTTGTCTCCTGCTGGAGTGGATCTGTACCGTACAGGTCCCCCCTACGAAGCATCTCATGAAAACGGTAGGTTAATAGCTACAAATGATCTATCTGTTGTGCCTGGTAGATCGTCATCTGTCCGTCTATGTATGGGTGAAGAGTAAGAAATGCGTAGAAGATGGATCGACGGAGTGGTTTCGTGAGTTCCTAGCTGTCCTCGACAGACATTATACGTGGTAATAGTTGTGTGCGGACGCTCCTCCCTCCCGACAACCGAGCGCCAGGCAGGCGCGAGAGGCGCGACACCAGGCTTGCTTCGACCCATCCCCGCGTGCGCCCGTCAAAACCCGCGATCGCGACGCCCTTTTCCCGTAGTTTGCGGCTCAAGACGAAGCGCCAAAAACAGATTTTTCAGCGTAAAAAAACTGAGGTTGCCCCGCGTTTGGGCGCTTTTGTCGGGACGGGCACACGGGTCGGCGCGGTGCGGAACGACGCGTTTAATTGTCCTCTGTGTGCCACCTCCCTACCCAACCCACCCACGAATCGCTCAAACTTGTCCCGAGCCTCCTCTCCGGGGTTGAGGTGCTGCGTGCCGACCCCCCAGCCTTGCTCCGAGCGTTTGCTGAGTGCTGCTATTAGTGGTTGGTGGCTGAAGACCACTGCTGTTTTGTTTTGCACGGCGTCCTGTTCGTTTTGTTGGGAGTTTCTTGGCATTAATTTCGTTTGATCCATTCGTATGTAGTAGTGTATATTCCAGCATATATACGTACGTTCGTGTCGACGCATTTTGTTTTTTTTTAATCATCACTTTCACTTCCCAGCCTAACTGCCTCGTGGGAGGTTTTTACCCTCAGCGATCTTCTGGACAAGCCGTGGTCACAGGTCACAGGTGTCGTCCCTTCTCCCCCCATACGGTACGTGCCTTTATTTTTCGTCGCGCATAGGGTTCAGCATTCCCACTGATCGTCGATTTTCATCGAATGCAGCTAACTCACGCTCTCGCGCTTCCCGCTAATCAATTTTTTATGTCAGAAAAAAGTCCCTGAGAGCATGTACTCGGTGAGACTTTTGAACCCGCGAGATTGATCTTTTGATAGGCACGCGGACCACCTACCAAGCCACCGGGGACGCCTGTTTCTTTTTATCGACAAACGTACATAGACATATCGTAAGTTTCTTGGTTGTTGTTTTCATCTCATTCATCTATTTCCTTAGCCCTTCTGTTCCCTCGCCTTTCTATTACGGGGGGCCATTGTAAATAGGACATACGGTGCACACAAACACCAGTATATTTACCTATTTTGGCTATTACGGGGGACCATAGTTAACAGGACCTATGGTATACATAAAAACCTATATGTTTAACCATTTTTACTAACCATATTTGGTCCTGTTAACTATGACCCCCCGTAATAAAAGTATTTGGTCCTATTTACTATGCCCCCCCGTAATACTCTTCTACTCAGATCCGGGGTCACAAAGTACAGGCTTTTTCTTCTCCCTCCCTCCTCCCCGCCACGCCTCCATACATATATACGGGTCGACGTGTATCCACTAACACGCGCTATCCAATTTCTGGGACCCCAGTGAGAGCATTTTTCAGGTTCGACATGGGCGACGTTAACCCTTTTTTTTTCTTTCGTTAAGGCTTATTCATGGAGGGTGCGCTGGTGAGATTCGATCCAGCGAACCGAAACCAATATAGCCCTATAACATCGTCGCCGTTTTTTTTTTTTTTTTCAAGGTGTTGGCCCTTAGAGGGCAGACCGCAGTCAGTCCCGTGTTGGGGGACAATCTACTTGGAATTTGAGTGGTTTGTGCCCCCAAAAACGGGGCTGCAGTCCCTGTACAACGGTGTTCATCTGTTAGGCTATTACGGGGGACCGTAGTTAATAGGACCTATGGTATACATAAAAACCTATATATTTAACCATTTTTACTAACAATACTTGGTCCTATTAACTATGGTCCCCCGTAATACTGGGGCAAGAGGTTCACCCGACGAGGCGTTCTGCGAAAAAGGTCCACGCTAAATTTTCTGACGGCGCCTCACTCGAGAAGCTCCATATACCTCACCCGAAAACTGACTTCAGCAAAAAAACAAATTGCATATCGGTGAATAATCTCATGGCCCAACCATACAAAAATGCCATTTCTCGAAGCAAGATTGGCATTCCGACGATTTAGGATTAGGGAAGCCCCGCCATCCGGAAAACATTTTAATCGTCGAACGCGTCCGGCCGCCTACGTACCGAACCTAAGCCTTGCGACACGTTCTACGATAGAGGTAGCACATTTCCGCCTTACTACTTTTTCTGAATGACGAGGCTCCTTAACCCAAAATCGTCGCAATGTCAATCTTGTTTGAAAAAAATGACGTTTTAGTATACTTGGGCCATGGGAATATTCTCGAGATTAGATGCAACTTGATTTTTGCTGAGTCAGTTTTCGGGTGGGATATGGGGCTCCTCCAGTGAGGAGCCTCGGAAAAATTAGGGTGAACCTCTATCGTAAACCGCCTCTTGCCGCCCACATCAGAGTCCCATCGGAGAGGATAATATTTTCCCGGTCGGCGTACACAGTCCCCCCCCCCCCGCGGCCAAGAGTGGGTGCAGGCCTGCCTGTCAGCACTCCCTTTAATTCAGACTTCGGCGGCTTCGTGGCCGCCACGGTGGGGAGGGGGTCGATTTTACTGTATCGTGCCTGGTAGGTCTTACTTCATTAAAACAATCAACGGTTAACCCTTTTAAAACCGCAGTCAGTCCCGTTTTGGGGACAAACCAGTCAAACTTCAAGTAGTTTGTCCCCTAAACGGGACTGCGGTTCTAAAGGGGTTAACCCTTTTAACACCGCACTCCCATATGTGGGGACAAAGCACTCAAACTATCAGTGATTGGTCCCCAAAACGGGACTGGGGTCCTAAAAGGGTTAAGAGAGCCGGTCGATCGAGCGGCCACCCACACCCTTTTTGTAATCGGCAGCAGCCTACTCGCATAGAGCGCTGTGTGTGTTTTTTGCGTTCAGGGCTTTTCGCGCATGAATGAGCATGCGCCGCCATAATATGTGTTTTTTTTTGTTTTGTTTTTCGCTGTGCCACGAAGCAAGATTGTATTGTTCTTGCGACCGTGGTAGAGTGAGGTATGGTACGTAACACACTAAACCAAACACATACCCACTCCGGCGAGAGTGGTCTAAACCCTGTGGTCGTGGAATTAAGGGTACCCCCCCCCTTCCCGTCGCGGTAGGCTTGGCTCTCCACAAAAAGCAAGCTCTCGTGTCGGTGTTGAATGTAAGCCAGCGTATGGACCTCGGGACCGACTCTACGGCCAGCAGGCTGATGCCTGTGGCTCTGTTCTGGTCACTTACACGAGGTGCTTGACGATGTTGTAAGCTCTGGTGTTAGTTGCTGTTTGCCTCGCCAGATGCCTTCTGGACGAAGGGGCGAGGCGCTCATCCGGAAAGCAGGCCATAACGCCTGCGAAGTATATCGAGGGGACGATTGCTACTAACCATAACGCTGCAACAGGGGAGAGGGGATACCATAACATCGGCACTCTCTTTACGAAAGGGACCTTTCACACACCTCGGAGACAGATCATCTACAGATCATTTACAGATCATCCCCACTTGATGATCTAGATTTTTAAGGGCAGATATAATACGTAAGAGGTACCGGGTATGTAAAAAAATTCCTGGTCCGTAAGATCTAGCTCATTCCTACTGTAGTCTGGATGATCTACAGAAGCACATGCTTCCTGGGTAGGATCTATACTCTGCAGATCCTGCACAACCAGGGCGGGTGAGGAACTCCTGCAGTAGATGATCTGTGTGATCTATGTATATGTGTGATCTGTGTGATCTGCCCGGGGTATACGGAAGCCTTTTCATGTCAGCACTCACTTTATTTATACAGAAGCGAAGCTTTCATGTCAGCGTTCATTTTCTAAATAAAAACAGGCTTTCACGCTACGAATGTTGTGAGCGTTCCACCTTATTATACAAGCGAAAGCTTTTATATCAAGAGCCCCAACTGCTGTTCACAAAGGTTACCTCGAGAGAGGTTTCATGTCAGCACTCGCTTTACGACAGTCAGCACCCACTCTACGAAAAAAAAAACAAGCCTCTCGCCTTCAAGAATCATCGCGCCTGCTGATCTTAACAATAATTAGTCCAGGCCAAGAATCGTCTTCTTCAAATTTCCGAAGTGCGTCGTATACCAGGTATAATAGCAGTTTGAGATTTAGCCGCGACATAAAATCGACGAGTAAACTCTCATTATTAGGAACATATATGTTGTCAAACCTCTTTGCGAGACTCCGAGATGTACAGAGACCGAAACAAGGGGTAGTTTTCTTCTTTTCGGACTGTCATTACCCGTCCACCACGAGCACAGCGTGAGCGCCGAGCAGTACGGGTAAATTTTGGTCGCGCGACTGCACACCCGTGCCTCAAGACACCAATCCGTCTGAAAACCCCGTTTAGGACCGCAGTCCCGTTTCTAGGGCAAACTACTTAAGAGTTTGAGTGGATTGCCCCCAAAACGGGACTGCAGTCCTACTAGAGTTTTAACCCTCTATCACGCGGTGAGTGGCCGTTACGGCTACTCCTGCAATGCTGCTGCTGCTGTGGTTAAAGGCTTCGACGCGTACTATGATAGAAGGTAGATCACATTTTGACCGAAACGCCTCCGATTCACCGAGCTCCTCTCAGCTACGGTGAGTATATGTATATAAGGAATTGTCACTGCCCTCGATGAAAATGTATTCAAGCGCTGCTCTCAGTTTGTGTTACGATGCCGCCTTGAACGAGGTTAAAAGCCCCGGTTATTACCTGGGTACAGGCAATGGGATCGTATCGATCCCTGATCCTAACATTTTTTCTTGCTTGTTTTTTTTGTCTGAAGTCGCAGTTATTTGGTGGTTGGAGTGACGAGAGAGACCGGCCGGCCCCGGCACAGACGGAGTGCGTTCTTCTGTGCCATGTCGGCGCTTTGCGTTGCGTTCCGGACTCTGACTCCGTATTTTTTTAATAGTGCGTGCTGTTCGTACGCACATTACAAGGATACCTGGCGATAGAAGATGGCGCGGACCGTAACATGTCCCGGAAACTGCGTTGCCCGGCAAAACCGCTACCTCCGCCTGCTTTGTTTCCGATTCTCACGGGAGCTGTCCTCAGCTATAAGGAACTACCGGGCATCTCATTCGAGTGTTGCAATATTTTCCGCGGCCCATGGAAACGCTTGTCGGGTTACTATTAATATGTATTGCAACTCTTTTTGGGGCAAACCGCTAACTAGCCCCGTTTTGGAGACAAACCACTGGAGACGAACCACTCAAATTCTAAGCAGTTCGTCCAAAAAAACGGGACGACTGCAGTTATCACAGCAGTCCTAAAAGTGCCAATCAAGCCAAAAAAAAAATCTCCGAAAAGTCAGGTTTGGGATATATGAGGTTCGGACCTCCTCAAATGAATACGTCGCACCTCTCAGAAAAATTAGGTGATTTTACGAAAGATACTACGATCGTATCGCAGCAAAGCGTGAAATCATTTCTTATCGCCACTATTTTAGTCCCTGCTATACACCCCTCTGACGCCCCATCAAATAGGAGGGCGAAGGGTGTAAGCACTCCACGTTTCCTATTGGTCGATTTCCAATGTTCCTGTCACTGACGTTTTCCCAAAAGAGGGTTGTAATTAAAGCGCCAACCAGTGAGTAGCGACTTATTAATAGAAAAAAAACCCCGACAATGATCGCTTTTGATACAAAAAGACCAAAAGAGTCCCTCCCGTGTCCGCATCGGCGACAACAAAGAACCGGCGCGCGCGCGAATCGATTCGATAATTTCCTTGTTTTTTTTTTTGTCCGTCGTCGTCGTCGTCGTCGTCGTCGTTTTTTTTTTTTTTTTTCGCGCTGTCCACAGACAGCTGAGACGCCGCCACACGCAACGAATCAAGCCCCGCCTTTTTTTTTTCATCAAAGAAAGAGACCTTCCTCTTCTTTTCTTGACACGAAGCCCCTGCTGCTGCTGCTGCTGCTGCTGCTACTGCTGCTGCTACTGCTGCTGCTGCTGTCGTGAAACAAGACCAAAGAAAAAAAAGAGAAACAAAAAAAAGAATAACTCTTCCGAAACAACGCAAAAAAAAAAAAAAAAAAAATGAAGCAAAAGTACGCAAAACACACATCGTCGAAAACTCACACCCACCACCGACAATAGATGGCTGGGTTCCGGCGGCCGAAAGCACTTTTTTCACTATTAGTGGCCAACATCCCATTTTTTTTTTTTCGTTCCAATCGAAAGGTCTCGAGAAAAAAAAAGAAAAAAAAAAAGCACAGAACACATGAAAAAGAAAAACCCCACACGATAGGAGCTACAGGCCAGACAGACATACCCTGTAGGTCCCCCCTCTCTTTTCGCGTGTCAAAACGCAGACATCTACTCGTATATAAACTATACTTTGGGGTCTCTCTCCCTTGTACGCGCCAAATCCCTCCTTACGTCGGTTTTTCTCGTCCTGATCGTTTTCCCGCGCGCTAAAAAAATGGCGATTTTAACGTCCCCATCGCATGCAAAGAGCTGGGCAAAACCCACGTGAGGCGTTTGGACTCCGAGCTACAAACCTCAAACACCGCTGCGTTGCGGGTGGGAGAGAGGGGGGGAGGCGGCGAGGGGGGGACGGGGGGACGGGGGGGGGGGGGAGGGGGAGGCAAGTGGCGAGCCATCCTCATCAATTTTCTATATTATCGGCAGTCTGTGGCGACGCAGCTTTCGGTTTCGGCCATTACCCGAAAAGCAAAACGGCCTAAACATTTGGCAAAAACCAAACACGCCTATGGGACCCACGCAAAACCCTTGACAGGGGGGGGGGGGGAGGGAAGGACAGGGGGGGGGGGGGGGGAAGGACCCACGCAAAGCCCTCAGGGGAGGCCCATGCAAACCCTTAGTGGGGGAGAAGGGGGGGGGGGGGGGGGGTGTACTCATTTGTTGCTTGCCTTCGTCATTTGACCATTGACCACGCATCCCTTTCGAGACGGAGTTTGGGGGAGGGGGATAGGGTGGCTCTAGCCGCGTCCCACATGGGACTACAGCAAGGTTTTTCGTTGCCGGAGGCAACAACACCCCCAAAGCTCCATCCCACCAGTATCAAGGGAGTCACGCCGACCTTTAGCAAAAGCAGGTCAATACGATTCTCCCTCCCTCCCTCCCTCCCTCCCTCCCTCCCTCTGGAAGCTCGCGGAAATCCCCTTGGTACAATATATCACCCCCCAATTCCCGCTCTTCGGAATCCTTCCCCGTCGCCACCTTACGAAACCCTCCAACACAACGCCTCTTTATCGGCTTCTGCGACCGAGTACGCCTCTCGATGTTGATGGGGCCGGCCGCAAAAAACGTGCGACGCGTCATGAACAACGCCACGGGGGGAAAAAAAAGTACCACTGGACGACGAGAAAATAAATTACGCACGCGCACACACACAAAAACACCCAAGGATGGCGTGGATAATGTTACAGCAGTGCGTGCACAAGCAAAAGCGTGCACGGGAAAAATATCAAAAGCGTCGCGCGCCGGCTTCCACCTGCGCGCCCTGCACCTCCCTCATCTTCCACGCCCCCCGCCCCCCCTCAACTCCTCCCCTCCCCCAAAACCGCCTCCGATACCAGACGACACCCCGAACCACAATTTAAAAAAAAAAAATCATGCCGACCGAAAGAAGGGAAGGAGCACACGCGCGCCGCACAGACGCGTAGCAAGCAAGGCTCAAGCTCAAGCGATTTCTACCGCGGCGGCGTGATAACCTCCCACAACCTCGCGATACGGATTTACGGATAGCGGCGCGGAAAGCAGACGAGACAAGCGGGCGGGGAGGGGGGGGGGGGGGGGGGGAAGCGCAGGGGTTCTGCTGATGTTGCAACCGGCAACACTAAAAAAAAATAAAAAATCGCCGCCTACACTCTGCTCCTGTCATTGATAGCGCGGAGCGGCCAATCGAGCGGGGCATCTATCATAGCTCCCTCCTTAACCCTTTTAGAACTCTAGAGTCCCGTTTTGGGGACACACCACTCAAATTCCAAGTCATTTGTCCCCAATTGTCCCCAAAACGAGACTGCGGTCCTAAAATGGTTAACGGGGCTAGTAGTCGCCGTGCGAGACAAACAAGCTCCGTGGAGCGCGAACTATAGCTCTCCATGAGGGGTAAAAGCCCCCCAGCCCCCCCCCTCCTTCTCCCTCTCTCCTCCCCCCTCCCCCCTTCGGTTGGCAGCGTCCGGCCGCGGCCCCGGCGGCAAGCGGCGGCCGCGGAAGCGGCGGCTTATTACCACGGTGTCCGCGTCAGACTAAAGTTCGTGTCTCCGGAAGGGTGTCGCCCCCGGCCCCACCATTCGACACGCCTACCCCCACAATCAAACCTGCACCCCCCCCCCCCCCACCGCCGCCGCCGCCGCCCGCCAAGGGTTTCGACCCTGCTCGTCCGTTGATGGAACCTGCGTCGCTGCTGCCGTTTGTTCGATCGGAAGGCGCCGACGAGGAGGAGCCGGCGGCGGCGTGCGCGGCACCGGCGTGGCTGCTGCTGAGCATGCCGCCCCACGTGGCTTCTCTCTGGGTGATGTCGCGGAGGGTTTCTTCCACCTCCAGGAACTCTGAGCAGACAAGCAAGCAAGCAAGCACGCAAGCAAGAAAGCAAGAGAGCAAGAGAGCAAGCACGCGCGCGCATCCGAAAACAAGGAACAAGAAAATTAAAAAACACGAAAAAAAAAAAAACTATCGTCAAAAATAAAATAAAATGATGGAAAGCATGGCGAATTCCCACACACTACAAAGCAGCCATATTCGTTGTCGTCGTTGGTGGTGAGGGGAGTGGTGGGTTGGGGGGGGGAGGGGGGCGGTGGGTGGAAGGGGGAGAATGGGGGATTCGTGAAGGACCCCTTATTGACCTTTTAGTATTACGGTGAAACAGGGTAACCAGGACAAAATCTGCCTTGGTAAAAATACTTGAACATGTAGGTTTTCGTGTATATGCTGGGTCGTGATTGCCGTCGTTCCCCGTAATGGACGGGAAACACGAAGTGACGCTACACCCTGGGTTGGTCTACGGTAGTCCCGACGGCGTTGCGCTCCGTTACGGACGACACAAGCAGGCAGGCAGAAGGCGGGCTTGACCATGCGCATCCGAGAGGCAAACACCACGCAAACACACCGACAACGAAACGCAAGACACGGAATACACGCAAGCAGATACAAGGGTAAAAACACGCGCCGCGCACGCACGCACGAACATGCGCAGATGCGACAATAAAAAAAAACTGCCGACACCCTCTGATATGACATCAAGTCATCAAGTGATAACTACAGCAACCACAACACAACCACTACTACCACCACTATCACCAGCAGAAACACAAGAACACCAGCAGCAAACCAACACCACCACCACCACCACCACCACCACCACCAACGACAACTCCCCGCCCCCGCAGACACTCGCGCGAACTTGCATAGCGGGTCCGACGTTCACCTTCTCGCCCCAGCACCGCCTCATAAGCTCTCGTAGACACCCTGCACCCCCCCCCCCTCGTCCCGGCATTGTAGGAATGCGAGGGCGTATGATCATACGACTTCGGCCATGCCTGATACGAGTAAACCCCCCCCCACAAAAGACACGCGTACACTCCACCTCCACACTCCACCTTCCTCAAACCGGTGCAACCCCCCCCCCCCGACAAAAAAAAACAACAAAAGACATGCGTGCCCCCCCCCCCCCCCCCCCTTCCCCTCCCTGCACAAACGCGCGCGTATACGAAACCTACCGGGTCGGACGTCCATGTCCTCATCCCAGCACCGCCTCATCAGCTCTCGAAGAGACCCGGACCAGTCCTGCTGCAGGGGCGGTCTCCGTCCGCCCTTGATGACGCTCTGTACGAACTCCTTCCGGTTCAGACCCTCGAAAGGCCGGCGGAGGCTAAGCATCTCCCACAGGATCAGCCCGAAGCTGTAAACATCGGCCTGGTTCACCCCCGCGGGAAATGCGTGCGGTGGGAGAGGGAGGGGGGGGGGGGAGGAGGGGGAGGCAGGCAGGCAAGCAGAGCAGTGCAAGAAAAAAAAAAACAGGACGTCAAACAGAGAGCGAAAAAGAGTCAGACGGCTCTCTCTCTCTCTCTCTCTCTCTCTCTCTCTGATATCACCTTCTCGTTGTACGGCAGCTGCATCGCCACCTCCGGACACATGTATCGGGTCGATCCCGTCTCCCCCGTCATTTCGTAACGCTGGGAGAGCCTCCCCGTTCTCCGGCGCACTATCTTCGCCAACCCAAAGTCTGTGTCCCAAGCACGGCACACGGCACACGGCACACACGGCACACACGGCAACCACGGCAGGGCACACACGGTACGGCATGAGACGAGAAAAGGGTGCAGTAATACGTGTTCAGGAAAGGGTACGATACGAAAAACTCTCGCCGATTCTTCCCGCAAAAACGGCAAGAGGGAGGCTTACGTAAGGAATCCGTGAAGAGCGTTTTGAGTTCGCGCAGAGGAGTGCGGTCGTTTTTTCGGACTGTCGTCTTTTTCTTTTCTGAGAACGGGAGGGTCGCCGACAAATACCCCAACAAAGGAGGCGTTTTCTCGGAAAGTTCTGATACGACAGAGAAGAGCCTTCCGAAAATACCAGGTAGATAACTCGCAGATGTTCGACTTTTAGCAAAAAAACACCCTCCTGACGCTGTCGTGAAGAAAACTAAAAAAAAAAAACGAGCTCCAAGAAAAACGATGGTAGTACCCACCCTCGTGCGTGAACTACAGTACAGTGACCGCTCTTGACGGGTGACATATCCTTTGCAAGTTGCGTGTGCTACGTACGGCGTGTGTACCTTTACAGCGTTTTGAGATGTACTGAGCACCTTAAAAAAGAAAAAAAGGAAAACTAAAAGCACAGCTCACGCACACGCACGCGCGCGCACCTCACAGCACAAAAGTGCGAGAAAAGCAAAGCCCACAAGTATATACACACACGCCCCCGTTCACCCGCCCGCCAGCCCGCCCAATATCGCCGAGTAGCAGTCAATGGAAGCCCCACACACATTCGTTTCGTCGCAAGGAACTTCTAACCTCTATTGTAGCCCCCCCCCCCTCCCCCCTCCCGAAAGACACACGCCTCCTCCATCCATGATTCTGAATAAGGCGTGACCGCAGGCAGCAACAAAAAAACGGCCAAATACGCGAGGGCGACGGGACGCGCACGCTCAATCCCTCTACCGGAAGAGCTTGAAACCGCCCGTCGCGTAAAAAAAACGCGTTCTCCGGCTTTCGACGTTGCCGTGCCCTAAACCTATGGTAATGAGTACACCCCCCCCCCCCAACCCCCAACCCCAACACACACGCCTCCATTCACCATTATTTCCGTGACCGCCGACAAAAAAAAAACAAGAAAACCCACCCGCTCAGTCCGGAAAAATAGTCACCGTTCGTCTTCAATTTTGAAATACAACGGTACTTATATTCACGGACATCGTGGTAGGCCGCGCCATAGGACGCGCCACTCACCCGTCCGTCCGTCTGTCGCAAAAAAAAACCGATGTTATCCGGCGGCGTTATGTCTCACGGTGCCCCCACCTCCACCCCCCTACCCACCCCCCCTACCCCCTCCCCCTCCCGTCCCCCAAACCCCAACACACACGCCTCCATTCACCCCCATTCCCGCGGCCGCACACACCACGCGAAAAAATAAATAAAGGGAATAGTACCAGGACGTAGTAGGCGCGTATGTATAAACAGTAGGAGAGCTTAGCTTTACGAGTACTCACCGAAGAGCTTGAGCCGTCCGTCACTGGAAAACGCGATGTTCTCCGGCTTAAGGTCGCGGTGCACCACGAAGCTACCTTCCACCGCACGGCAGTGTAGGTAGCTAAGCGCCGACGAAAGCTGCAATGCGCTGTCTATCGCCTTTTTGGTGGGAAACTGCCAGTTCTGCTGCCAGCGTCTGTGTATTAATTTTTTCCCCAAGAGTTTTCCATGGAGAAAGAGGGGATGTTTGGGGTGGGGGTGGTAGGGGAGGGGGGGGGGTGGTTGTGGTTGTGTTGGGAGGATAGTGGTGGTGTTGACAGCGGGGGGGCGGGGGTGATGGTGTTGGGGCGGGGGGGGGGGGGGGGGGGGGGGGGGGGGAAGGGGAGACGGGGGGCGTCCGGGTGTGTGTGTGTGGAAGTGCGGATGGTCGGGGAGTGATGGTGGTTAGGTGGTGGGGAAGTAGAGCACCGGGTGGTTTCGAGCATCGCGTGGTTTCGAGTGCCGTATGATTGCGAGCATCGCGTGATTTCGAGCATCGTTTCGTGCCGAGAAAGACAGCGGTGGGAGCGTGTGGTTCGACGCACGCCAGGAACGGGCAGCAACATTCCTGCAAAAAACAAAAGCGAGTGAGCGAGAAGCTACTCACTCTTTTGCTGCTGAAAACCCTTCGTACCGCCGAAGCAGCCGGTGTAAACTATTTAATACTATTCATACGGAGGGCGGTTGGTCAGTAAAAAAAAAAAAATGTCGTTTGGTTGGTACGTTTGATAATTCGAACGAAAATTGATATATCGTACGAGCAAAGAACGAGTACAGCACAACTACGATATGAATAGTAACATTCATTCCAGCATACTATTACGGGGGGCCGTAGTTAACAGGACCAAATATTGTTAGTAGAAATGGTTAAATATATAGGTTTTCATGTATACCACAGGTCCTATTAACTTCCTCCGTAATAGGTACACATACACTGCTGCGACACCACAGAACCCAGCGGTTATGTGCTTTACAGTCGAAACACGCGAGGGTTCACCCCGAACCGCCAAGTACAGCATTAAGGGCGTGCACACAAAACATGGAGGATTGTTGTACAATGTTCGTACCGGGAAATCGTGTCATTCTATGACTTCAACCCCGTAAAAAAAAATATGCGAATTTACATGGAACACCTGGGGTGTTGGGCCGAAAAACACGAGAAGTCGATTTGCGATCGGGTCTGCACTTGATGAGTTACGACTTGCCGTAGCGACGCATTCATATGTGTCGCCCAGCTACTTCCATGAATATCGGCACTACTCGTCGCACACCGGCTGAACCGCACGAGCCACGCCTTCCATCTGACATTTTGTTTGGTCGAATAGGAAACGGACTGGGTGCCGGATGCGCCGCGTATTTTGCAAGCCGAAAACCGAAAACCGAAAAAAAGAGAGAAAAAAAGTGCGTGTTTTTAGTACCGGGTATCAGTTTCCGAAACAATCAGATAAAATCAACCTTTTTCTTCCTGTTGTGTTTGTGCTCCAACTCTCGACGGAAATGTAGGTTCTGACACTTGGGGAAGGTGATGTAGTAGCGTTGTCTTGCCCATACCGTTCGTTCAGGCTATCCAACATCGTATGCCCGACTATTACGTGCAACCATCCTCCGTACACGTTGAAATGCGAAAGGCAAGCCTTAAGATTCCCTCCGCGTTTCACCTCGAGGTTTGCTGCCTCGCGGCTCTCGGCTGCTGTTGTTCTTGTTGTTGGCATTTCTGACGATGATGTAGGGCACCGGCAACGTACGGAAACGTCAAGCTCTTGTACCCTGTCATACCATATCGTACCCATCCCATCCCATACCAGTCCATATCATACCATACCCCACTATACTGTCCCATACCGTACCATACCCATATCGTCATACCACACCATACAATACCGTACAATACCACCATACCATATCATACCCATCCCATACCATACCGTACCATATCATACCATACCCCACTATACTGTCCCATACCGTGTCATACCCATATCGTCATACCATACCATACCAAACAATACCGTACCACACTACACCGTACCATGCCACCATACTGCCCATACCGTACCATACCCATATCGTCATGCCATACCATACCATGCAATACCGTTACCATACCACACCGTACCATGTCACCATACCATACCGTACCATACCATACCACGCCACACCGTACCACACCATGCCATACCTTACAACCGAGCTCATCATCCCATCCGGCGGAGGATTCCGCATGCACATCTGCTCTGTCAGGGTCCCCCCCACCAAGTACTCCAAAAGAACGAATCGCTTCGACTCCTGAGGCGGTTTTCAATGTTGGGGACGAGGCGTTTAGCATTGGATCGGAGGCATGGGAAGAGGGGGGGGGGGGGGGGGGGGGATTCGCTGATCGGATCGGCGACCGGGGACGGCGATAATAATAGCGAACGCCACCGCTTGTACACAACAACAGCCGCATCAGCAACAACACCGACAGCAGAACAGCAGCAACAGCAACATCAACCGCAACATCAACACACCAACAGCCCCACCACCACCACCACCACCAACGACAATCCCAGCGATGCAACACAAAAAAAAAACAGGCCACAAATAAAACGCCACCTACAACGTTGCTTCCAACCTCTGCACCAGAATGGCCGAGCGGGCGAGCGCACTCCAAGGCAAAATGGCAGCAAGACAGCCCAAGACAACAACAACACCAACAACAGCAACAACGACGACGACAGCAACGCACACGACGGACCACGAAAGCGTTGGATATCCTATCAAAAGCGTCCATCTATAAAAAAAATGATATATATTGTATACATTAATTCGAACATCGCATCGAACGCGCTCTGCCCTTCACCCGCGGGCATCCCCTTAATACTTCATGCTGAAAAAGAACGATTTTTTCAAAACATGTCCGACATATCACCATCTACAGCAGCATCGTCTACTGTAGATCCCCACCTGCCGACATGATACGCTGTACTACTCTTGTCCCTCAATATAGGGAGTATTTTGATTCAACAATAGGATGCAAAAGCTCCCTATATTGAGGAACGAAGCGGTACAGGATAAGTGTATAGTACAGATCCAACCCAGGAAACATGCCCCTAGATCATGCGGAATACACGGCTTCCACCCGGCAACATGAGCTAGATCATACAGATCATACAGATCATACAGATCATACAAATCATGAGTCTATCTGACCCTTTTAGGGCAAAGTGCAGTCCCGTTTCGGGGGGCAAACCGATCCAATTCTAAGTAGTTTGTCCCCCAAGACGAGGCTGCACTTTTTTCCCTAAAAGGGTTCAACAGGGACCTGGCCAAAGCGTGCAAATTTCGACACATACCGAATATCGAATATCGGATATCGTATCGGAACAGAATGTGATAACAATCGATATCGTACAGATCCAACTCGTTTTCTCGTGCGATGCCCACCGCTGACTGCACCACAACCAACCCATGTCGCCGTGTGTACGTACTATATATATATATATATATTATATCTATATATAGATAGATATTATATATATAGATATAATATATATATATATGTAAACAAAACCCCACCTCCCAAAACACAAACAGCAATCGCCAGGTTATTTTTCTGTGGTTTTGACAACAACAAAAAAGAACGCGTGTCGACTATATACGCAGGCACCCACACACCCATCCACCCCCCCCAAACATGTTTTGCCCTCAAAAACCCTGGCATCCCCGTGATTTTTACGTTTACCGGTGAACGAAAAGCTTCGTTGCATCAAGTACGAGTGACGAAATCGTATCGATTTTTTTTTTGCATATCGATGCTGTATCGTGTTGAAACCGATCATCGTTCGATATATCGGTATCATATCATACCGAACTTGATTCTCGTTCGATATATCGGTATCGCATCGTATCGAAATCGATTATCGTTCGATACCTCTGTATCGTATCGTACCGCACTCGATTGTCGTTCGATATATCGGCATCATATCGTACCGATTTTCGTTCGATATCCTACACTACACCCACCCCCCAATGCCACTCGCTATGCGCGCCACGGTCCAAGCTGCAGCTTTTTCCAAATATCTCACGTACGTACGGGTATTCCAGGTACACATGGGGAAATCGCCCGTTTTCGTCAACAGGGCAAACCTTCAATGGTCCGACGAGATTTGTCCCGACGAGATTTGTCCCGACGAGATTAGTCCCGGCGAGATATGTCCGCGCAAGATTTGTCCCGGCAACATTTATCCCGACGAGATTTGTCCCGAAGACATTTGTCCTGACGAGATTAGGCCCGGCGAGATTTGACCCCGCGGGATATGTCCTGGCAAGATTTGTCCCGACCAGGTTTGACCCGGCGGGACATGTCCCGGCAAGATTTGTCCCGGCGAGATTTGTGCCGACGAGATTCGTCCCAGCAAGATTTGTCCCGGCGAGATTTCTCCGGACGAAAATTGGACGATGAGAACACGGATGACCTCTAGACCGCGCCCGAACGGCTCCCGTAACAAAATCCATCATTAGAGGCTACTCGTACCGGCGGCCAGCACACCGACAGATCCCCACAGACAGAACAAAACATGGACGGAAAAGGGAGAGCAGAGAAATAACGGAAGAAAAACGAGCGCGACGAAGAGCAAGAAACCACAAAAACAAGAAACAAGAAGAAGAAAAAGAGGAAGAACAGAAGAAGAAAAAATAAAAGAAAACAAAAAAAGGAGGGAGAAGAAGAAAAAAAAAAAAATTGGCACCGTCGGGCGAAACGCCTTTTTTCGTTCTCCTATCTAAATTGTTTCTTCTCGTCCTCGTCCGTCTTAACCCTTTCAAGACTGCAGTAGTGCCGTTTTGGGACAAAAGTACTTGAAAAAATACCAAGGTTGTTCACGGGTCGGGCCAAACCTAGCGGGTCAGGTCGGGTCGGATCGGGTTGTGGGTCGGGTCAGAATGGTGACCCGACCCGACCCGATCCGTGAGAGATGTTTCGAAAAAAACTCATGTCCCGAACTAGCCAGGCCCGATCCGACCCGTAAATATTCAACAACTTCTTGACCCGACCCGCGGGTCCGGTTACGTATGCCCCGTGAAGAGCTCTGAACGATACTTGGCAAATTTGAGCGGTTCGTCCTCTAAAGAAAAACTGCGCTTACGAACTTGAAGGGCTAAAATCCTTTTTACTGCTGCACTGTTACATGAACTATTTTCAACTCTAATTTCAAGACATTTGTCACCGAAACGGGAGTGCAGTCCTAAAGGGGTGTACCTATGACCCTTTTGCTACACCGGGTATTCACCACCATGTCCCAAAATTTAACAACCGTTTTGATCAACTATAAATATACACCCAGTGCGTATATTTTAGGACAGAGTGGTATATGAATTATATATATATCGCAAAAATGATCACAAACAAACTATTAGGGGGGGCCACAATAAATAGGACCTACGGTAGACACAAAAACCTACATACGTCGCTATTATTACCAACAGTATTTGGTCCTATTTACTATGGTCCCCCGCAATATTGTAATTCCCCGAAGAAATTTTAGTAAAACTAGGTGCAGTTCAGTACTAAACGGGCCGGGCTTTACTTCTTCTGTCGATGGGGCTCGCGCACACGATTCGACGAATACAAAGACCATTCAAATTCAAACATTTATGTGAAAATGATCCTTATGTTCAAGGACACAGTGGTAAACGATGTGTACGATACAAAAAACAAAAGCACGTAAAGTACCCACAAGTGTACTCGCAGGCACGAAACCGAAAAATTTGAGGGCCGGAAGAAACAAAAAGCGACTTAGAGTAACTCAAAAGCGTACAAGACCTAACCAAGACACGAATAAAGGGTTCGATCGTTAAAAAAAAACCATGAAACACACACACCAACGCAAAAAAATACACCAGGTATAAGAGAGCAAAAACTTGAAAAAAACAAAACAAAACAAAGCACCAACGATACCACACAGCACAAAAACACGAACACAATAAAATAATGAATCACAGCCGAACAATTTATTGAAACAAAATCGCGACGAGAGAAAAAAACTAAAAAAAAAAACTGAAGAAACAAACAAACAAACAAACAAACAACGCGCCTGATCCAAGCCGCGGAACTCCCCGTGCTCCTGCCCGTCCGCGTCCACGTCAAGGGGGCAAACGAACCCTGCCCCCAGCATCTCCACGATGTTGGGGTGCTGCAAGCGCTGGAGAATGTCTATCTCCGTCTCTAGGTCTTTCCGGGCCACCTCCGGTTGCGCACAGTCGTCGCGGGGCATCTGACAAGAGAAGAGGAAGGAGTCCATTGAAAGCACAGCGGGGATAGTTTTCGGCGGAGAGGGAGGAGCAACGTTGAGATTTGTTGTTGTTGCTAGATGGATGGACGGATAAACGGACTGAATTAGGTGTGGGGGGGGGGGGGGGGGGGGGGGGCGTACTCTTTTGTTGCTTGCCTTAGTCATTTGACCATTGACCACGCATCCCTTTCGAGACGGAGCGGGGGGGGGGGGGGACAAACGCAAGAACGAAGCAACAAGAAGAAAAAACAAGGAGAAAAAAGAAGAAGAAAACAGCTGAGTGATGAGATCGGAGATTTCGGCGAAGCTCATCTTTGCAAGCTGTGTGTGATACTTCGATCTTCGATCGCTCGATTATTATATTCCTGACGAGATTGAAGTGAAGGCCTGCCGATTTTGGACCAATCTTGGGATTTGGGGCCAGTCTTGGGGGATTTTTTCTATTTTTCGAAATCTTGCTTCCTCGTAAAACATTCGAAGCCGTACCCCTGTGTTGACTACCAACTGCATTGGAGAGATCTCGCGAAAAGACTATTACGGGGGACCATAGTTAATATGACCAAATATTGTTAGTAGAAATTGTTAAATATATACCGGTAGTTTTTTATGTATACCACAGGTCCTGTTAACTATGGCCCCCCGTAATAGTGACATATCGTACTTTGAAGTAGCGCCCTGATATATGGCAGAAAGTCTCGTATTTTAAAAACTTTTTTCAGGGATGCAGAGTCCCGTTTTGGGGACGAAACTACTCAAGTTTTTCTAGAGGTTTCATTTCCTCCGATACGGGACGGCAGTTCCCCGCGAGATACAAGTACAGCCGCTGAAAATCTGAAAAGAAAAAAAAAAACAGTTCAACCATTCAAGATATCGTTCCCATTGTCACCGGTCGTACACGGATTAGGCGATGGTTAAGGATATCGGTCGTTCGGTCAAAATGCCCTGAGCCAAAACTATTCGCACCGATTTTGAGCAAAACCCACGAAACCGAGGTTTTGGGCTTTTCGAACACCTAAGGTCCTGTATCAACGAGCAACTTTTATAGTTTGTACTTGAATAGAACTAAATGAATGTGATTTGTGATTTGATTTGAACAAAATTTCGTCCAAAAAGATGACTTTGAGTCCCACCGAGAAACGGCGTATATATTTTGTTGAGAAGATCCAATGACGCATTAAGGTCAACGAACACCCGAGGGCAACCAACGAGGTGAGCGACGGCCCGCATCTTCCCCGGGGGAGCGCCGCGGCCAGCGGCTGACTACTTCTGCCGGCACCGCCGAAGACGCTATAGCTCTTGGGATGTCTCGGGGTGGCTGGCGCAGCCCCGAAGCCCCACGCAAGCAGCAGCGACGGGGACACAGCGATCGAACTTCTGAGCGCAGTCGTGGCCTAGTCGGTGCTCGTGTGATTCGCGAAGCAAAGAGGGATGAAACGCTGGGTTTGCGACGGCCTTGTAATATTTTTTGAGCCGCCGCGGATGGTCTGCTCTGTGCTAGTAGGGGCCGGCGGACCTCGCGCTGCGGCTGCTCCGGTGGCCCCGTCTCTCGGGTATGGTGGCTTGCGTTAGTTCCAGGAACATGCCACATCGAGTTGGACGTGCTTCCCAAATTGGATCACACGAGGAGCAAAAACAAAGTCCCAAAAGATGTTTTGTTGAATTCGTTCACTTTGAATTTCAATTCAAAACGCCTGCTAGGTGATTCACTTCTCGACCAATCAGACGCAAATTCGAACCAAACAAAAAAAAATGTTCTTGCAACTCGAAGCAAAAAAAATCCTCGTTAACACAGGCCCTGATAGACTTTAATATCGACGCATTTTCATCTCGTTTGATTGACTACACGCGAGGCATGGTGTCCCTCATATCTCCCATTATCGACGCATTTTCATCTCGTTTGATTGACTACACGCGAGGCATGGTGTCCCTCATATCTCCCATCCTTTTTTTTTTTACGAAACCAGCCCGGATTTCGAAAATTCAAGTCGTCGGCAGATTCGCCGCTGCCTGGGCAACACACTTCTGCTACTTTCGAGTCGTCGTATTTCCAACAGGTTGAGAAACCGCCGGGCGAGTTTAAAAAGTGATCAATGGCTAGCCATCCCGGGCTGTACAGAAAGTCCGAAGTCGGAGGAAAAAATCAGAACTGTCCATACCGGGAAAATCTCCGACTTGCGTGTTGGTTGTTTTTTTCAAGCCTTTTCTCACCAGCTCAAGACAGTTGGCGATGGCTTACGAAAATTGAAGGAAGCCAGCACAAGGTTTGCTAGCCCCCGCTCTTCTCACCCCCATCTCAACCATGGTTGGCACCAAACCAACCAACCTCTATTCCTACGAGGGTGGCCTAATACCACCATGGGCGGCAATGTAAGAACCGTTTAGTATGCATACTAATACCTAAACGCTCCTTACATTTCCGTTGACAGCAGTGGTACCACCTAGTGGAGAAAATGGTTGACACGCCCCGTGTACAGCAGTACACGAGAAGAGCGAAACAAACCCCAACACTCAGCCAATCAGAAGCAACCAAGAGACACAATCGACCAACGGTTATAGCGCCAGCCCCTTTCGTCTAATACAACAGTACCACAGCAGTTCACGGCAGCAACTATTACGGGGGACCATAGTTAACAGGACCTATGGTATACATAAAAACCTGTATGTTTAACCATTTTTACTAACAATATTTGGTCCTGTTAACTATGGCCCCCCGTAATAGTGCTCCTCGAACAGTTTATCGAACAAGCGGGAGGGGGCTCTCTGTATATAGTGCCGGTACCCGACGTGCTGCCGGTGAAATCGCTGGGAGCAGATGGGGATTAAGCAGTGCGACAGTGTGCGGAATATTGCCGGTACCCGCTATATTGCCGGTGTTTTGGCCTGCTGGCACATACCGGCATTATAGAGCGACCATTGCTGTAAGCTCTACCGGCAATACAGAGGTCCCGAGCCGTCCAAACGAACCACGATATTCCGTAGTGTACGTCTCGTTTCTTCTGGGGGCCTTCTTCCACAGCAGTAACGCACACACTTAACGATGGCTATCATCACGAAACAGCAAACGACAGGGCGAGCTTCTCTACGTAGCGCGCGCTCCTTACTCGTCTCTTTTCTCTCTCCATCTCGATTTTATTTCCCTCTCCACGAGCATGGCACCAACCACCTCCGATGCTTCCACGTTTTCCTTCAAACCCGCTACCAGGTACGTACCGGGAAAAAAAACCCCTTCAATACTAATATCAGAGCTGAAACGGAAATTTGTTCCGGTTTGGACTCTGATATATATGAATGTAAAAACGGGGGAGGTTTGCGGATGTACTTTCACTGAACAACCACGACTACGGGCCGTCTGTGTGTCTGTGTGCGTGCGTGTGTGTTTTCTCCGCGTGACGCAGCAGGCCACACGATCAATCACGCTGAGGCGGAGTACGGAGCAACCGCCGCACCAGATCACCAGTGCAACTACAAAACCATGTTGATAAAAAACTGCAGCTTACCGGTGTAAGGCTACAACTGTAACTACAACTACGCACACATATGACACCAATTATTGTACGGCTAAAAAAGCAGTTGCAAACTACGAACTCACACAAAATATAATGCATCCGTGCACACACGTAATATACTACAGTATCTAAGTACACAAGTGTAAACACACTGCAAGTACAGCCGAAACAAATACACGCTCATACCAATACAGAACGACCGAAGCTGAATTTGAACCTGCAATCACACCCAAAACTTCAACTTCGACATAAAACAACAAAATTTAGGACCCTTCCTGTGTGCACAAAGCAAGCGGTTGCCTCACCACCATCCCCAACACCACCCAACACACACCACCTCCACTCCACAATCGCCACCCTTCTCTCTCCCCCCCCCCCCCCGGCCCACTACCATCACCACCGTCTCCCAAGGCGACGAGGCAATGAAAAAGAACCTTGACGACAACGCGACGCCCCCCGTCACTCAGCCCACCCGTACACCCACCCTAACCCAACCCTACCCTACCCTCACCCTACCCAACCCTAATCCAACCCTACCCTACCCTAACCCTACCCTACCCCGACCCTACCCAACCCAACCCACCGTCATTCGCTCAAAGCGACGAACCAATGAGAACGCACCTTGACTACGGCGCGACGCCCCCATTAAAATCACCCACCCACCCGCCCATCCACCAGGCCACCCAACCCAACCCACCACCCATGTGCTGCCGCACCTCAACCCCAACCGAACCCAACCAAACCCAACCCAGCACCATAAGCAACACACGCCATCAACCAATGAAAACCCACCTTGACTACGACGCGACGCCCCCGCCACTCCGCCGTGTATATGGAGCACATGCCTCCGTTAGTGAGGTAGTGCACATCTCTCAGCTCCTCGAAGTCAAGATTGAGGTCGACCTTGCAACATCAATAATTGGTACGCCAAGAAGGCGGCAGGGGGGGGGGGGGCGGGGTCACCACAAATATGAGGCGGAGTTGGGTTGAGTTGGGTTGGGTTGGATTGGGTTGGTTGGGTTGGGGTATTGGGTTGGGTTAGGGTGGGTCGGTTTGGTGGGTGGGTGGTGGGTTCGGGTTACGAGCTGGTTCAAGCGACAGGTGTGTAGATTGTCGTCTTCAAACTTTTGCGCCCCGATAGAAACAGAGTTGGACAAAACAACGAAGTATGGCAAGGTTGTTTTTCATGGCCATACGAAAAAACCTACTAGAGTGTTGGGCTGTAGGGTTGGGGCCTTTTTCGCAAAAAAATGTTTCGTTGCTCAAGGAGGCACATCTGAACATTTTTTCAATGTTTTTCGCCAACTTTGACCTAAAATTGCGGACGAAAAGAAAAACAATTTGAAAAAAAAAGGTCGAAAACACTCAGATTTTCATATGGTCATGAAGAATGACCCACCCGGCGGGTATTACTTACCAACGTAACGGGTACATATTACCAACGACTCTGCCCCTAAACATGAAGCCTTTTTGTGTATGAAAATGTATCCCAAACGGTCCTAATATATAGAGACAATAGTTGTATAAGTTACCGCTGTAGATAATACCTACCTGGTGCCTGGTATAAGTTACGCACCGGTCCGCACTACTATACCCGTCTTGATATTGACATACCGTATACCAGGTATACCCTACCCTGGCAGTCGGGTAGAAGCAGCGTAGCGACAAATACCTGCCATACCCGTGTTTACCCCGGGGTACTACCTGGGTACTTCTAGAACGGGGTAAAACCTCACAAACGGGTATTTATTACTCGTATCACCGACCGACCCGTATACCCGTCGAAATAGTACATCACCTGAGATAGAGGTACCACAACCGGGTAGTCGGGTAGCTGGCGTATTTGACCCAATACCATACCCGTAAGAGCTGCCTACCCTACCCTACCCTACCCTACCCTACCCTACCGTCGTTTTCGTGTCCCTTGGCTTTTCGTGACGAAAGTCTAACCACACCAGGCATGCATTCATTGTTACTAACTCTGCAAAGAGACATTTGGACAGACACTCTTCCCTTCATTCTTGCAGCTTTAGCTTTTGTCCTCCTCATACGGAACGTGATCCTGCATGAAGCCATAGAAAACCCGCGATACGAGATGGAGGCGGTACTACCATAAATACTAATATTACGAGGGGCCATATTAAATAGAACCTACGGTACAAACGAAAACCTATTCATTTCGCTATTTTTACTAACAATATTTGGTCCTGTTTACTATGGTCCCCCCGTGATAATATTAATAACAGGATCACACAGAGTATGCAAACATGACGTTCGACGAAGTCCTCGATATCACCGCTGTTTTCCTTTTCTTTGATTTTATAAACCTCAAACGCGAAACCGTTCTGAAATCCGAAAATACAACCCCACGGTGTCGTACGAGGTTGGAACGGAAAAATGGTTACCGTTACAACAGCACAAAAGCAGAAAACTTTTGTGGCGATTGAAACAAAAAATATACTGGTAAAGCAGCAGCAGTACTAGAGGTCATTAACACATGTAGGCCACATCGGTCCAACCGATGGCGGAGTCACCGCCGAGCGAGCGCGGTGTGGTATTATTTCTCTCACTCGATTGAGAGCCGAGACTCGCCTACCTGACAACTATTGTTTTCCACTATCTGGTATTATTTTTCCAAAATATTTGTCTATTATCACATGGTTTTGGAACGAAAAAAAACGTTCGGAGCTTATCATACAGCAGCAGCAGTGTCAGGGTTAATATTCAACAGGGTTAATTAACCCTTTTAGAACTGCAGTCCCGTTTAAGGGAAAAACCACTCAAATTCTAGGCAGCTTGTCCCCAAAACGGGACTGCAGTCCTAAAAGGCGTTAACGAGCCATCGTCCGCAACAGACACGGCAAAAAGGGAAGGGTAGACACCTGTACGAGGTATTTACAGCAGATGCGTACCAGGTACTGCTACTGTAGATGGACATATTCATAAGTATGTATAAGGTACATAGATACTGAACACTGAACTACTGTTGTAGAGATGTATATAGATACAGTGATTTCGATAGTTAAATACCTGGTACTCTATGAACACATACCATGCACCTGATACCTGGCACCCCAACATGGTAAACTTCGCATTCATTTAGATAGCAGATAGCTACCAGGTACGTGGATAGGTATCGATAAATAGGCAGACACAGAGAAAGATAATACATAGGAACGTGAATAAGCGAAAACAACGGAGAAAGAGATACCTGGTACAAGACAAGAGATGGACATGGAGAAAGAGATAAGAGACGAGAGAGATGGGGAAAGAGATCGGAACAGAGACAAATAAAGATACAGAGGTGAAGAGAGAGTAAGAAAGAGAAATGCAGATCGAGCAGAGAGACTAGAGATATAGGGGGATGAAGGTGGAGGGGCGGGGGGGGTGTACTCGATAGGAGAGATGTACCCGATCTCATGCATGGCCGCAGTCGTATGACCATAAACTCTCGCATCCCTACAATGCCGGGACGGAGCATGTCGGGTTTTCACCGACCAGGCAGGCATTGCTTGCACCAAGCGCGAAGCGCCGTGAGGTGTCCGGCGAGTCGCATGAAGGGTGAGCTGCATCCTACTAAGAACCGCTTGTGAGGCGGACTTGCATATGGATGACAGCTTCAATGAGTTGATCTAGTTTCCAGTGTAGGCATTTCCAGAGAGTTGATTCAATTTCCGGTGTAGGCATTTCCAGAGACAGCAATCGGAGTACAATGTGACTGCCTCTACGGTGCCTTGCCATAAACACTACGTGATCCGATCATTCCCACACGTGCGGAGTAAAGGTTGTTCACCTCGCACAAACGATCTAACTCGATAAACCAGCTGCGACCGACAGCCAAAAAAAAGAAAAAAACGGGACCCTGGTTGTCTAGCTCACGTGGTGAGCGGCATGTTCTACAGTGTCGTTGCCAACCGACGCCAACCCAATCTATATATAATAAGAGGGAGGGGGGGGGGGGGGGGGTGTACTCGATAGGAGAGGTGTACTCGATCTCATGCATGGCCGTAGTCGTATAACCATAGAGGGAGGGGGGGGGGGGGCTAACCACGCCTGTTGCCTATCGAGCATTGAGAGGGCCGGTTGAACGGATGCTGTGCGCAGGAGGAAAGCCCGAAGAACGTGCGTCCCGTGGTGATGACAGCAGCAGCAGCAGCAGGCGATTCTGCTGTTGCAACGGGAGCTACGTACGTATGGGTTAAATTGACACAACGACGCAAACTTTGAACGTGGACGTGTGGTGAGCTTAAGCTTCATTTTTACCAGTCCGCTGGAGGATAAAAAGTAAGAAGGAAGTAAAAAAAAAACGCTTGAGGTCGGATTTCGGTGGGAATAACCCCCGCCTAAATACCCACCTAGAACAACCAACATACCAGGGTGTGTGAGTATACGGGTGTACTGCAGCTATGGTACACGCGGGTGGAAGAAACAAGCACCTGCCTGGCTGGTACTATAGACGTGTAAACGAAGTGACAATTGAACAGCTCTCGTCGAGTGTGCAACGTGCGACAACTTTAACAGCACACGTAACATAACAAGGAAAGGCGGCGGTGGTGGTGGTGGTGATGGCGCTGATGATGGAAGCAGGCGGTCACCCTTCAAGGACAATACCGCGCCGTATCAACAGCATCAGAAATACCTCCCGAGAACACTACAGTCGGACATGCTCTATATACCCGGTACTTCCTAAACTGGTATCTTAGAGGGGGGGGGGGGGCATCGGGAGAAGCAGAGGGCCTGAGAGAAAGCATGGCTTGGCTTGGCGTAGCAAAGGGCTGAATGAAAACAAAATCCTTGAAAAGCCCTGACCAGTGGCCGGATCGGTGTGCCGATACTGCGGTGAAAGAGTACCCCCTGTAGTCTGTCTAGATACGAGCGCGAGCAGACGAGGTGCAGTCGGAAAGCCAAGTGCTATTCCACGAACAGGTGTGCATACGTACGAACACAGGTGCTCATGCGATGTTGTGTATCTATATACATCCACAGCACATGGTGGCCCGAACCCACAGGAAGTATACAAGTATCTGGTGTATAGTCGTGAACATATCAGGTATGACACAGCAGTACCGGTATAATACCCGTAGTACATACGTATTCATATTAATGGTAGGTATCTGGACGGAAGCACTATGCCTGGAGCTCAGTGATGTATACCGTCGTCGAAAACAGGACGGTCGATATTTCTTTAACCCTTTCAGAACCGCAGTCCCGTTTTGGGGACGAAACACTCAAATTTAAACTAGTTTGTCCCCAAAACGGGACTGCGGCCCTAAAAGGGTTAATACCGCCCCTTCGAAACAGGTTACGGGAAATTACCGGGATTTCAGATTTTGCAGAAAATCGAACACCGGTATTTTGTACTTTGGCATTCTGTTCCGGTGCGTGCGTGTTGTCTTCACATCGAATCGTCATTTCGACACAGCCTCATCAGTACACCCAGTGTCCGTCCTGCTTCCCTTATCCCAGGGAGATACTGACTCTGTGGTCACAGACTGTGAGACAGAGAAAGTATCGAACACGAAAATAAATCGGGAATTCGTGGGTAAATCACGTGATCTGCCAGCGTACCGCGTAAGAGAACACAGCAACGAAAAGCAAAACCAGAAAAAAGGTACGACAAGGCAATGAATGAAAATATGAAATGAAACAGAACGCAAATAACGCAATTGAGATCAGAAAAGGCTGTTATTAACAAAAGGAAAGCATGCGTACCCAAGAAGCACAGACAGCTGCTGCACGGACGAATCAACACGAAGGAGAGGAAGATGCCGGGACAAGGCCGGCGGGGAGGGGAAAGGAAACCAAGAGAGACGAGGCAAAAAAGAAGAAGGAAGAAGAAAGAAGGGAGAAAAGAGAAAATCGTATACCAGGCACACATCAGGCGGTGAGAGTAAGATGGGTGCCCGTCTCTGCTAGAAAACCGATTCGGTAACCTAGCAACACCCTTCGCCGTCTCCTACCTATTCTCGTCAATAGCGTTGTCGGCTGTCAGTACTGCCGCTGTCGCGCCCCCCCCCCCCCAAATGAACAATTCAACCAGAAACAGACAAAAGCTGCTCGAATTCAAAGGGCAAGTCGAACCGACACCTAGCCATCCGATCTATCATCTCGTTTCTGCATTCCTCGAAAACAGCTGTATCAGTGCGGTTGCCCCCCCCCCCCCACGTCCACCCCTCGTCGTCTTTCTCGGTGTTCCGCGAGATCGAATTACGGTACGTGAACGTATCGGCATTGTGTCGGTCTTTGGTGCACAATCCTGACGATCGCATCCGCGGTAAGAGGTAAGCACCGCTCGCTGCATACATGTAGTACTGAGTACGGTGCACCATTTCGCGGGATAGGAATACACGCAGCACGCGGTACACAACATTATGTATATCGAATTTGACAGAGTTTGGAAATATGTACCAAGGTTCGGAGGCGTTATTGTCACGATTTGTGAAATTCTTCAGGAGGGAAAATATCAGGAACGTAAACACTTTACATAGGCTACGCCTGCAGTGTACCTGCTGCAGTATGCTGTATAATATGCGGGATGAGCGACCACAATAGTGATCAGCACCACGGGCCCTGCACCAAAATCCCGAAAATCGGACAGAGGGGATGAAACTGCTCTTTTTGTTCACTCGGCGTTTGCTTTAATCCACCTCATTCGGTTGGTGTAAACGAGACGCATGTTGTGTACGAACCGAATCAAACATAAAACACGTTACGCATGTTGTGTACGAACCGAATCAAACATAAAACACGTTACGCACCCGCCATGTACTGGCTAATGATGCTCTCACATCATGTATAGCCCATTTTCCTGAAGTCTAGCCCATTTGTCGCAAATCAGAGGGGGGTGGCGAATACTTACAGAGAATATCGCAGTGCGGTAGCGATATTTTTGCCGATGCGGCCTGAGATTTCGTCCGCTGTGGTTCGCTGCTAGGCCATGACTCGACCTATGTGTAGCTGCATCCTGCACAAAAAATTGTGTGGGATGCAAGTCTTACTGGTCAAGGAGGGTCATTCGGCCGCCCGGCGTTTTTTGGAGGGAAACGCCTCCAAAACACGCGGCGGAACCGCGTGACCGCCCCTGACGACCTCGAGCCCTCCAAAGGGTTACGGTTCGGGTTAGGGTCAGGCCTGGGGTTGGGTTGGTCTGGGTCCACGTGTAAGGTTAAAATTGACGACACACGTCCTGCACAAAGTTGAGTGCAGGGTGCAGCTGCACATAGCGGGAGCAGTTAGGCCATAGGTGTTGTCGTATGCCGTGCGGAGGCTTTCGCACAAGGCGGACGACAAATACCGAAATACCGCAAGATGGTATCGGTATTTCGTCATCGGTATCATACCGAAAAAAATCGATACTGCCGTACTTTTTTTTTTTTTGTACTATTAATAGTTTCGGTATGCCTATACCGACACCCTTTTACGGTATTTCCGGTGCGGTATATATATACGCTGTCGGGATCCATCCCTGCTGTTACTCACTACCAGGTACATGTTAATCGTACGCGGTAGATGTAGGTATGCAAGAAAATATGTACTCTGTAGGCCCTTCGTCGAGCCGTGGAATATATCGTATCAAATTCCTCGTACCTGGTACTATGTATATACCAGGCATAATCGCAACACCTACCTACCAGGTATCTGGTATTTTTACGAGTGGTCAGAGCTGGCGATCACACAAATTACAGTAAATCATTTTGTTTTAGAAATGAAAGCTTTAACCGAGCCAAGTTGTGTTGTATCAGCCCTTCTCGTGTCATATTATATGACATCATGTGAAATCATGTGATGCGATATCTGGTACATATCACCGCCTCCAAAAGTCTTACAACACAGTGTGTACCTCGGTTTAAGAGCGCCCTAGATAAGAGAATGTGGGCCTCAAGAGCGTTCAAAACGGCTTTTCACGAGCATACAACTTGCACTCTGTAAATAGTACAATTTTCTTTGCACCCCCTAACCCCGCTTAGGGTCGGGTCTTGAACGCCTCCGGCCCACTGCAGAACCCCCCCCCCAAAATAAAACAAATGCGCGGGCGCCACAACGTAGCGGTCTGCCCCTATTCCCTGCGCGCGCAGCGAGTGTAGTCGGGGACTTCGGAACCCATCTAACATCTAACCCTTCACCCTCCCCTCCCCACTACGGTTCTTGCCTTGGAAAGGCGTTTTTATCGCGAGAGGGCTGCAGCCCTTTGGAAGGCATTTTTATCGCGAGAGGGCTGCAGCCCTTTCTTCCCTCGTCCACTCGCGTCTAATTGCATTCATCGGTTAATGCGTACGAGTAGCGATGCTTCTTACGCGAAAGCAACAAACGAAAAAAACACACCCTGGTACAAAAAACAACCAAAAACAGCAGCGAAACTCATCGTATACGTACATACCACCCTGGTTAGGAGCATAACCCCCGTGTGTAGCCTGATACATGTGTATCATACAGACAACTATTAATATTAATATTACGGGGGACCGTAGTTAATAGGACCAAACATTGTTAGCATAAATGGTTAAATATATAGTTTTTTATGTATACCACAGGTCCTATTAACTATGGTCCCCCGTAATAGTGGTTGTCCCTCAACGATGCCGGTCGAGTATTACGGGGGACCATAGTTAATAGGACCAAATATTGTTAGTGAAAATGGTTAAATGTATAGGTTTATATGTATACCATAGGTCCTATTAACTATGGTCCCCCGTTATAGAAGCGGTCGCCGGAGCAGTGTCGGTATTTTTGGGTGGCACACAGTTTTTCATGTCCATACAAAAACCTCTATCTTCCCGATTCCGGAGTATAGTGCCGGCAGCAGTGCCTGTTTTTGAGGTTGACACATACCTGCATTAATGAGGGGCCACTATTCCGGGCGACCACGGTAAAAAAAATACCGTGGTAGGACCTATGGTAAACACAAAAACCCACATATTTCCGTATTTTTACTATTAATATTACGGAGGACCATAGTTAATAGGACCTGTCGTATACATAAAAACCTGCCTTGGTATATATTTAACCATTTATACTATTAATAACAATATTTGGTCCTATTATATATTTAACCATTTATACTATTAATAACAATATTTGGTCCTATTATGTATTTAACCATTTATACTAACAATATTTGGTCCTATTAACTATGGTCCCCCGTGATAACAATATTTGGTCTTATTTACTATGGTCCCCCGTGATAGTGCAGATCAAAAAGGGGTGATGCGTTTACGGCCATATTGGTACACGGTCGAGACCTAGCCCGACAGTCGGACAAATAGTTACAGAGTTGGTCTATTAATAACAGTCCGACTGAAACCAATGGGCTCGTGAGTTAAATTTACGAGCATGACAGATGACAGCAGTAGCAGTGTGACAGCTGTGAAAAACAACAGTTGGTCTTGCGGTCTGAGACATGAATACTGCTGCTGAATGCCATTCTATACATAACAAGCAAGACAGCACACCTCCTGAGAGAAGGTTTCCGAGATAATTTTCTCGAAAGGGTGACTTTAGAAATATCTCATCGGAGTTTGTGTGTTCCTCACCTGTGTTGCACTGCCCACAAAAAAAAGCTGATATTGCCAAAAGTCCCGACAACAAAGCACATGGAAGCACGTCTGCCGCCGTTTTTTTCGAGAGGACATTTCGTGTTTCTGCTCTAGCTCCGAACGTTTCCATGGGAGCCAAAATTTGGCAGACCGGATATGAACTCCTTGGTGCACTCCCGTGAGTGTGCCAAAGCGACAGCACTTTTCGTGTCCTCCTTCATACCGGACCTTGTCGCTGAAGGTCGAAAATGTGGTTCCAGGCGCTTGAATTTTCGGTTTCTTGAACTGTAGCCAAGTATTTTTTTCTGCTGTAGAACGAGGAGGAACGTACTCGTTACGACTTCTGGGTTCCTCCAGCTCTCGTTCTACAGCAGAAAAAAATACTTGGCTACAGTACAAGAAACCGAAAATTCAAGCGCCTGGAACCACATTTTCAATCTTCAGCGACAAGGTCCGGTATGAAGGAGGAAACAAAAAGGGCTGTCGCTTTGGCACACTCACGGGAGTGCGCCAAGGAGCTCATATCCGGTCTGCCAAATTTTGGCTCCATGGAAACGTTCGGAGCTAGAGCATAAAAACGAAATGTCCTCGGGAAAAAAACGGCGGCAGACGTGCTTCCATGTGCTTTGTTGTCGGGATTTTTTTTTGTTTTTGTGGGCAGCGCAACACAGGTGCACATCAAACCGTTCTTTCTACCCGTCGAGATCCAGCACAACCAGTGTCCGTGCCGATCCTTCAATCCTACTACTCGTAATAGCGATACAAGCTCTGGTCACAAAACTGCGACACAGCAGGATGTAATACATTGTTACCTGGTACCGGTATGCAGTAAGCGGAGTAGAACAGTGCAACACCATGTCATCGTACGTACTGGATACGACAGTTACGACATGCACATTCTATACGAGAAAAATCGACAGAAACAAAGCAAAAACAGTCTGCAACGCTTGTTAGAACAGGAAAAAAAAACGAAAGGGTCGGCTTTGGTAAGAACTGGTGGAGACGTTTTTTTCTATATACACATCGCTGGGCGTTTGCGCTCTATACCCGTTCTCCAGTATATCAGCTCGAAAAAAAAATGTCCGAGGGCCTAGGAGGTGTGTTATCTCGTGTCTCATATATACGAAGACGGCATGGGTTTTACAGCATGACAGTAGTCCAGCATGGCAGCAGTACGACAGCAGAGCAAAAAGGAGGGATTCGTGTGACCGCAGATGCGAGTGCTAACCTACCCAGCCGGTTGAAAACTCTATACCTGGTACTATTTAATAGCAATTGTGGGAGCCGCATTCACTCAAGAACCGATTTTGCTTGTATTGCAATGTATTTCCGGCATAAATGGGATGGATAGGTAATATACCAGGTGTACACCCATGCATGCAATATGTATCTCCTTGGAGAAAACACGAATATATATTAAATGGGAGGCTTCCAGCATCTTGAATATACGGAGGCGTTTCTGCAGGGCATGCTGCGAGGCATGCCCTATCAGGCTTATAGCGAGTGAGGTAGGTCTTTCTGGCGGGTGAAATGCCGGACTGACCCTCAAGGAGTGGTACCTTCTTGCTGCTGCCTATGGCCGCGAGGCTCAGGCGGCAGTAGAGTTGTGTCGTACGTGATGCGTCAGGCACGGACACCTACGATTCGCGCGTCTTTTTTTTAGGCATCAGCGGCAGAGCAGCAATGCTCAATCGGGATGTCCGTGCGCGGAGGCGGACGCCACCACAGGCCAAAGTACGGCACAGTCTATTGCGCCGATAGGAGGCTGGATTCGACGACGAAGGAGGAGGGAGAAAGAGCGACAACGAGCGGGGAAGAGACGGATTGGACTCACCCTGTGCGACAACTATGGTTTTTCAGATCAGAACCGCAAGTGCGAGCATCGTTTCGTTTTTCGGGACGGGGAGAAGGGCAACCGACTGGAAGGGAGTGGCAACGAGAGCACGTGCAAAGGAGTGCGCCGATTGGGCTGAGGCGATGAGGCGGCCATGAAGAACGGCAGCAGGACGGTGCACGGACTTCCATGACCGGCGCGCACACCATCACGAGAGAAGAAGCAGTCAACGGTTTCTGTTTTTTTTTTACGAGGCAGTAGTATGTACTTGTTACTCACGTCACTGGTCTTTGTAGTGTTGGCTAGTTGCATACCCTTCATGGGGAATGACCCCCGCAATGATCAGGGACGTGCTATCATAGCCATGCTGCACCTTTTGTGTCAAACAGTCCGGGAAGAGATGGCGATCGTTGATACTCGTACGGTGGTGGTTTTCGGTTCGATTGCTCCTTTTTCACCGCATGTCCGCGAGTCGTCACTCTGCCAGCGCCCCAGACAGCAGGCGAATCCCTCTCTGTGTCCACGACTACCGTGCGCTTCGTACGGTGCAGGCAGCACTCCGGACAGCAACCGATGTAGTCAGTAGCCACGGGTTGGTTAGTTGCGGGAACGGGGGGGACTCTTTGCTGTAGTTGATAAGATATACACGCGGCCATCATATTAGTATTTATGATTAATATTACGGGGGACCATAGTTAATAGGACCTATGGTATACATAAAAACCTCTATATTTAACCATTTTTAGTAACAATATTTGGTCCTATTAACTATGGTCCCCCGTAAATAGTTCAGTTTGCACATTGATTTCGTCTTGTGTCCTTCGTCTCGAGTCTTTTTTTTTATCATTTTTTTGGGATCTTCTTACTGTAGGGCTCCAGCACCTTTGTGTGACCACGCTCCGTCTGAGACTTCAAGTTAATGTGAGAACAACAAACAACTGCACATACTCGTACCTCGTATATTGTGGCGGTGAGTTAACCTTTTTAGGGCTGCAGTCTCGTTTTGGGGACAATTTGAGACAGACTACTTGGAATTTGACTGGTGTGTCCCCCAAACGGGACTGGAGTGCTAAAAGGGTTAATGTGAGAACAACAACAACAAAAATGAAAACGTCTGACACGTTGGGGGCATGGATGGTTGGTCGACGGTCGACCCACAACCATCGGAGGGAGACAAAAACAAAAATAAAAACAAGAGATAAAAACACGTTTCATAAATGAGGGACTATCGTTCTGACTAGAAGCTTGAAAATTGGATTTTTGAGAAAAAAAAGCGGGTAAAAATCGACAAACAGTGGGGAAACAGGGGAAAAGAGGTGGAAGAAGAACAAACTACGCGCTTTAGAGGAAAAACGTGGAGGGGAAGGAAGGTACAGAAGAACTGGAAAAACGTGTTGGAAAACGTTTACGGTTGGAATGTCGGGTTTCTTTCTACGTATGAGGTACCAGGTATACATTTACGAATACGAAACACGTACCAGGTATATTTCACCAGGTACGTTTCAACACCCCACGATGTGAAGAACACACTCACACACAAACACACGATAACACACCCTCGGACGATTTTCACAGCTGAGTTTCTCGACAACCGGAAAGCCATACGATCCGCCGAGCGATACGTCTGAGCAACCTTCTCGACGAAGTCTTGTCCAAAGCCACCATTTCTCTCGTTGTCTATGCCCCCCGTGGTTTGTAACCCGGTCTAAAATTCGTCCCAGGGGGTGTGTTATCTTACCACCCTACGAGTATTAACAGTGTGATACGGTACGTTTCTACAATGCACAGGGGGGGATACGGTTCAACAGAGGGGTGTGTCAGCCAGACCTTCTCTCGTACCCACCAGGTGGTACTTGGCATGCCCATGCGGAGCCGTTTGACCTCTCTCTTAAACCAGTACTTTTAGGACCGCAGTCCCGCTTTGGGGACATGTTGCATAGAATTGAAGTAGGTTGTCCCCAAAACGGGACTGCAGTCCTAAAAGGGTCAAGCCGATAGCTCAGACCCCGTAACCCCTCCCCTCCGTACTTAAGTTATGCACATAATACGTACCGGGGTACCGTTCGTGTAACGCGGAGGATAACACACACCCCTCGGACCTCGGACGATTTTCAAAGCTGGGTTTCCCGACAACGGGAAGGAGGGCGTACTGAATACGACGAGCGATGCGTCAAGATGCAACCTTCCCGACGAAATATTTCCAACGAAGCCACCATTTTTTCGTTGTGCGTGCCCCCCCCCCCCCATGTTATGAAGTAAACAGGGTCTGAAGTTCGTCCCAGGGGGGGTGTTATCTTATCACCCAGTGTTGTAGTGTTATACGGTGTACCGTGAAGAGGTAAATAGCGTTTTGTAGGCACAGGGATGCCATTGTTTTCAGCGCTCGTTTTTCTCTTTGCAACGAACGGTATTATACCTTCGGGTACTTTTTGAAGTCGAACACTACATTTTCGCAAGACTCGACCAGATATCTCCTGAAACATCTCAACCCTCTTAGGGCTGGAGTCCCGTTCTTGGGACAAACTACTTAGCATTCAACAGGTTTGCCCCCAAAACCGAACTGCAGTCCTGAAAGGGTTAATGTTGTCCACGTAGATATTGGCGAACCTTGCTGTCCCGAAAAAAAAAAACAAAAAAAAACGCTGAAATGTGACGTACCCCTGTGCCATCTCAACGCTCCTTGACGGTATATATAAATAGATATTTTTTTTTTTTTTTTTTTTTTTTTTTTTTCCATCTCAACGCTCCTTGACGGTATATATAAATAGATATACCCTGGTACCTGCTGGCTAACTTTTAGTATGCCCTTGCCAAGCCGTTTGACCTCTCTTGACCCCTTTAGAACCGCAGTCCCGTTTTGGGGGCAAACTACTCGGAGTTAGACTGGTTTGTCCCCAAAACGGAACTGCGGTTCTAAAGGGGTTAACCCTGTTAATTCTTCAGTCCCGTTTGGAGGACAAACCAATTATAATTTGAGTGGTTCGCCCCCTCAACTAGTACGGGGGGCTATAGTTAACCCTTTTAGGACCCCAGTCCCGTTTTGGGGACAAACTACTTATATACCTGGTATATATATATATATATATATATATTTTTTTTTTTTTTTTTCCATCCCATTCATTATCTTCGCACATCTTCTTCTCTCTCTCCTTCCAACTCGTAACTCAGATCCGGGGTCACATAGCAGGCTCTTCTCCCCCCTTCCCGCTATTTAGAGTGAATTGTCCCCACATGTGTGTGTGCGGTTCTAAAAGGGTTAATAGGACCTACGGTACAGACAAAAACCTACCTGGTATATATATATCAATTTTACCAACAATATTTGGTCCTATTCACTATGGTCCCCCGTAATAGACTGCGGCCCTGAGTGCGACAAACCAGTACTTCTTGAACTGATATACCTGGTACCAGGGTAGCTCTTAAATGGTAGCCCCCCCCCCCCCATATTTGTGTTGGGCATGCTCGTACGTATACTCAGAAGTGCTCATTTAAACTACCAGGTATTGACGTTATGCGTACGTACATGAAAAAAACCCGTGGGGACTTGACAAAAAGTGTCGGAGCATGCACCGAGACTGCTGCACTATTTACGGGGGACCAGTGTAAATAGGACCTACGGCTACGGTACACACAAAAACATACCAGGGTATATGTTTACCTACCAGGGTATTTTTACTATTTAATAACAATATCTGGTTCTATTTACTGTGGTCCCCCGTAATACTACTACTGCTGTTATTACTGTAAGTTGCTGCGCATTCCGATATTTCGATGCCCCCCACCACAAGCGCTGACGCGTTTCAACGTCGTGCATGTAAACTGCTGCACGCACTGCTGCAAGTTATCGCGCATTCCGATATTCCGATGCCGTCCACCACAACGGCCGATGCAGTCATCGTCGTCAAGTAAGGCGGGCAAAGAGAAAAATAAAGCAAAAGCGCGAAGAGGCATCAATCTTTACGCTCGGCCCAGACGTAAAAAAGCTGAAAAGTTCAAAAAAGTTCCGCCCCCACCTCTCTCTCCCCTACAACAGCAGCAGAAACTACCGCACTATAAAAATAGAATATTGCGGGAGACCATATTAAATAGGACCTACGGTAATCACAAAAACCTACATATTGACCTATGTTTCCTAACAATATTTGGTCCTATCTACTATGGTCCCCCGTAAATAATTAATGGTAGTCATTACCGGTGATTCGAGGAGTCAAGCGAACAGGAGAGCCCGCCATTTTCCTTCGCGTTTTCGTTTTTTGTGCTTTGGGAATCCAGACTATTATAGTACGGCTACGGCTGGTGTTTCCCTCAAGGGCTCCGGAACGTAACTGAAAGCGAAAGAAATATACCTGGTAACTATTACGGGGGACCACAGTAAATAGGACCAAATGTTGTTATCATTATCAATATTAGTAAAATATGGAAAATTATACCTGGTAGGTTTTTGCCTGTACCGTAGGTCCTATATACTATGGTCCCCCGTAAATAGAATAATCCCCAAATTTCGATGCGAGTTCAGGAGGGGAAAACGGGTCGAAGTGATGAAAAAGCCAAGGCAAGGGCCGTACACGCATTAGTGGGCAGTGAGGAAGGAGAGCCTTTGTGACCCCGGATCTGAGATACAATTCTTACGGGGAAGCCGCAGCAGTAATGAGAACCAAACATGCAATGGAGTATATAGTATTTTGTGCACAAGATAGGTCCTCTGATTACTCGGGTCTCACCGGGTGATAGGGGGAGATAACGTAAGGGCGAAAATAATCAATGGGATGGAAAAAAAGAAACAGAGAAAAAAAGGGGGGGGATTGCTCTATGGCTCTATTAAGAGTCTTGATTACAGTGTATACCTGGTATCCGGTACTGGTACGTATGTAATATGTGTCACCACAGGAATGTGCGATAATAGTCTCAATTCCTGGTATTATACGCTCCTGCACGAAGTGTTGATATACTCGAAGTGCGATGAGTTTCTATGATATGTTTCGGGAAATATGTAAATGGCACGGGCAGTAAGATCAGGTCGGGGCTAGAGATGGGCACCAAATTCGAAGAAAAAACAGAAAGGAGATGTTGGACTCGTAAATGAAATACCTGTTCAACCAGTTTTGTTTGGCAGGGATTGAAGCCTCCTAGACATTAGAAACCAAAGGGGTGGTAATTTGATTTTTACTCGATTTGCACTTTGTTCTATGTTGTGTACTCCCACCTGCGTATCTGGTTGTCTTCGCTACCGTTTTTGCCCAACAACCACGCTGTCATGCTTACGTTCACGTTGTGTACAGTATAAGCTGCACGCTCGTTGCAGTGTAGTAGATGTGAGTGTCGAAAAAAAAAAAAGGAGACGTAGGACCTATGCCAATGGTACAGCGAAGTTGCAATAAAAAGTTTGAATTTCAAAGATACCCGCCAAAAAATTTCAGAACACGCTTCCTATGGGCCACCTGAAAAAAAAAAAAAAAGTTCCTAACTTTTGGAAAAGCCCGAAAAAAGCAAATCTGGGGCCGATGTTGGGCCAACATCGGCTTGAGAAAAACTCAGGCCGATCTTTGGTTCGAAGCGGTGAGATTCCGAGTCCTCGACAGACATCGATCAACAAAACCAACGATTGCGTCACGAATTCTGAACGGAGTGCGCTCGTTAGGGGCTCCGACCCACCCTAGGGTCATCGTCTTCACACCATGGCCGGTGTCATGTGGCGGGAGCTGACCAGGCGTGTGATAAAAAAACATTTGGCCGCTGGTTTGCACAAAACAGAAGACAAAACTTCTCCATCCGTCTCGAATGGCAAAAAATAGTCTTTTTTCAGGTTTGGGAGGATACCGTACGACGCCGCCGGCAAGCTCTCGCCCCCTAGACCATGGATCCGCCTGATATCTTCGAGGCCGTCATCTATACTCGTTGGGCTTGCCAGATACCGAGTGGGTTGGCCGTGGGCTGAGTCTATGTCGAGATCGAGGGTCGATCGTCGCACGAGCTGGTTTCGATCACCGTGTTGACAATTTGCGACCAGAAAAACACAAATTGCGCCGCCTGCAGCCGTTGGGGAAAAAAAAAGCAAAAATCAAACATTTTTCTCTTTTTTCCCCACAGCGGCGGTACGAGAAAATTTTCGGCTGTTTTTTTAAAGCCATATATTTAAAAAAAAACTTTTCAACTTCGCGTTTCCATTGGCATAGGTCTAACAAAAGCCGGTTTTGTATTTAAAAATCCGACTGTAATTACAAACGCCGGCCGGCCGCGGCCGGCCGGGGTTTCCAAAAACACCGTCTACCGGTATTTCTTTGTCCGGTGCCCATGGGTCGAGAATCGAGAACACAGAGTATCCCTTGTCATGTTTTCCCTATTGAGTAGGTACTCGTTGCTCGTTGTTACCGCAGCAACATTTCGTCGCCGCTTTAATTCGTACCAGTATACAGTTTGGCCTCTCTGCTGCGATCAGCCGGACACTCTCACCCAGGGCTACTACCCCCGCGTTGGTTCGATGGCAACCAACGCTGCGCCTCGTAGCAGAGAGTACTTTACTCTGGGAAAACAAACAAACCAAAAACCGATGTCGTTGACGACGTATCTCGCGCACAACGATGTGCGGGCGGGTTTTCGAAACCGCTACCTACTTCCTCGTGCTGCACTTGCTCCTTGTGCACTATTGAGCAGGCGTTCTTCCTCTCCGGGGTCGCATCCCCGTGTGGAATCGAAATTACTCACGTGTGTTGATCGCTTTGAGATACAACAGCAGCTTTATTATTTATAGAGCACGATAAAAGACTAGAGCAAGGGCTCCTCGTTGCCTCTTGCTAGATAGCCCCTGGTTTCCCATCCAAGAAGCGCCTTCCCAGATCAATTGATAAATACGTACCCGTGAAAAACAGTTGGTTACAATACACCACTCCGTCCAAAATCTTGAGCACCGTGCGGGTGCTAAAGGAATACCCAAACGATCCCTACATTTCCGGACAGAGTACACGGCACCAGCAATGCCTATCAATAGCAGCATGTACAGATGTGCAGACATCATTTTCTCCGCGCTGTTCGGCGTGCTTACTATTGTATGTACCGGCCGTATGTGCATAACATGATGAGTCATACCTGGTACCCGTGGCCACTCTTGCCGCAAATATAATACTCGTTTGCAACATTAGTTGAACGTAGAACGGGGGTTATAATTCCGGACAAAGTGATACCAAGCAAGGCAACATGTGCGCTTTCAAGACGTGCACATATGAATATTACTATTACTACTATTAATAATAGTATTATACTATTTCGGGGGACCATAGTTAATAGGACCAAATATTGTTAGTAGAAATGGTTAAATCTTTAGCTTTTTATGTATACCACAGGTCCTATTAACTATGGCCCCCCGTACTTTCGCGTCAGTCAAGGCAAGTGAAGGCAAATTCGTAGGGCTGGGTCCAGGTCCAGTATGTACTGGCAGTTCTACAATTGTACTGGCTGATAGAGGTGCCAGGCTCGCCAGTACTTCCACTATTTGCCTATTAATAACAACCCAGTTGAAACCAATCAAAATGCACGGCGAAGAGCACGAAGGCGAACAGCGCAGCGAGAGAGGACAGAGAGGGGGAAAGGGGGGGAGACCGTGAGCACGACGGACGAGGCCGCCTCGACCACTGATGGCTTGGGCTGTCTGGATTCTGACGGTGCGCCTGGAGACCAGCCCGTAGCGGGGGCGAGCCCCGCTACGTACCGCTGCCGGTACTGCTGATGTGGACGTTCTGTCGACTCCCAACCAAGAAAATACTCAGGAACGGCTGAAGAAGGCACAGCGGGGAACGAAGCATACACCAATGGCCATGACATCGTAGTTTAGAGCCCAAGAAACCTCCAACAACGCGGAACTAGATAACGTCAGCCGTTTTTTCTCTTCTTCGGGTGATCGGCGGAGAATCTGAGTAAAACATACCAGGTACCTGGTACCCTGGTACGGTATACCAGGTACATATTATAGACAACAAATTGGGTACGTAGCAGGTACGAACTATTACGGGGGACCATAGTTAACAGGACCTATGGTACACAGAAAAACCTATTTGGTACCTGGTATATGTTTAACCATTTTTACTAACAACATTTGGTCCTGTTGACCCTTTTAGAACTGCAGTCTCATTTTGGGGACAATCCAGTCAAATTTCAAGTAGTTTGTCCTCAAATCGGGACTGCGGTTCTAAAAGGGTTAACTATGGCTCCCCGTACTAGTAATATTTAATATATTTTTTTGATAGTATTCGTAGATACCTGGTACTGCTGTAATTCAATCTGAGCCGCGATTCGGTATCTCGCGCACTTCAAAACTCTTTTTGCTTCGTACCAACCTTTTGTTCCGGCCGCGAATCATCTGCTACGGCTGCGTGTGTGCTGCAGAAGTTAGTCCGCACACCCCTGTACGATCATCATTAAAAAAAAATAATAATCACCATACAAACTTCACTTCCGCTTTTTCTCACTTTTCCTTTTAAATAGTCAATCTATAGTATGGAAAGTACGAACAAATTCCCTTTCAAACATGGCCTGAAATCAACGTGTTTTTAAGCTCCCTTTTACAGTATAATATTAATAGTACGTAGTAGGACTGCAGTCCCGTTCCGGGCACGGACCAGTCAAATTATCAGTATTTCCCCAAAACGGGACTACAGTCCTAATAGGCTTAAGCCCCATCGCGTAAAAACGTAACTCCGGTGGGTCTCCCCTCACCAGCCGGGGGGGGGGGGCAGGGCTCGTGGCTTCGCCGCGACCAGTGTACTGTACGGGTTCAGTATACTGGCGTCTGACGCAGGCAGTACATGCTGCTGTAATGGCTGGAGCTACAGTACCAGGGCCCAGCCCTACAATTTTGCTGTCAGTCACGGGTCACAGGTCACACAGGGTTATACCTGGTAGTTGAAAGGGCTGTCCCCTGAAACGTGTCGTTGTGAGTTACCAGTACCTGGTATGATGCTGATGATGCATGAGTTACCCAGTGTACCATTATTTACCAGTTATTCACCCTTTTTTTTCAAGGCCGCGAGGAAAAAGAAGGAAATGGAACACGCGCCTTTTACGAGAGTACAAGGTCTCGGGTATGATTTTCCCCTGATCATCTCACGTATGCACTAAAAATACGAGTTCGTAGAGGTACGAGTAGAGGTATAATAGTTACAGTAGTACCTGGTAGTATGTAGCCCGAGCCGCGGAAAAGGGATGCGATCCCCTTGGCAGGGCGCGGGATCCGCCGCCTTGGCTGATACGATACAGAAAGAGCTCGTTGGGTGGCTGCGACGATGGTGGTGTTTGCCCACGCTGCAAGTAGTTTTGAATTTAGATGTTTAGATGCTCCTACTATTGATATTAATACCGACTGCTGCTGCTGCCATGCATCATGGTCGGTGCCAACATTGCTTCATGGTTCACGGTCGACGCCTGTGTTGCCTTGCTTGCTTGTGCTTGCTTGCTCGATGTTGGTGCATTTCATATTTTTCTCTCGAAATAACACACACGATTTCACCATGTCATCGTACGATATGATACGAGTAATCGATATCTCTCTCTATTTCTGATTCTACACCAGAGAACAGATACTGCTGTACGTACGAACATATTCTGCACAACAGTCAGCAGATCCCAGATTCCAATGTTTTCGACTGATTTTCCCAATTTACCTGGTACTTAAAAAATAAAAACAAAACGTCGTGTTGCGGAGTGCGTTCTACACGTTCCTTCCGTACCTGCTGCCCGTTCCCCGCCCCTCCACCCGAGTGCCCGCTGTCCAGCAGCGGATTATCCGTCTCCGCACGCACGCAGCACTTCAGGAGGCTCGCACAGCAGCCCATAGCTGCTGAGACTCCTGCCCTGCTGTCCCGCGATCTGACCCTTCCTAGTAGTGGCGAAGCACACTTGTTTTCTCACCCACCACCTACTGCGACAAAAGTTTCTCTCTGCTCTTTGTTCCACCACGAAGCTTTCTGGGCGCCGCTCGAGACACCGCAAAACAGGAGGTCGGCAACGGGCTCGCAGCGTTCGCGCACCGCACGGCGGTGGCTCCGGATTGCACCCCTCTCCCTTCCCGCTTGATGGCAGGTTCCCGACTAGGGCAAGAAGTGATTGTAGTCCCGGTTCGCGATCATATCCCATTTATCATGGGGAGGTTTTCATGAAGCAGAGGCGTTATTTGTCCGGGCCTATTTCGAGTAACCCAACGCCCGATGTGACCCACGAGCCCACCACTGGATTGCAGCCTCGGCTGACCGCCTCTGCCGTAAGGGAAGCGTACTCTCGGCAAGGGGGTCTCTGGCTTGAGCGTCTTGATGAGGGAGAACACGCTTAATCCAGTGAGTCTACGTAGCAGTCCGGTCTCTGGCTACCAACCGTGACTGAAACGGAATGGCAGTTATTTTTAATTGTTGTTGCACGACTACCTTGTACGTACGCCCACGACTGCTTGCTGTACGTATCATACGTACAGCTGCTGTATGATGTGTATGTTCCATATTCTCTGTCGGAGAGCTCGTTGTGGGTGGGGGATGCATTGCTTGCTTGAGACATTCGTTACACTTTTTAGGTCGCTCGTGTTCAGCCCCCTTTGCCGTTGTCGCTGGTATTGGCTTCCATATTGCGTTCCACTACTCAGCGAGTGATGACCTACGTAGACTGCTGCCAGGACCAACTGGAACATACAACAAACACTGATATATGTGCGAGTACATACACTGCTGCCGGAAAAAATATACCAGGGTATATAACAAATACGACAGTAGAAACTAGCACCTGGTACTTCGCCTGGTATGACGTACAAAGCAGTACCTCTGGTACGTACGTATGGACTGGTACGACATGCTTTACACACATCGTAAATAGCTGAAGCAACATATCGTACACCTCAAGCAAGAAAAAAGTGAAAAAAGTGTGCCACACTTGACCGACCCCTTCATGACCCCAGTCCCATTTTTGGGACAAACCACTTAAGAGTAAATTTGTAATGGGTTTGTCCCCAGAATGAGACTGCGGTCCTGAAAGAATTGAGGCCTGTTTTCGAGGAAAAGTTTGGCTCGGAAAGTCCATCCCGGGGGGGGGTGTTATCTTGCGTGTCACACGGTATCTCGTTCTATATCATATATCCATTCTTGCGTGCCATTTTTATCCCTGAGAGTTTTCTCTTGAGTTTTCCGTCGCGGCTAAATCCGAAGCCACCAAATATTATTGATCGCGATTCTTGCAGACGATTCTTGACCCCGATTCTTACGATTTTCGCGATTTCTTCACCCCGATTCTGGACCCCCAATTTGTTGACACCGATTATCGCGATTCTCGCGAATGCGCACATCGCACGATACTTCAGTACCGCTATAGTCGTACGGCTCGCCTGTCGCCCCCACTAGACAGCTGAACAAGGCGGGACCTGGCATACTTTTGGTATTTACGCTGTAATCAAGTCACAGAAGGGTTAATACGTTTCATGAATCATTCGTTCCTACAACTAAACGCCGTTCTCCTTGCTCGTGATGGTCGACGCGTGCGTTACATCGGTCGGTTACGCTTCCTAACCTACTGCGTAACTGGATTAATAATACCTATTCCCTCGTCGCGCGGAGCAGTAGGTGTCACTCTGGCCAGAAATATAGTACCCGTTTGGACTCTGATCTTAGTATCAAACGGGTAGTAAAATCGTATGCTTCCCGTCCATAGTGGTATGTACCATCAATTTAAAAAAAAACGAATATCGTACCAGGTACGAATTTCGTACCCGCACGAGTACGTGGGCCGGTATGAGGCGAGATTGGATTAACAGATTTTCCACGTCATATAATACAGTCTTCCGTTTACGGGTTGCGGTTCTACACGGATTGTCTCCAGGCAGTCAGTGTATGCGTACCAGTACACACCTGGCCGTGTTACAAGTTACATGCACCGACCCACGCTACGAGTAGTGATAGCTATATTTGGCGACACGAAATACATCATGGTTCATGATAACATGGAAAATCCGTCGTGTGAAACCCGTGCCTTCATGCGAGGTAGACAATACTGCTCGCTGCAGAATATTAGCGGAGGGTTGGACTGCAGTAGTCCCAACGAGCTCCGGCCAATCCCCTCCCAGACACGATCACCGCCATTGTGGTGACTCATCATTTTTGTTTTGTTTTTGGTACGCGTTTGTCGAAACAGGTGTTGGCCGAGCTTCGCGAGTTGAAGTCCGACATATACGAGCTGGGTAGGAGCCTTGAGGGCAGCAGCGGCAGTCTCGCCTTGCGGCAGAGGGACCTCATCAGAAAAACAAGAAAACTAGGTGTGCACCGACCGCTCCAAGCTCGAAAAAAAAAAAAAAAAAAAAAAAAAGCTCGAAAGGGTGGCAGGGAACCAAAATATACTATTACGGGGGACTATAGTTAACAGGACCTATGTCATACATAAAAACCTATATGTTTAACCATTTTTACTAACAATATTTGGTCCTGTTAACTATGGCCCCCCGTAATACCCTCCCTGCCTCGTTTGTGAATATTACAAAGGTGTCTTTGGTGGGGTATGTACTTAGGTACGAAGTCGTAGTTTGAGGTGACCGGGTGACCTACCCGGATACAACCTATCAACTTGTATTTTTGTCCTGTAGCCGCCCCCCAGTACCATACCCGTCGAAACATTGCGCAATATGATGTTTTTTTATCGTGTCGTCGGGTACTAAGTCGGCTAGCCTTTAGATACAGCGCCAAGCACTTAACCCGATTTTGCCCGTGTTTCTACCGGTAGAGCCGCGTAGACGTACCAAAGGGTATGTATTACCCCTCACTACTGCCCCTTGTTCGTCTATGGAGGTTAAAACCACTGAGCTAAATAAACAATCAGCGCCGGCTGTGTCGCTCGGTGTGGTTTATCCTTTGTACACGAAATAAAAAAGAAGCTCAGAGGTGCGTCCTTGCAAACGAACACGGTCTGCACACACACCCCCACCAAGAGCAACAACAAGAGCAGTACCGCCTCGCTCAGGGACCCGGGAGCCTTACTTCTCTGCCCCACCTCTCCACACTTTAATCACGTATTATCGCCCCGCCCCCCAAGCAGACACGCCTCCGCTAAGTTCCTCGGGCGCCGGTCTCCGTGCGGCTAACACCAATGGAATTGTCCGAAGTCCCGCTCGCAGTAGAGCAGAAAAAATACCCGGCCTCGTGAGCCCGTCGGCATTCCTCAGACGCCTACGAAGAGACACCGACATCGAAACGGACCTTACTACCGGCCGGGGTTGTGACCGCCCCTACTACGCCCGAGACGGCCCCCGTCTTTGGCAGCCGGGCCCAAGCGATCGAGACGATGACAACGGCGTCGACACGCCATCGCCTCGACGGTGGGCTCAGATATCGCGTCGCCTGATCGTGCCTAGGGCGCCTGCGGCGCGAGCAGTGGCAGCGGCGGCGGAGGAGCAGGAGGTGGCGTGTGGGAGCGGAGTGCGGGCGGATTACGGCGGCGGCGACGGCGACGACGTGAGGAGCTTTGGGGAGGTGCTGCGGCGTGTGGAGGCGTCTGCGAGAGCGGTGTCGCGCGAGAAAGAAGAAGCCATTGAGGTGTTTTTTTAGATCTTTGTATTTTGTCGAGTTTCGTCGAGAGGACGAGGGGAGCATACCCTGCGGTGGTATTAGGTGTAGATTTTATGTTTAGATAGCAACGCAGGCCGCGCGGGTGCCTCCCCGCACCCGCACCCTTCCTCGTCCCCGTCTCCGCCCCCACCGTTCCGTGAGGGACTTGCAACTGTAGCAAAACTGCCGTTATTTGACCATGGCCTCCCCGGGTCCCTCTCATTGTGCGAGGCTATCGGTGGCCCTCCACCATCGCACCATCAACCAGTGGAGAAGTTATGAGCCCGGTCCGTAATGCCTTAGCTGCGTATCGCTTTTGCTTCGTAGCTCATTTGCTGCGTAACGCCTTAGCCGCGTAACGCCTTGTACACGTGTCACGTTTTGCTGCGAAACGCATTTTGCTGCGTAACGCTTTTGATGCTTATCGATTTTGCCGCGTAACCCCTTTACCGCGTAACGCGTTTGCTGCGCAATAACGCATTTGCGATGTAACGCCTTAGCTACGTAATGTTCTCGCTGCGCCTTAGCTGGGTAACGACCTCGCCGCGCTTTTGCTGCGTAATGTCTTTGCTACGTAATGTCTGTGCTGCGTAGAGCCTCTTTACATGAAGCCTTTGCCGCGCAATGCCTGTGCCACGTACCGCCTTTGCTGGGAAACGCCTTTTGCCGCGGAACGCCTTTCTGCTCCATAGCGCTTTTGCTGCATACCGCTCTTGTTGGGTAGCGCCTTTGCTGCGTAGCGCCTTCTAGACGTGTCACCAATTGCTGCGGAATGCTTTTGCTACGTAACGCCTGTGCCACGTATGTACTTTTCTGCTTTACGCCTTTGCCCTGCAAGGTCTTTCGCTGCTCAGCGTTTTTGTTGCATAATGCATTTGCCCCGTGTCGCCTTTACTACGTAGCGCCTCGGCTGCAGGACACCTTCGCCGTGTAACGCCTTTCCTTCGCCACGTGGTGGTTTTGCTGTGCTACGCCTTTACCTCATAAGGCCTTTGCCGCGTAGCGCCTTTGGGGCATAGCGCCTTTGCTGCAAAACACCTTTTGCTGCGTAACGCCTTTTGCAGCGCAACGCCTTCGCCGCGTAACGTTTTAGCTGCGCAACGCCTTTTGCCGCAAAACGATATTTGTTGCTAAATACTTTTGGCTTCGTAGCGCCTTTTCCTGCTAAACGTCTTTTGCTGCGCAACGCCTTTGACGTGTAACGCCTTTTCTTCGTTACGCCTGTGCTGCGCAATTTTCTCTCTTGCAGGCGCTGCGCATGGAGCGGGAAGAGACCACCCGGCTGAGGGACGCGATCTGGCAAGACGGAGCCCTCAAGCGACAGTGCGAGGCGCTAGCCGAGGTGAGGAAGCTGGTGTGGCCGGTGTATTGTTAGCCCACCGCTTTCTCCCGCGTGTGATACTAAGAGTGTAAGCTATGTACGAGGATAGGGCAGTATGTATGGGCCTAGGGCGGCCGACCGCTGTACGCAGGCTGGCCTCCTGCAACGCTTGATCACTCTCACACACGTGGTTGGTATAGAACTTTTATCTGCCCCGCCCTGATGGCGAGAGTATAGCTATGTGTATACCACATTTTATGAGGTACAAGTAACGCCTCCACATCTATACCAGAAGAGTGGAGTACCGTTACGCGGGCCCTCTCTACCCCTAGTTTCACCGCGGTGTGGTATGATGCACACGAAACAGGGGTTACAGGGGGGGGAGTGTACTAGTCATATGACCAAATACCCTCGCATCCCTAAAATTCCGAGACGGAGCACATCGGGTTTTCACCTACCAAGCAGATAATTTATTGCACCAAGCGTGAAGCGCCGTGAGGTGTTGGGCGAGTCGCATGAAGGGCGAGCTGCATACTAAGAACCGCTTTTGAGGCGGCTTTTCTTGCATCTGGGTGACAGCGTCAATTCATCGATTTATTTTTTGGTATGGCCACTTTCTGAGACAGCAATGGGTTTACTATGTAACTGCGTCGTGGGTGCCTTACTATATACCAGGTACACACTACCAGGGTACGTGATACGACCATTCCTATTGTGCAGAGGGAAAGTTCTCTCCGCACAAAAATGACCCAACTCGACCGCCAGCCGACGCCAACCGACGTCAACCCAACGTATATATACCAGATCTATATAGTATAGGGGGGGTCAGGTTGGGTCGGTCTTCCTATGCACCTCTCTGTCTCGCGGAAGACCGTCAGCCGTTGACTACTTGCGTACGCACCGAGCATTTTTTTTGTTGCACAAGAGTTTAAAAAGGGTCCGAAGAGAAAGACTGGTTACCACGAATTGGCCCGGCTTGGACAAAAATGGTTCATAGACGCGTGCCACGTTAAGAGCACGTAGCACTTTTTTGTATCTGGCTGACGGGGCTGCTCCTTAACTGAACAATTACCCAGCGTCGTTTTAAGGGTTAAAGTGTTTCGTATTGCGGGGGGGGGCATACTTGTCGTGTTCTTAACCAAATGCGCTTAGTAGAAACACTGGAGTTTGTTTAGGTTTTTGTCTTTATGATGGGTCCTGATTGCTTTGATCATCCGTAGTAGGACTAGGGGCTGTTCATCGCATTTGGTATTTCGTTTTTCTCATAGCCAGGTGTTTGATGAGGCGTATGCATATTGTAGAGAGGTCCTGGAGTGAGGAGCCTCCGAGAAACATAGGTGCCACCCTACGGTTGCACGCGTCGGTAGTCCGCACTAACTTGTACCAGGTATTACCTAGTAGTAGTAGTAGTAGTAGTAGTAGTAGTAGTAGTAGTAGTAGTAGTAGTAGTGGTAGTAGTAGTAGTAGTAGTAGTGGTAGTAGTAGTGTTTGCGGCTTGAACCAGCTTCGAAAAAGTGGTCGATCGTCCACACTGGCTTCTCTCGTTACATATTTCATTCCGAGAGAAACCCCGGGCGATCGGGGTTACGGTTCGGGTTGGCTGTACAAGGCAACGCATATTGCAACTTTTTTTTATTCGAAGCTGGGCTATGGCTCTGTGTCCTCCAGAATGTCTTGTGCACTGCCGATTGTGCTGGTGACGATAATGCCGTGCTCGTTCTGCTTTGTGTTTTACCGCGCCGTCTCCCCCACAGATGGAAAATGAATTGCTTTCTCGCTTGAGTACGTCGACCCCCCCCCCCCCTGGTGCAAGCGATGTCTGCCTGGTCGGTGAAAATCCGACGTGCTCCTTCCCGGCATAATAGTGGGAATGCTAGGGTCTATGGCGTTACGATTACAGCCACGCATGGCATGAGTACACCCCCCCGGTCCGTGAAAACCCGACATGCTCCGTCCTGGCATTGTAGGGATGCGCGAGGGTCTATGGTCATACGGCTACGGCCATGCATGAGATCGAGTACATCTCATATCGAGTGTACACCCCCCACCCCCCGTACGCTTTTCTTGTTCTGGTTCAGCCACACGAAGACTTAAACGCGTCTCTCTGATGTGTGCCGCTTCCTGAACAGGCGTCATACACGATCAAGAAACGGCTAGATTCAACGGAGCGAATCAGGAAACGTCAGAAGGTACTAATTATTGCGCCGCGTTTAGGCACTGCTGTGTCCTGATTGTACGCCTACGTGTGCCCGACCGACAATGCACGCTGTTGTGCGCAATCTGGGCTGTGCACGCGTGGACGCGCAAACGCGAGCCATTATACTATTTCCTCGGCCCGGCCCTCACCCACACGTGCTCGCTTTCTTTCTATCAACGGGCGTTGAGTTGGGTGACTGTAAGTCAGCCGACTATTTACTTCAGTTGGCTATCCGAATCGTGGGTATTTCAGTTACTGGTAATTTCGTGGAGGTAATTTGGCGTGGCCCCGCGTCTTTGCGTCTAACCGGCGCGTTTGGTTGCTTGGCGTGGTTCTTTAAAAAAAAACAAGTTTAGGTTCGTAGGTTTACGTTTCCACCCAATTAAATCACTGGTTGCCTTACTTCGACACCCAACTAATAATTCATACTTCCCAAGTATTGGCTTGTTTCGCACCCCACCTAATAACTAACCAGGCCTACCAGTACGAGTTTTTACACGAGGTGTGCTGCGTCGCCTGCTGCCTGCTGCTGTGCGTTTGTGCTCCCATCCTCTCTTCCCCCTTCGCGGTCTCCAAACGCCGATACAATACCCCAAGGAGCTTATCGGAGAGCTTCAGGCGATGGAGGCCGACATGGCCTTCGCCACCATTGCAGAATATCCATACCCGTCGACACCACCCCTGATACACAACGCTCGACCACCACCACCACCACCACCACTTCCCCCACGACCACCTCCGCCACCACCACAACCATCGCCACCACCAGCCTTGGCCACCCGACGACGGAAACCTCACCTGACCCCCCCCCCTCCCTGTCCGGAACGCCAAGACGAAGCAAGGAGTGCAAACTTTGCCGGGCGACGAGGTCGGGGTCGTGGGGGAGCGATCGCGGCGAAAAGGGGCTCAATGCTGCACCCATGCTGCCGCCGCCGGCAGAAGAAGATGCTGGTGCTGCCGCGGCAGCGGCGTCATGGTTTTCCGCCGCGTGGAGGCCTCACCGAATGTCCGGGGACACGTTTGGGAGGTATCGGACGCCCTCGGCCCCAACCACCCTGTCCTGATGGCGCTCCGGTTCGCGGTAGAGCGGGATTAGGGTCGGGGTTGGGGTCTGCAACGATTTACGGAGCACCATCATCGGGGGAATGTCAGCGGTGGTTGCGGCAGCGGCAGCGGCAGCAGCAGCAGCAGCAGCAGCAGCAGCAGCAGCGGCGGCCAACGGGGAAAGTCGTCAACTCCGACAGCCTCGGTGGCGTTAGCCACAACGGGATGTTTGGGCGCGACGGTAGTATTAATCGTAGCGGCATTACTCGCCGCAGCGGCACCATCAGCCGCAGCGGCGATAGCGGTCGCGGCGGCAATACCAGCCGGGCTAGTAGAGCGAGGGCGGGGGAAAACCAGTGTGCCGCCCGAGCAGCAACGACCGAGAGAAGAGAATGTGCCGAAAGGAGCGGTGGCGTCGACGGTGGTGGCGGAGGGGGAGGGGCTGGTCGCGTCCGACGTTCGAGCAAAGTGACCTCATCCGCGAAAGCGTCGGCTAGAAAATCGCGCGGGGCGGCTATACTCAAGGAGGCAACGGGGAGGACGCACGGGATGGTGTTCTCCGCGACGACGGCGGCGGCATCGGTCCCGGTGGCGGCATCCCGGTCATCCGCGCGCCCGGAGAAACGCGAAGCGAGGGCACAGCCGCCAGCAGAAAGAGCAAGGGAAGGAACGCGGAAGGTTAAGGCCGTGCATCGGTCATCGTCATCGTCGTTATCAGTGAGGTCGCCGTCGAGGGCAGGGTTTGGAGCGCCGACGGCAGCGAGCTCGGGCAAGATTCGTCGGTTCGGGGGCGGAGAGGAGGGGAGTACCGACGAATCCCGCTGGGCTTTTTCGGCACGAAGTGTCTTTTGATGCGCGGGTTTGATGCGCGTGCGGGTGGGGTGGTGGAAGGAGTTGTGGAAGGTTAGAAAGACCCCGAGGACTATCAAAAGGGAACGCAATTGGTTGACAGCAGAACTATCTATATTGAGGATACATGTTTCTTTCTGTACGCTGACATGGAGAATATGTATTACCAGATGTTTCTTTTTTGCCGTCCGTACCACCCATCTACCGCAGGTCATGTATACATACATACTGTACCCGTAGTTGGCGGCAGAGGTTGCATAAGGTTTGGGAAGGCTTTTTTCCTGTCCGTACCATCCGTGCACCGTAAGGCATACACCTGGTAGGTACTAAGCTTCCTGACGTCACTTACGCGGTTTCGCTATTTGTTTCGCTTGCTGTATACAGACAACTTGCTTTCTAAAAAAATCGAACCCAGCAGGCTGTAGACGTTGACCTGCGATAAAGTCAACAGAGCCTAACTTAAGGTCACACTGGCACCCGAGCGGCTCCAGGCCCCCGGGTTTCCGGTGAATCTCATCTCTAGATGCCTTATCGGAGCAGAAAACACACATCGCCAGTTGAAACACGCTGCGTTTAGAACTTCGGCTGATTCGTGCTTACGGGAGAGCGACCGTGACTGGAAAGAGGTTCCGTCACAGCAGCTTTTTGTTTCTCCCCGAGATTGATCTCCCCGCGCACGTTCTCAACAGAGGCCTACACCTCGGCTTAGAGGTTCTCCAGTGGTCGAAATTTTTGGGGCATGCAATGACACAAAAAACAACCCTTAACTGAACGTTTGCTCCTCACTTGCTTGACGGCTACAGCTCCTCGCAGGAAACTACAGCCCGCGAAATTGAGCGGATGTTCCTGATGAGGTGTGCGAGGGCGTCGGGGTGCACACCAGACGGCCATCGTATGCACCCAGAAACGCCTCGCGAGGTGTTTTCGCGTATTTATTCGAAGTCGTGAGCGAGTACGTATTATAGCACGAAAAGCTCGCAAAAACGCTAAAAATGTTTCATTTCACGCAAAAGGGAGCATAGCGCAATGGCTACACCACCGATGAAGAAATGGCCTTCACTAGAAGACTGCCGTTCTCCAGGCGGATGACATACCTCTTGGGGAGTCGTCGTCGAACATGTCGCGGGAGGAAAAACTACGTTCCCATGATGGGTCGTAGGTAGTTCTTGGGGCCCAAAATAGGGCTAAAAAGCTCAGGATTCTCGTAATTTGCATCACAACCATCCTACAACCACGAAATACGAACCTTGGTTGCAAATCCCTCACTCTAATCCCAAGTCGTAAGCATATGTTGCCGAAACGCCTACGCACGGGGACTTGACGACGCATTTCCGAGGGTGCCACAGTAGCGTCCCCTTTAACTGGGCTGTACATTTTTTTGTTTTTTTTTGTTTTTTCATCGTCGGTTCCGCACTTTTTCTGTTTTTTATTAGTTTCTTCCAGATCGTCGGTTCCCGAACCACTCACTACGTACGAGCACGGCCTGGACGTGCGATGATCGTCTCGCGACTCTGCTGCTATCCACCGCTCGCCACTTCTGCAGAGAAAAGAAAATATCGGTACGTCGTACATAAAAGATACGGGAGCGTGGGGGGGTCCAGGTCAACTCGATACAAATACACCCCACATGACTAGGGTACACCAAACCGACTACAAAACTGCTGCGACCCCGCCCACTCCCCCCCCCCCCCCCTCCCTACTACAATCCCCTCATGGGAAAACCTTTGAGCGCCACGCCAAGGATGGAAACCCAAACAGTAGTAAATGTTCCCCGAGAAGGACAGGCTGGGAAATAACAGCGTACACGTGACTAGCAGGCACAGCCCCCCCCCCCCCCGCCCCCCCTCCACTCCCTTGATACGGTCGGGGCTTTCATACCCCGCCCCCCTCCCCCACTCCGTCCATAAGCCACCGGCCACTTTCGCTTTTCATAGGACAGAAGCGAATTAATCGTCCTCGAGTTACGGAGAGGCCTGCCTGCGCCTACCTAGGTACCCCCCCCGCGCCTAACACCCCTCGCCCCCTTCCTCCCTTCATAAAAACGCCTGCGAAAATCACACGAGCACTAATCGAAGCCGCCAGTATCCCAAACGACCCAACATCTGGCCGCCCTAAAAAAAACGCTGACGGACGAAGGAACGGGGGAGGGAAATCTTCGCTCATCCATCTGTCGGGGTCGCTCAGCTCGCGCTCGGCACATGCAGAACAGAGGGCGAGAAGAGGAAACACGGGTTTCCGGGTGGTTGGGTCGCGGGGGGGGAAGGGAAGAAAACTATCGTTTTTTTCCACAATAAAAACATCCTCTCTCTCCTTCTGCAAGCTCCGTCCATCCTGCCCCCACCGACCGACTACTTTTCCCAACGCAACCGACTCGATGCGATCGAATCGCGAGCAGACAAGGCTGTTTGAATGCTTGGCTTGCTTGATTTTGCTCAACAACCACGGCCTCAGAGCGACCAAGACGTCGGGCATTTCAAGGAGAAAGGAGGGAGGGGAGGGTGGGCAGTTCGATCGGTGTCCTCGCGCAGGGCTGGTGCTTCACTTCGCTACGACTCGACACCACTGGCCTTTGCCTCCCCTCCGGGCCCGAATCGGAGAAAAGACGATAAATGTCCCTACAGCGTGGGGAGCGCTCAATGTCATGCACGGCCGTAGTCGTATGACCTTAGACCCTAGCGTCCCTGCAATGCCGGGACGGAGCACGTCCGGTTTTCGCCGACCACGTGCGCAGACATCGCTAGCACCAGGCGCGAAGCGCTTGGAGGGGGGGGGGGGGGTTACGCACTACCAGCGGTGTCTATCCGACCACGTAGCCCTCTCAAAAATAAGAAACTAAAAAAAAGAGAGGTAACAAAAAAAAAGAGTGGTGTAACAGCGCCATCCTCGACTACTACAGTAGCCTTCCGTCCCTGCGCTCCGCTCACTCGACCCGCTCACGCGCTATACCAGGTATATCGCACCCCCACCAATCTCTTTCCTTCCCGCTCCGCTTCATTCCCCCACTATCCAGCCAGCAGATGCTTCATGCCATGGGTCTGCCGCGCCCTCCGCCGTTGTCTTTGCCCTCGCCCGTTTCGCCTTCATCATCCACCAGCAGCCAGCAGTGCGTATGTCGTCTATATAAGTCTACCGCGCTTTGCGCTTCAGTCCACCACACCGCAGTAGCAATATGCCGTTTCATCGAAGGTCCAATCCGGCGCCACATTTTCGCCTCGCAACATAAATTAAGCCGACGACCACGAGCAGTCGCGAAGCAAATTCTCAAGAATCGGCTTTGTTGATCAGCCAAAAAGCAGGAACAGGCGGCGACATGTTTCCCACGACCGTAACCAAAAAAAAAGAAAAAAAAAGAAGAAGACGACTATTAATAGTGATCCGAAATATCCTCGAGAATCAACATCCGTCAGCTATTCCCTCGAGAATCAACATCAGCCATCCTCTGGAGTCACCATAGTTCAAAAACAGGTGGGCAACCTACTATACTCCCCCCCGCCCGAGCCGAACTAAGACGGGCTAAGAGCGAAGCAAATCCTCGATAAGATCAGCATCCGCCAAAGGCGGCAAAGGAAGCGCCCTATCTTCCCAGGAACCCAACAAAGACGACTCGAGGATTGGCCATCCATAGATCAGCATCAGCCAAAAAACAGGAAAGGCAACTCTTCCCCAGGGGACAGAAATAACTAAAGAAGACTCGACTATAGCAAATCAGTCCTCCGTGGTCAGCACCAGCCGAAAAGAAAAAAAGAGAAAGAAAGAGGCAAGCCTACTATTAAGAAGACTATTCGTCTAATAGCATAGCAATTATTGATAAATCAGCATCAGCCAAAAGCAGGAAAGGGGGAGAGACAGACAGGCAGGCAGGCAGGCAGGCTCAACCAAAAACAAAAAAGGCTAGCACTAGACTAATTAATAGCAGAGCAATCATCGATAAATCAGCATCAGCCAAAAAGCAGGGAAGACGGACGGGCAGAGGCTCAAGGCGAGCTGGGGCTGCGTGCGCGTGCGACTTGTCTCCTAGATTGGTCCGGTCTAAACGCCGATCGGAGGCTGGCCCGATGATTCCGGGACCGGGTCATCCTCGTACTTGGTAGTATCATCCATGATGATGTCCTCGCGGAAGACAGCCAACATGCCTGCAGCGGGGAACGGGGACGAGAAGTAGTGAGCGAGGGAGGAGGGGAGAGAGGGAAGAAAGAGGGGACCGGGAGGAGGGGAGGGGGGGGGGGAGGGGAGGGAGTGGGGGAGGGGGGGACGGAGAGAGGGGGGGAAAGAGGAGGGGAGGGGAAGCGGGGAGGAGGAGGGGAGGGAGGGGGGGGGGGGTGGGGGGGAGGAAAGGGATGCTGAAAAATCGGACCACAGTCGCGGTCGTGTCGATGACGGTGGGAGAGAGGCGGGGTGGGGGGGGGGGGGTGCTGACACAAACCAGATAAAATTCGCGCGGCCATCCCTGTGAAATGGCACAGCAGAGATAAAATTCGCGCGGCCATCCCTGTGAAATGGCACAGCAGCAGTCTACACAGGAGCAGAACACCTTTTGGCGTCGACGAGACCACGGCCTAGATAGAAAGTGGCAATGAATGGGCTGCTCTCATGTGAGAACAACATGCGTACCCGTCGCGGTATACGGGATCCTAAAAACATTGTAACTGCTGCACCGTCAACCATTCTAGCACTGCAGTTCCGTTTTGGAGGACAAACTACTCGGAATTAGAGCGGTCTGTCCCTTAATCCTTTTAGGACCGCAGTCCCGTGTTGGAGGACAAACTACTCGGAATTAGAGTGGTCTGTCCCTTGACCCTTTCAGGACTGCACTTCCGTTTTGGAGGACAAACTACTCGGAATCAGAGTGGTCTGTCCCTTAACCCTTTTAGGACCGCAGTCCCGTTGTGGGGACAAACTACTTAGAATTTGACTGGATTGCCCCCAAAACGGGACTGCGGTTCTAAAAGGGTTAACACGGAACCGCAGTTTGCCCTAAAAGGGTAATACAGCAGTAGTGAACCATCTGGTGTCCTGTATTTTAGTCGCGGGGCATAAAAAAAAAACTGAAAAATACGATAAAGTAGGCGTCTCTCTCTACATTACGTACGATGCCGGTGGTTTATTTCAAGAATGGCACTTGGCACGGACGGAATTGGTTACCCGGTGTGGCAGTGCGCGGAATAATGCCGGAACCCCCTGTAGTGCCGGTGCACATGTATGCCTGGCACGTGCCGGCTATGTATAGAGAGAGGCCACCAATAAGAATGTACAGCACAATCAATTACTATGATTATCGCCCACTAACAGCGTACACTATCGGTGTTTCGTATTTCGATGCTGTGTCGTCGTCGCACCCAAAAAAAAACGATAATTATTTCCACACGTCGAACTAATCGAACGTCGGTATGCCGTACCGAACGCGCTTAGCCCTCCACCCCCCGGCATCCCCACATATGTGACATCACACGAACACATACACCCCCTATAACCCGAACTAAACAATGCCTGGCACTTAACCCCTCTAGAAATCCAGTCCCGTTTTGGGGCCAAGGCTCTCAAATTTCACGTAATTTGTCCCCAATTGTCCCCAAAACGAGACTGCGGTCCTAAAAGGGTTAACTTACACCTCCATTTTCGTGCGGTCGGAATTGTCACATGCGTCTACGTGCAGATGATATATGGATGGGAATCATAAACCCCATTGGTCCCTTCTTTCGTCTATAAACCGCTACCCACCTACCTTACTTACTTGGCGCCTACCTCTCCCACGGGAAATTTCGCACATACAAAATATGTACCTTCAAGGAGCATTGTCTTCGCACAGAGGCAATACGGTCGTTTTTTAGCGCTCCACTTTACCAGAACGGCAAGGATAAGGTTTGCCAAAGTACCGAACAGCGATAAGTTGTTTTCGGAGGGGGAAAAGGTGATATGGTCGAGAGCCTTTCCGAAAACACGATGGTTCGACCTTCAGCACCCGCTCGCTCGTTGCCCTTTCGTTATCGAGAAAAAACGAGCCTCTGGAGAGAAGAAGAAAAAAAAAAACACGAAAGCGGCGCCCCTGTGTGGACAAGCTCAACGCTTCTTACGGTGCTTGGGTTTATTTACCTGGTGTACATATATTTTCTTTGAACAAAACCGAACGTCCCCCCCCGTCCTCCCCTCGGGCCCGCTACATACTCATAGAAGCAGCAGTGCGTAGCATCGCTAGCTCACCGGCGAAGGCGCTGTAGACGATCCACAGGAAGAAGCAGAACGCAGCGAAGGCACGGTCCGCCGGCTTCTCGCCGTCGTCTTCCGCCGTCGACGCGCGGCCCGCGAAAACCGCGAACAACACCAGCATCGTCTGCGACATGATCACCACAACGCCCAGGAAGAACCCCACCGCCAGCGACGTCCGGTACTTCCTCATCACGAGGGAGCCACCCACGGAGAGACCGACAAGCAGGAGCACCTGAATCGCGTTCGCGTGTCACGTTGTCGGCGGAGGTGGAGGCGGGGGCGGGGGTGGGGCGGGGACGGTGGTGTTTGAGCGAGCAATCGACGAGCAAGTACAAGCCAAACAACAGTAAAACAAGAAAAACACCGCCGAAGGGACGGCGGTGTACAGCAGTCGCGTGCGGGAAAAATGGTCTAGTTAAGTAACGTGCGGAAAATTGTGGAGTTGTGCGTCTCTGTATCTGACCGACGCCGTTTTTCCATTGATAAAATATTCCTAGTGAGTCAGATATATCAAGAAGAGTCGGCTTATTCGAAAATAATAGGTAGTCGGCTTGCTTTCGTCACCCACACCACCAGAACAACCAGCCGTGGAAGCGGCCGTCTTCAAAGAGACCCCTCGCACCACAGCCAACGCCCGCGGCTTCACCCCCCCATGCCGCAGCACCTCTCGGCAAACACCGCGAACGGTGGTCGGGTCCGGTCCTGCTCCGTCCGGTCCGTTCGGTTCGGCTATAAACTACCTGGTACAACGGCACTGCGTACGTACGTACGTACGTACATACATGCGCGACCTGCTATTCCTTCCTACCGAAAAAAAACATCCCGCAACACCTCACCTACTCGCTACCGACGCACGTATCGCTACCGACGTACGTATCGCTACGGACGCACGTATCTCCAAGATTGTTCCCCCCAAAAAAAAAACTCGGGGGTGCGCTTCGTTGTATCTACGGCAGCCGCCGTAAACCCGCCATTGCCTGGCAAAGTTCCCGTTGTCTGGCAAAGTTCCCGTTGTCTGGCAAAGTTCTTCACAGATGCCCGAAAAAAAAAGTGGTGCAGTTATCCTGAGGGAGGATTATTTTTCCCCATGCGGCGAGATTCATTCCGGCCTCGGCTCGCCGGCGGCGACCACCCCGACCCGGAACTCTAACCCTAACCCTACTCAGAAGCTCCTACTAGGTTGGTGTGCCAGCTGGACTCTCGTGCTTGGAAAGGCTTTACTTGCTGTTCGGGCACATTTAAGGGAGTTCACCTGAACCGGCAGATATTCGCAATTGTAACGAGGGGGGGAGGGGGGGGGTACCGCACGACACGCAAACACGCATAGATGACACCGCTGGGAGGACTTCCAGAGCCGATTTTATCGAAAACCAGGACCACGCTCGAGACTCGTCCAATCTGTTGCGTCAAGGTTAAGGGTGTATCAGAAGTCCTACACGAAAAAAACAGCAGAAAAAGCAAAAGGCTGTTTTATGCTTTCGTTTCGTGCAAAAGTTTAAAGCCACAACTTCTTTAGTCCCACCTTCTAAAACCCGTTCACGTACGTACTGTAGTACGTACCCCTACCGCACTGTTCCAGACACCTAAAGTCTGACGTTAATTCCAAGTGTCCGCCTCACAAGCGGTTCGTAGCAGGATGCAGCTCACCCTTCACGCGACTCGCCGGACACCCCACGGCGCTTCGCGCTTGGTGCAAGCAAGCAATGTCGGCCTGGTCGGTGAAAACCCGACATGCTCCGTCCCGGCGGTGTAGGGGTGCGAGGGTCTATGGTCATACGACTACGGCCATTCATGAGATCGAGTACATATCCCCTATCGAGTACATCCCCCTCCACTAATCACTAATATTACCACAACGGGGGTGCAGCCCCGAATAGGGTGACGCGCGGCTGTCGCATCGCGCGGTCGCGCACATGTTTTGTTCTTGTGTTTGCTCATCCCATTCATTCTCTTCGCACATCTTCTTCTCTCTCTCCTTCCCACTCGTAACTCAGATCCGGGGTCACATAGCAGGCTCTTCCCGCTCCCTTCCCGCTACGGTACGTGCCTTCGTTTTTATCGCGAGAAGATTTCAGCCTTTTCTTCCCTCGTCGACTCGCATCGAATTGTGCCAACCCACGCTGCAAGGCGCTCTCAACAATTGAACCCTTTTTTATCTTTATTTTTGCAAATAAAGTCAAAGTCCGACCCACCTGGGGCTCGAACCCAGGACTCAAACCAGTAGAATTCGAGGTTAACCACTTGAACCACCGGGGCGACCGGCACATACTGTACCGCAGCTACTACTATTGCGGGGGACCATAGTAAATAAGACCTACTGTACACACAAAAACCAATACATTTAACTATTTTTACCAACACATATTTGGTCCTATTTACTATGGTCCCTACCTACTATTACGGGGGACCATAGTTAATAGGGACCAAATATTGTTAGTAAAAATGGTTAAATATATAGGTTTTTATGTATACCATAGGTCCTATAAACTATGGTCCCGTGTAATACTATTGTTACTGTTGCGGCGAGACAACCGATGCAACGTAGGCCAGTGCTCGTTGGACATGCCGATGCGCTGATTAATGATGTTTGGCCGCATTCTTGTATGCCCGGCGACCAGGGCCATATGCTTCGCGTCATGACAGTGCGGCATATACTCCGAGTGTACACGCATAGACAGCGATTCATTTCGAGACACAGCAACGAGTTCGCGGAGACAAAAAACAACAACTTGCAATTACAGAAAGCGAAAGCCAACGGTATATATATATATAAATAGAAGGGTATATTTGCTTGGCGTCATGACAGTGCGGCATATTACTCCGAGCGTACACGCGTATATAGATAGCGATTCATTCCGAGACACAGCAACGGGATGGTGGACACAAAGACCACCTGGGACTACACGAAGCAATACGACGGTATGTACGTACAGTAGTAGGGGGGGGGTAGGTTCGTGCCACTATTTTAGCTCATTTTTTTTTGTCTGACCGGCTTGAGAGCTTTAACCCTTCAGGACCGCAGCTCCGTTTTTGGGGACAAACCACTCGATTTGGAAGTATTTCGTCCCAAAAACGGGACTACGGTTCAAAAGAACCACATATTATTACTATACTTTTCCTACTATAGTATGCCACTCGGGGAGGAATACAAGGAGTGTTTACTGTACTGTAGTATTCATATCTACCTGGTATTGCGTCCAGGGTGCTATTCGTTCGAGAGCTACTACACAGGCATTGAACTCCTCACGTCAGCAGCTCAGAAAATAAGGCACCGGCCCTAACAGGAATCGCTAAAACAAGGCACCTGCCCTAAAAGGAATCGTTAAAATAAGGCACCGGCCCTAACAGGAATCGCTAAAGTAAGGCACCACCCCTACAAGGCATTGCTAAATAAGACACCACCCCTACAAGGTATTGCTGAATAAGGCACTACCCCTACAAGGCATTGCTAAATAAGTCACCGCCCCTACAAGGCATTGCTGAATAAGACACCACCCCTACAAGGCATTGCTAAATAAGGCACCACCCCTAACAGGCATGGCTGAATAAGACACCACCCCTACAAGGCATTGCTAAATAAGGCACCACCCATCAAAGTCATGGCTAAATAAGACACCACCCCTACAAGGCATTGCTGAATAAGGCACCACCCCTACAAGGCATTGCTGAATAAGGCACCACCCCTATAACAGGCATGGCTGAATAAGACACCACCCCTGCAAGGCATTGCTAAATAAGGCACCACCCCTACAAGGTATTGCTAAATAAGACACCACCCCTACAAGGCATTGCTAAATAAGGCACCACCCCTACAAGGTATTGCTAAATAAAGCACCACCCATCAAAAGCCATGGCTAAATAAGACACCACCCCTGAAAGGCATTTACTCTTGCTGAGCGTTCATTTTTTAGTACATAATCCAAGGCTCACTTACGCCCAACCGTTACTTTTACTTACGCCCAACCGTTATAACATTTTTTTACGGGGTACACTACAGGACTTGCCGAAATCGATGCAGGACAAGTTTTCTTAAGCTGTCACGTATAGCGCAGACAGGAAGAAACAAAAACTCTACTCTTATAAGGTACTTTCTTGCTATCTTTGAGAAGAAGAGCAAAACAAAAACAAAAAACTCCGTGAAGCCGTGCGTGTGAGCGCGCGACGAGACACGGTAGATGAAGACGAACACCACAAGCTATGGACACCAGTGACAACCGTCCCCGTACGCAACAAGAGATTGAGGGACCTTTTCCGGCTTACCCAGATCCGTTTATATTTCCGAGCAGATAACAACATCAGCCACGCGAGGGCGAGCGACGACGGAAAAAAGAGGCAGAAAGGCGGCTAATAAAAAAAGCGAGCACGCCTAAATCGAGTTACCACACGAGGTAAAAAAAAGCCGTGCCGTCCAATCCGCAAACCCAAGCAGCCGAGCAGACCAAAAGAAAATATACTAGGTATACGTGTGTGCGTACCCGGGCTACCAAAGGCAAGCCAGGCAATGTATGTAGCCGGGGAGGGCAAGCATGCCAGACAGCAGTGTACGTATGCCAAGCCAGGGATGCCAAGCCAAGGGATGCTAAGCGAACGGATATCAAGCCGCCCGCGACAGGATGGGCATGGCAAGCAGGCAAAAAGGCAAGCAAGCCAACACTAAAGCCGAATCAAGCCAAGGTACGTATGCAAGCAAAATCCAAGCCGATGCAAGCAACGCAAGCATGCCAAGGCAAGCGAGCCAAGGTAAGCACACCAAGGCAAGCGAGCCAAGCCAAGGCAAGCAAGCCAGTGAAAGCAAGCCAACGCAAAGCAGGCCTATGCAAGCAAACCAAGCAAGCCGAGGCAAGCAAGCCAAGGCAAGCACGCCAAGGCAAGCAAGTCAATGCAAGCAAGTCAATGCAAGCAAGTCAATGCAAGCAAGTCAATGCAAGCAAGCCAAAAGCCAAGGCAGGCAAGCCAAGGCAAGCAAGCCAAAAGCCAAGGCAGGCAAGCCAAGGCAAGCAAGCCAACGCATGCAAGCCAGTGCAAGCAAGCCAGTGCAAGTAAGCCAATGCAAGCAAGCCGATGCACGTAAGCCAATGCAAGCAAGCCAATGCAAGAAAGCCAGAGCAAGTAAGCCAATGCAAGCGACCCAAGGCAAGCAGTCAAGGCAAGCAAGCCAATGCAAGCAAGCCAATGTAATCCAGCCAAGGCAAGCAGGTCAGCCAAGGCAAGTAAGCCAATGCACGCAAGCCAAGGCAAGCCCGCCAAGGCAAGCAAGCCAGTGCAAGCAAGCCAATGCAAGCAAGACGAGGCAAGGCAAGCCCAAGGCAGGCGGAGGCGCGCAAGGCATGCAAGCCAAACTAAGGCAAGCCAAGGCAAGCAAAGCAAGCCAAAACGAATCCATATCGAATCCAAGCCAAGCCATATCGAATCCAAGCCAAGCCAGAACCCCAAAACCAAGCCAGATCCGAGCCTAGCCAAGCCGAGCAAAGCAGGCCAAGATATGACAAGGCGAGGCAAACCAAGGCATGGCAAGCCAAGGAATGATACAGTAAATCCAAACCAAACCAAACCAAACCTAACCTAATCAAACCTAACCAACCCAGGGTCAACCAAACCCAAACCACCCAAACCCGACCCCGTAACGAACTGAACCCCATATGAGTTAGATCGTGTGGGCAAGGGTTTTACAACCTTTACTCCGCACAAGTGGAAATTATCGTATCACGTAGTGTTTATGGTAAGGCACCGAAAAAGGCAGTTACATAGTACTCCCATTGCTGTCTCTGGCAATGCCTACACCGGAAATTAAATCAACTCAGCTGTCATCCATACGCAAGTCCGCCTCAAAAGTGGTTCATAGTAGGATGCAGCTCACCCTTCATGCGACTCGCCAGACACCTCAATGCGCTTCGCGCTTGGTGCAAACAATGTCTGCCTGGTCGGTGAAAACCCGAAATGCTCCGTCCCGGCATTGTAGGGATGCGAGGGTCTATGATCATACGACTACGGCCATACATGATATCTAGTACATCTCTCCTATCGGGTACACCCCCCCCCCTCCCCGGCCTCCCCCCCCCCCGCCGACGATGTCGGTCGACAGTCTAGTTTAGGGCCCATAGAGACCTCTATGGGGCCCATAGAGACCTCTATGAACAATAACATACCAAGGATCACTCTGGGCGCTATTATAAGGACTGCGTGGTCTTCACATCAACGTCTAAATAATCCTTATATTTCCGGCCAGAGCGCTATAGGTTATTGCTATTCCGGGTGGGCTAATGCAGTAAGCAGAACCCAGTAAGCAGGACCCAAGATGGACCCTTAGAACAGATGATCCCCCTACTACATTATCTTCGCACACCATATTTGGTCCTCATTACTCTATAACTACAGTAGTATTGTATATCTTCGCCCGTAATAGTCTCAGAATAGGGAGTTCCTCGATTGACGGCTGTCTGCCCACCAAGGGAAAAGAGCACCGTCAACCCCCCTCCCCTCCCCTCCCCCTCCCCCCAACGTCCGTCAAACGACTACGACCATGCACGATAATAAATACCCCCCCCCCCCCCCCCCCCCTCCCCGCCCTAACAAAAAAAAACAAAATAATCCCCGACCGACCGACCGACCGACCGACCGACCGAACTCACCGTCCACACAGCGGCAAACCCCAGCGAAGCGCTCCCGTCCCCCCCGCTCTTCCCCGCGGCGACGCAGGCGCAGATGAAAGCGACCATGACCATCACGATGGACATGAACCATGCATAAGCAATCGCCTTTTGCGGGTTCTTGTCGCAAGGGGCGCACAGCGCATTCCTGATGCTCATGTTTGCGCGAGGTCTATCAAGGGAGGGGGGAGGCAGTTGAGGAGGGGGGGAGGGGGGGCGGGTGGGGTGCAGGAAAGGGGAGAGACAGAGAAGAGATTTAAGATACGTGTACAAGTCTACGAAGACGTTGTTGCTGTATGCTGTTCTATGCCACTGCAAGCGTTGGAGAGGCAGACGCGCTGGTGCTACGCTGGAGGCGTTTCTTTCGATTGGGACGGGGGGGACGGGGGACGGGGGGGGAGGGGTCGTAACTCGTAACGACGTACCCGGTAACAACAACTTCAATGCCCAGCATGCTGCATGCGTCATACAGACATCTCATTCAAACAGTACCTACCACATACGGTATACGAGAACGCCTCTTTTTTTTTTCTTCTATTTTTCGTGTTTAGTACGAAACCTCGAGAAACCGGCTGCCATCCTGGTACACATATACGAGCACACTAAAAAGCGTCCCGGCCGAGGGTTCGTCTGGATGTATTCTCCTATTGACCCTTTTAGGACAGCAGTCCCGTTTTGGGGACAAACTACTTGGACTTTGAGTGGATTGTCCCCAAAACGGGACTGCAGATCTAAAACGGTTAAACCACGTGTATACCTACGAGATCCCCTGGTACCTGTACACTCCTTGCTGTGTCTTTGCATGACCACAGGCTTGAGACTACGGTCGCGATTTAAACGAGAGATCAACAACCAACAACAATCGCAGAGAGACGATCTGCACGGCTGTAGGCAGAGAGCGTGAAACACATCACATCGGCAATCACCACCGAGAGGTGGCGCCGAGGGCGCAACAATAGTATTCGTACTGCTGCTGCTGCTGCTGCTGCTGCTGCTGCTGCTGCCGCTGCTGCTGGCTGGTGTGGTTCGGCTTGTTGTCTTCCTCTGCACTGTTCGCTGCTACTGCTGCTGTTGTCGTCACTCATCACCACCAAACAAGAAAAAAGGATGGAGGGCGGCGAGCGGCCTCTTTTTTCCTTCCTTCTCACCCCCCCCCCCCCCCCTCCCCCCCTCCGCCGCCCCAGCCTCCTTATTTCAAAAATATAAATCTCTGAGGCGTGGTCACACACCTCGACAGTGAATACTTGCGGCAGTTTCGGCCGTGACGCCTGAAGCCGACAGACCCGACTCGACCCCAACCGTAACCCGGACGCTGATGGATGACCTATGCTTGGATGCTGTGGCTTTTGCGAAGGCTCTGAGTTGATTGATGATCGCCCGAGATGGATGCCGTGCTTGGAAAGACTCAGTCGAGGTTGATCCAGCCGGCTCTAGGTGCTGTGGCTTGGGAACCCTCTACCGGCACAAAAAACGTGCCTCTATTTTATGGCCGTCAATACAGGAACCGCTTGGTCTGTATATTCACGTAAAAAAAAATATCCTTTGTAATGCCTCCCAAGTGAGTTGTCCCCAAAACGGGACTGCGGTCCTGAAAGGGTTGATGGGCCGCACAAAATATACCTGGAACACACCCATTGGCCAATCAAAGAGCTCAAACATTAATAATACTGATAGCTACGGTACCTTGATAAAGAACATTCGATATCACCACGTGATTACCACTGGAATCTCTCGCGGTTGCAGGGCCGGCGGGCGGGCGGGCGGGCGGGTGGGTGGGAGGTCGATGAAACCACTGCACTGCTGCTGTCTCAAGGTCAACCCTTTGAGAACTGCAGTCCCGCTCTTGGGACAAACCGCTACAATTATAAGTAGGTTGCCCGCAAAACGGGACTGCTGTTTCACTTTTTGCCTCAAAAGTGTTAAAACCTCTTTTAGGACCGCGGTTCCGTTTTGGGGACAAAGTACAGGGAATTTGACTGGTTTGTCCCCCAAAACCGGACCGCAGTTCTAAAAGGGATAACAAGGCGTGCTTCGTATATAGAAGCTGTGTATATACGTACAACTACACTTGGGTGTTACAGTCAGTGCACAACAGTGTATCGACCGAACGTGGGTGTCAAAACGGCGGAAACACCTTTCGCCACATGGCTGAACCCTCCCACCGACCGCCCGCTCTACCGACTGGGGAACCCACCAACGCACCCACGTTGACAGTAGTTACGTTACAAAATGCCTCGCTGCGCGGGTTCGTTTGTACCGACGGCTTGCACGTATGATGATACCTGGTACCTGGTACTATCCAAGTAGCGCGCTGTCGAGGCGAACCTCGCAGGTACAGACCAAAGATGTCAGGAGACAGCACTTTCGCCCCCTTGACAGACCGCAACTTTGTCTTGACATGCCTTGACTGACACCAAACTACTACCAGTAGGTTTTAGTGTGGAACAACCGGCCCTGAAATCCTTGACAGCGCACGTTTTGCGTTGCTCGACCTGTTTCCCGACATATTTGGCAGAGCGAAGCAGCCAGCATTTAGTAGATTATCCCACACCCCAGTTAGGCCATGATCTGCGGCTGAACCTCATCTATACAGCAATACCAGGTACGTAGTAGATCCTAACCTCCCGTTCTGTATTAGATCTTGAGCAGGATCTGTCTGTGCCGTACAGATCCAACCAACCCAGGAAAAAATGTTCCACTAGATAACGGAGGCTTTTTACGGCTCCCGCCCGGCATCATTAGCTACGTACGAGCAAATCAGGAGTACATCTACTGCTGGATCTATCTACCTATCTGCCCTGAACGATCTAGATCATCAGGTGGAAATGTTCTGTCTGATCTATTTTCTGATCTGTTCCCGATGGTGTGAAAGTCCTATTCCACGTTCGAGTGTTCCGACAACAATACCGGTCGTATTCTGCTCTACCCCCCGGCATCGTATCATGCGTACTGAACTGCTGGTACCATAGGCCTACGTATATACGTAGACTATTTTACGGGGGACCACATTAAATAGGACGTACGGTACATAAAAATACCTATATACTTCGCATTTTTTACTATATAACAATATTTGGTCCTATTTACTTTTCTTTTGCTTAGCTTCATCTTCTTTTTTTAGGTTTTTGTCTGCTATTAATAGTCTCCTTTTTGCTTCCCTGGTGTCCGCAGTGGTGGAGTGCGTATGCTTGTTTTTTGTTTTTTTGCCTCTGTTTTTTACTTGAGGTATTTCTTCCACTCCAGAGTTATTGGAGCCTGTCCTGCGACCACGGGCTGCATCGAATTGTGAGTTAATGTGAGAACAACAACAACAACAACTATGGTCCCGTGTAATAATAGAGCAGTCGTCATAGTTTAGGGTCAGAGGTCATAGACTCGGAAAAGTCATCACTCTTGCTATAGCAGACGGACACGTAAAAGACCATGTATACCATTCTTCGCACGTATCTACCTGGTATCCCACAATGGCCCTTACATTGAAGCAAGTTACAAGCATATACGGGTAACACTAGATTCAGCATGAAAATGGTTTTCTCAGCCCATTTAGGGCCGCAGCCCCGTTTTGGGAACAAACTTCTCGAAAATTGAGTGGTTTGTCCCCAAAAAGAGGACTGCAATTTGCTCTAAAAGGGTCGAGTTTCCCGCAAGAGTCGAGAACCTTTCTCAATTTCTCAAGTGTTGTCCGCTACATAGGGCTCGTACAGAATGCACAACCGTAACCCACATTTTTTGGTACAAACTACTCGGGGTTAGTATAGAATCATGTTTGCAGTGGTCAGAGTTTTTTTTAGGAAATTGGGTGTCGTAATAAGAAATTGAGGCTCGTTTTCTCACGACAAACAACAATTTTGACCGAAGAAATGGTCCTCAGGGTCGGGTGCAATATTATACGGTAGTAAATACTACATACTACCAGTATATACGTAGCAGTAGCCAATGGGCTCACTCAATGAATGGAGGCGGCAAAATAAGAAATTGAGCTTCGACGCCAAGTTGGCATTGTTACGATAAACAAACAGCAGTGGGTGCCTTATGTACTCTCCACTATTTAGACAGCTATACAGTACATACAGTACTGAGATGCATAGTCGAAGACCTCAGGTAATTCCGAGTCACCGAAGGATTAACGGGGCAATCCCCCTTGGTGTTCGGAGTGGAGACCACGCTTGTGGTGCACTGCAGCAAAAAAGGCGGGTAAGCGGTACAGGGGGATCCTTGAAGCAGCAGAACTGTTCATGGTTAAGTGGCATGAGGATGACGCAAAGCTGAGTAGGCAGCGCCGTGCATTCGTTGTGGCTGGTGCCCCAGGGAATGGGGGGAGGGGGGGCAACAAGAGGGATAGAAGGAAACCCGACCAAGTGAATGGGGGGAGGGGGGGGGGGGGCAACAGGAGGAGTAGAAAGGAAACCTCGGTGGACGAAAATAGGAAGGAGACGGCATGTATGTACAGTGTATGGTAGGAAAGCACCACGCCGACTACTAGTTGTGGGTGGAGCACGTCTATGCTACTCGTACCGCCAACTGCTGTAAGGTGCTTCGAACGAGATACCAGCGTCTTTCGTTATTTATTCGTGTTTGTTATTTCTCTTGCGCTTTCATCCTCCGTGGATTTCTTTTTTTATACTCGTATACCCTGGTACGATACCTATTTCTTCCGTCATGTCCTTTCGTATGAAGGAAGTCTTGTTTCGTACCAGGTACCTGGTACGAGTATTGCCTGCTTTGATTACTCTGAAGTGCTTGACGAATCCTCTCTCGGGGTGGGGTATGGTTGACGAAAGCAGGAAGGAGACTGGAGACAGGTTATATAGCAAGGTACCATGCCGGCTACTCGTACCCTACAGTAGTAGTAGGTAGAACCTGTCTATGCTACCTCGTACTCATACCACAACTGCAAAGTTGGCAATCAGTCGAATTCACAGCTGGCGTATTAAATTACTACCAGGTATTTCGTAGTTATTAACCCTTTTAGGACCGCAGCCCCGTTTTGGGAACAAAGTACTTGAAATTTGACTGGTTTGTCCCCAAAACGGGATTGGGTCAAGTATTAATGTCCCCCGAAATACAACCAAGTATAAAAAACGGCTGCGGCTGGCTGGAGGGTGTTTTTTTTTGTTTCGTGCTTCGGTTTTCGGCTGTTCTTTCCTTTCGTTCTTGAGTCTTTAAACCCTTTTAGCCTTTTAGGACCGCAGTCCCGTTTCTGGGGATAAACTGCTTGAAATTTGAGTGCTTTGTCCCGAAAACGGGACTGCGCTTCTAAAACGGTCAAGTCTGTTATCCCATTTAATATATTCGCCCTTCATTAATCTCTCTCCTTCCCACTACCGTTAATATTAGTAGTCGTAACTCAGATCCGGGGGGGTATGAAAGCAGACTATTTTCCCTCCTCCCCACTACCCACGGTTCTTGCCCTCAATTTTTTATCGCAAGAATACTAAAGCCGTTTCTTACCTCGTCGACTCGCAGACAATTTTTATATGTAGTGGTAGTGGCCTTGTTTATTATGCGTGTTTTGTTTTGTCTGCACATCTCCTTCGGCAGGGCATGGAGACTATTTTATTTATTTTCTTGAATTTGTTTTCGATTTTTTCCCCTCTTTCAACACATGGTACAAAACAGTCGGTTGAACTCACAGCTGACGTGCTTTCTTAGTTTTCTATTAAACAGCAGTACGTAAAAAAATTATGTCACGTCCGTCGTATCCAGTACGATGACATGGCATTGTGCTGTCTAGTCTGCTTACTACGTAATAAGGTGGAAGCTCTGTGCCTTACTGTTGTATTAATAGTTTTATTACGAGGCACCTTGTACCTCTATCTATCGATAGGATTGAAGAATCGGCACGGACACCGGTTGCGCTGAATGCTCGTACCAGGTACCAGGTATTAACCCTTTTAGAACCGCAGTTCCGGTTTGGGGACAAACCACTCAAACTTCAAGTAGTTTGTCCCCAAAACGGGACTGCGGTTCTGTAGGGGTTAAATAGCAAGAACGCTTCAACCCTTTTAGGACTGCAGTGCCGTTTGAGGGACAAAAATGAATTTTTCAAGTATTACGGGAGGCCATCACAGTAAACAGAACACAACCTACAGTACACACAATAACCCATATATTTATTTACCTGGTACTATTTTTACCAACAATATTTGGTCCTATTATTATGCATAGTTAACAGGACCTATGGTATACATAAAACCTACATGTTTAACCATTTTCACTAACAATATTTGGTACTGTTAACTATGGCCCCCCGTAATAACAGAAAGTGACGAACTCTCCTATTTATTTACTGCAAAGCGAACAGTGGTATTTCTATCGTACCAGCAGCAGCCTCTTGGCAAGACTACAAAGAGGTATTGTAGGGCACACGCGGGTCAAACGACAGCAGTAGTGTCGAGAGCTCGTCCCCCGTAATAGTTTGTCCCCAAAACGATACCCTGCAGTTTGCCCTAAAAGGGTTGCTGCTGTGAAGAACACACACACATGGACTCCATTGTCACCCGGACACGGAGAAGATTGTATTAATAGTATAAAGACGACGGGCTCTTATTAACAGACGACGGCCTTTTCCTGCCTCGCTCCTGGGATGCTTGCCAACTACCAGGTACCAACTATCAATACCAACCCCCACAAGGCAGGATATAGCAGCAGCAGCAGGTGCAGCACGAGGAGGGGCTTCGGCAGAGTGGTGCAGCCGGTGATGAGACAAAACATTCACACGTCGGCACCTGCATACAGCTGTTCGTACGTACAACAGCAGTATTAAATAATACCAGGTACCTGGTAAAATATTAGTAGTGCATGTAGAGACAGGCGACGGTTGTGTGTGCCTTGTGAGACGATTTTTTATGAGATACGGGTACCTGGTACCGGTACACGAGTAGCTGCTGCTGCACAAAACAGCAGCAGCTGCACCCACCCACTGCACACAAGCGTTTGGCAGGCCTACCAGCACAGCAGCAAAAGCAGTAGGATACCTCGTATATGTAGCCAGGGTATCGTCTGCATGAGATATATATCATGACTCAAAACATGTGCGAGTGAGTGTGGTACTACATGCATGCTATGATACCGTACGCACAGGACATGTACAGCAGCAGCAGCATATTTCGGTGTCGAGTCGAAAGAAGAGTTTGAAAGAAAGAAAAACGTTTTTTTTTGTTTTTACGGTCGCGATGGATAACGTGGTGCGCAGAGGACATCTCGCACACCGCACAGACCAAAGGCAAAAAAGGAGATGGGGAAGCAATCGATTATTTTTCCTCCTTCGTATTTTACTCAGCAGCAGGGCAAGGATTATCTCTGCCAGAGGACGGGATGCCCGAGGATGCTCCGGGTTTTTAGTTCCCCAGCAGACGGGAGCGGGAAAGCGCGCCTGAACAGCAACCGGCGCAGGCGTGGGATTGCACAGCAGCGAGCGAGTGCAGGTCTAGTTGTCAATGGTCTTGGGCCACGCTTATACGGAGGGCTGGTGCTAGCCGTATCACGAGAGGCCTGCCTGGGCTGTGCAACAATGCAACGTGTAACAAACACACAAACAGAACGTTCTAAAAAAATCGAAGGCATGGCAGGGATCGTCCCGGACCCCTAAAATCGTCATCTAGAAAGTCAAAACAGTCGGTGGGGAGGGGGGGGGGGGGGGGGCGAAGGAGGTGCAGCAGAGGCGCAAGCAGCTCGCTGCCAGCATAAGCATTCGTTTCCTGCAGCACAACAGGCTACCATCGACGATTCCATGGACCCACGGCAATAGTCTCGAGTGCCCGTTCGGCTTTCCCTCAATGCACGGATTTTTTTGAGTTCCTGTCTGCCCCCTAGAGAAAAAAAGGCGCCACATAAATAGTTTCGTGTCCCGATCGAGAACAGCGGTAGAGTGCTTCTTCGTGCACTCTCAAGAGCTACCGCCAACGCCGGCATCCGCACTGCTGGTGGGCTTACCTATTGCAAGACGGTCGGGGGTGTCGGTCGGTTCCGTCCGGGGGCAGCCTGTCTCTCGCAAGTGCAGCTCCAACGAACAACAACGGAAGAAGGCTAGACAGACAGCAGCTGGATGGGGCTAAAAAAGGGAAAACGAATCAGTTATGATGCAATGCTGCCACACGCCTTCATACATGTTGGACTACCCTTGAGCGGGCGAAACCGTCATTTTTCGGTTTTTGTTAGGACAAATTATCCGCGAATTCTGAGTTCAACCACACAATGCAACTCGCACCTCACACAACGCAACCTCGCATCTACTGCTCTTGGCTTCGTATCGTACGCACGCACTCGCATCACGAGATCGCAAGGCCGATTACTTTCTGGGGGGCGGACAATTCATTTCGATCAGGAGGCTCTCTGAAGGACGAAAGGAAGAAGAACTCTGCTCGCACTCGCGTCTGGCGAACTTGTCGGGGGGTGATTTTTCGAATTTTTAAAATCAATTCAGGGTTCGGAGTGTGACAGCAGGGAGGACGCCAAACTGAGCAGCACAGGCAGAGAGAGAGCGAGACAGGGGCATCCGGAGAGAGAGAAAGCTCAGCGTCGGCAGGAGGTACGGCGATAGAGGACCGATGGCGCCTAAGGATAACACCAAAAAGAACCCTCTCATGCATCTCGTGGCCGGTGGCGCCGCGGGGGTGGTGGAGTCGTCATGCTGTCACCCGCTAGACACAGTCAAGACGAGGATGCAGCTGCGGAGCAAGGGCGGGAGCACGAAGGGGCCGATCGCCACGGCCTCACGCATCGTATCTCACGAGGGGTTTTTCGCCCTGTACAAGGGCTTAAGCGCGGTAATGGCCGGCATCGTGCCGAAGATGGCCGTCCGATTCTCGTCTTTCGAGACCTACAAAGAGTGGCTCGGGGCGTCAGCTAGTGGATCCAAAGGTGAGAGCAGGAGGTGTGCGAAATCCTGAGCTTCGTGCGAAATTCGATACCCCCTGACCCCCACCACCACCTCAACCCCTTCTCTCGCTCTTCCGCCGTGCCCGTTTACTATGGTACCTCTCCGGGTGTATCTGTGTCTGTCAGCTGGTCAAGCCAACGAACCCCATGATCAGAGCAGGCACTGCCTAGACTTGCGGTGGAATATCTATCCCCTAAACAATCAAGTTGAAGTCAAGAACATCGAGTTTCGCTGCTGGAGTTGTTCTCTCTCTCCCCCTCGCTCCAATGCTGCGGCGGCTTTCCGGCCCGTCGCGCAGTACCGCTGTGCCGCTGTCTCCCAGCTGGAGGCGCGTAGCCCACTCGAAAGGTGGACTACTTGACGTAGCTCCCTCCTACTCTGTAGGTGTCGAACCAACTCGCTATCCATCTCGTTGATCGTGGGCAGAGGTAATTAAGCCGACTTTTCTCCAGCTCACTTTTTCCACGGCTATGGTGGGATACGATGTGCATGCTGTTGTGTACACGTACAATTAATACCTGGTGTAGCATACCAGTTACGTAGGTCTCGTCTCGCATGTACATGCTGCTGTACGTGCGGTGCTGCATGCCAATCGCAAGTAAGTAAGTGCAGTATGATATCGCTGTTGTATCAATCAGTAGAACAAGTGCGTACAGCGTTACGTATACACAACAGTTACATGCACCTGGTACCTTTTTACATTTCCTTTTACACGATACACGTACTACTGCGGTACCTGGTAGGCATGCGTACGTCCAGTAATACTGCTGGACCAGGTGCCAGGTGGCAGTGAGACAAGAACAAAACTGGGAGCCTTGGGTGGTTAATGGGTACCAGGTTGACTACGGCATCAGCAGCAGCAGCAGTATTTTTGACATGTACAACACCAGCAACGTGGTCCACCTTGTACATGCCTCGTAGACTCGTGCAGCGCCTTTTGGTCCAATGGGCGTCGGCCTAGACCCAACCCGACTCCGACCCCAACCCTAACCACACAAACGCTAACCCTAACCTTTTAGCCCCTTTAGGACTGCACTCTCGTTTCGAGGACGACATCCTTGGAATCAAAGTCAAACTTAGGTACACGCACAAACAGTAGATCAGCGTTTTTGAAGGGTCACGTACAACTCATGTTATTATTATTAAATAGTACTTCACCGCGTGCATACACTCGACCATGACTCCAGTTCTTACGTGTTTCGTCTCGGCAACGGGGGTGGAGCGTTGGACGCCGATCCTTCGGGGAGGGGCGGGGCGTGTTTCGGTGGCGTTTGAACAAATCTAAACCACTTCTTGGAGGTTTGTCAGAGACGAAAATAGGCCGCGTCGAACAGTCCGGCAAAATTAACGGCGCATCGGACAGGTCTCGATCTGGATCTTCATCTAGATCATCTAGATCCTGTATTTACTGTTAAGACATCTTGCGCGAGAGTCGTATCATCACGATCTAGATCACCTGGATCATCTAGATCATGTATTGCCGTTAGAACATCTTGCTCGCGAGTCGTATCATCACGCTCTAGGTCATCTAGATCATCTAGATCCTGTATTTGCCAAGATATGTTGCACAAAAAAAGCCGTGTCATCACGATCTAGATCATCTAGATCATCTAGATCATGTATTTGCCGTTAGGATATGGTGCGCAAGAGCCGTATCATCACGATCTAAATCATATACGGGTAGATCATTTAGATCCTGTATTTTCCATTAGGATATGTTGCGCAAGAACCGTATCATCACGATCTAGATCCATCTACATAGATCATTCAGATCCTGTATTTGCCGTTAGGATATGTTGCGCACGAGCCGTATCATCACGATCTACATCATCTAGATCATCTAGGCCCTGTATTGTGCCGTTGGGACATGTTGCGCAAGAGCCGTATCATTTTCACAGGTCCCACCTGACAAGTATTGCGCGCAAGAGCCATATCCTCATACAGGTCCCACTTGGCGAACATGACCTATATACACACCAGGTAAATCGGGTCATATACATCAGGGATCTATTTGTACATTACCTGTTCCACAATATAATTATACTTTCATGTATGAATATTGTATCCCAATTTTTCTTATACTCGGGGACAAAGTGATATATGTTCACGTTCTTACTTGATGCGCAGCCGTCTGACGTACGCAGGGAAACTTAACAAAGCTACGCACGGTACAGAGGTCTCCTCAAAACCAATCTTTGAAGGAAGAATGGCATGCACCTCGAGTGCTGCGGGCTGCGTACAGAACCGGCGCGCTGCTCCCAGACCGCGGTCTCCTCATGACCGGGCACGATACCTGATACCCATTCGGGGAGCAAACGTATCGCCTGCCTCTATCGTGTGACTCCCGTGCGTTACGTTTTGTTTCGACCGACGCATGACCCCTTCTGTACAGCGCCTATTTACCGCATGAGGCGAAGAAGACCGGAAGTAACGCCATCGCGGTTTTTGGCGCGTAAGAAAAGGCAGGCGGCTAAATAAAAAGCAGCACCGATTGAAGGGGTTGGGTTAATTGCCGTTCGAGAGGGGCGCGGGTGCCACCCACCCTCCCACCCCACGGGCTTTCGGTCATCCTATATATATCGGTTCCCTGTTCACAACAGACAATAATAGGCATATTTGTATACCGTACAACCGCTGGGGCTACCAACGGGTGTCCTGCCTGGGAGCCCGGCCCCACCACCATCACCACGCGCGCTAGCATTCTCTGTACCCGTCCACAGCTCTCCGAGTCACTCGCTTTTACCGTGGAAGGCGTTTTGCTGAGCCGCACGGAAGTCGCGCGCAGTCAAAAAGCAAAAAGTGGTATCAGCTGTGCGGCGACCCATCCCCCACCCGGTCGTGTAACCGTTGCTGTGGACGGGAGTGACAAATCTGGGCGTAACTATGAGGACCGTCCAGACCATGACATGAAGAACCAAGTGTTGTGAGGTCCGTTCGTTTCCGTCCAACGTAACTCGTACTGTTACGGGCGGAACATGATAATCTGGACCAAATATCCTTATTACGGGGGACCATAGTAGATAGGACCTACCTACGGTACACACAAAAAAACTACATATTTCCCTATTTTTACGAACAATATTTGGGCATATTTGCTATGGTCCCCCGTAAATAGTAATAATACTGGGATATATAGATATATAGGTTTTGGCGCACATGAGGGGTCCTAATCACTGTTCATATGGCTCCCTTTACCACTTGTTAGTGGAAAAATCCCCATATTCTTCATATACAGTACGGGGACGCTGATGGTAGTCAGTCAAGAAATCGGGGAGCTGGTCCTCCGGGCTGGATTTCTTAACCGCGGGAAAACAACACGTTCCACGCTAAGTAAGTCAGAAATATAGTTTTTACAAAAAAGCTAACCGCACGGGGGTGTCTCTTGTTTTCTCGTAAAAAATCTCAAGCCTGACTTTTCTTACGTACGTACGAGTGCACGTTTTTTTGGTGGGAAACGCTCCGGACGAAAATGTGAAAACCGTTGGTGCGTGCGAATGTGGACGTAAATATAAGGAACGGTTAGTATTCATAATAATGTATAAACGTTCCCTATATTTCTTACCAGAGCGGTATGTACCAATACCTTCTGGCTGGTAATATATGTGGGTGTCCTGTACTGGTACGTATTGTATCGTGGTTCCCCCCCCCCCCCACTATTATATAGGTTGGGTTGGCGTCGGTTGGCAACGACAATGTAAAACATGCCGCTCACTACGACAGCTAGACAACCAGGGTACCGTTTTTTTTTTTTTTTTGGCGGTCGCCCACAGCTGGTCGTCGAGTTAGATCATTTGTGCGAGGTAAAGAATATTTACTCCGCACAAGGGAATTGGTCGTATCACTCAGTGTTCATGGTAAGGCACCCAAGAGGCAGTTACATAGTACTCCCATTGCTATCTCTGGAAATGCCTACACCGGAAATTAAATCAACTCCTTGAAGCTGTCGTCCATATGCAAGTCCGCCTCAAAAGCGGTTCTTAGTAGGATGCAGCTCTCACCCTTCATGCGACTCGCCAGACACCTCACGGCGCTTCGCGCTTGGTGCAAGCAATGCCCGCCTGGTCGGTGAAAACCCGACATGCTCCGTCCCGGCATTGTAGGGATGCGAGGGTCTATGGTCATACGACTACGGCCATGCGTGAGATCGAGTGCATCTCTCCTATCGAGTACACCCGCCCCCCCCCACACCAAGACTACAAGAAAGTTGGTCGCAATATGTACGACCGACGGTCGACCACGCCGAGCCGCTGCTGCCCTCCGCGAGAACCATTCCATGGATAGGACACTCCAGATCGTATCAGATCAGATCAGATCAGATCAGATCAGATCAAATCCCTGTTAATGATATATTTTAGATCATTCCTGGCAGATGGATCCCTCACGTGTACCGGTATACATACTCATTCAGCATAATGTGGAGAATTTTTGCCCGCGGTCACTAGCTTTGGGCCGTTGCGCAGCATGTTGGCAGGGTGGGGATCTGCTTGGCGTGGCGCTTGGACAGCATCTCGTGACGGCAAAAAACAGGATGTAGATGATCTAGATGATCTAGATGATCTAGGTGATCTCGGTGGTCTCGATGAATGATCTAAATGATCTGGATGATCTGGATGATCTAGATGATCTAGATGATCTAAATGATCTAAATGATCTAGATGATCTGGAGGATATAGGTGATGTAGATTATATAGATGATCTCGATGATATGAATGACCTAGATGATCTAATATGATCCAGATGATCTGGATGATATATACTTCGTATGATACAGATGATATAGACCCTCTAGGTCGTGACCTGTCCGACTTTTGTTAAATATTTCGCAACCTCCGGGAACGGCGGCGGTACACACAGCCAGCGATCGCGGGCCGTCCCTTCGCCAGATTCATTAAAAAGTGATTGCTACTTTCCCCTGGTAGATACCACCGCACCCCTCCCTTATTGACAGAAACTCAGTATGAATACGCCGAAAACCCGTTTTGGTTGATTCCGAATAACCCCGTCCGACGATTCGAAACCGCCGTCTGATGGTTCAGAAACCCCGTCGGACGATTCGAAAACGCCGCCTGATGATTCAGGAACCCCGTCTGACGATTCAAAAACGCCGCCTGATACTCCAGAAACCCCGTAAAATGGTTCAGACTCAGACACCCTGGGTGACGATTCAACAGCCCCGTCTCACAGTTTCGCTCACGATGCTTCCCCCCCCCGCGCCCCGGTTCTTAGTAGGATGCAGCTCATCTTATATGCGACTCGCCCCAACACCTCACGATGCTTCGCCAAGCTTGGTGCAAGCATTGCCTGTCCGCCTGGCGGCGAAAACCCGCGTGCTCTGTCGCGGCATTGAAAGGATGCGAGGGGTCTATGGTCATACATACGACTCCGGCCATTGATGGCATGAGTACCCCCCCCCCCCGCCGCCTCCCCGTGCGTGCGCGATTCCCCCCCCTCCCTCTCCCCCCCCGCCCCCCCCCGTCAGGCCCAGTGTTCCTGGCCGGCCTGGGGTCTGGCGTGACGGAAGCGGTCCTTGTGGTTACGCCCGCCGAGGTGTGCAAGATCCGCATGCAGGCGCAGTTCCACTCGATGCTCGACCCTCAGGAGATGGCCCAGCGCAAGTACCGGAACGTTCTGCAGACCGCGACGGTGGTCGTGAGGGAGGAGGGCTTCGGGGCACTGTACAAGGGGCTGGCTCCGACGGTGCTTCGGCAAGGGTGCAACCAGGTACGGGGCGATGTCGTCGCGGTGCGGTGCGGTGCTGTGCGGTGCGGTGCTGTGCGGGTAAGAATGAAGGCCAGGTGTGGTGTGGTGTGGTGCGGTGCTTGTGCGGTGCGGTTCGTGTTGGAGGGTGTTGCTCCCCCCGATGCTGAGTGCGGTGATGACCTGTTGCGCAGGTGGACTGCCGCAAAGAACGAGTCGCCGCGCATGCGCATGTAGCTTGCGTGAGAAGTTGCCGTCTTTTGAGTTGTAAAGGTGTGTCCTGTGCACCGCAGCTCTAGAAGGGATACGGGGATCATTTTTTCAGTAGTAGCGGTTAAGGCCATGCCAGGTACTGATAAGACAGACAAGACCAACGGTTATTGACTTGCCACGAGGTTGGCCTTAAAACCGACACCCCAGTTGGTTTCGCGATAATACGGGGCCATGGTATTGTTGTCGATTTTGTGCTTTTTAATGACAGGTCAGCTTTCGGGTGGGGAATAGAGCGCCGCCCGAGTCAGGAAGAAGCCTCAGGAACACGTAGGTGCATCACGCTACCGTTGCATGCCTCCCCATCGACGAAACCCTCTTCCCATTTTTCGCGTGCCTTGGAAATTGTGGACGTCTTGTTCTGTTTGGCCAGGCCGTGAACTTCACCTGCTACCAAGTGTTCAAGACGCGGCTGTCCTCGTACCTCGGCAGGGACGAGCTGGCGCCGTGGCAGCACATGCTTCTGGGCGGTATCAGCGGCGGAATCGGACCCTGCGTCAACAACCCGCTCGATGTCGTCAAAACACGCCTGCAAAAGCAGGTACGCACTGCTGTATGCGAAAGCCACGAGGTACTCGAGAGTTACCCCCTCTTTCCGTCCTCCTTGCCTTCTATATACCAGGATAAAAACCCTTGCGTCGGTAGAGCCCGTACGTCGGTCAGAGCCCATGAATATAGAAAATAGTGGATTGAAATGGTTGACAACAAAACTCGCGTTTCTTTCTGTATGCTTGACTCAGAAAATATTATGCCAAAACAAAAAACATCCCTTCGATGTCCTCGAAAAACGCCTCCAGAAGAAGGGGAAGAACAAAACCCAAGAAGAGAGTATAGCTGTCGATAGGCAGGAGCTCGCGTGGCAGAAAAATTGTATCTGTCATCAACTTGTGCGCGTTGGTGGTGGGGGTGGTGGTGGGTATGTAGCATATCTTTTAGATTGTAATGGTGGATAGTGTTTTTTGTTTTGTTTTTGTTTTTTTCTGAAATCGCGGTCGGCCGGGTGTCAAGTTCCTTACAGCGATTTCGAAAGGGGGTTCCTCACTTTTGATGCGTCGCGGTTCAAAGTCAGAAACACGTATCTCAAAAAAAGACATCTCAGCTGTAATATCGAGGATTTTCCGTCGAAAAAACTCACCTTGGCAAGCTGCGCGTACCGTAAGTAAGGATGCGACTGCATCGCACATGGGTGATGTGACCGTCTTTCAGCGCTCGATTTTTTCCAGATAGGGGAAAGTTCCCATATACAGATTATATATATACCGAAGAAGGCGTTTTCGGGAAGATCTGGTCGTTGCGAGTCTTCCGAAAATGTAACGTTCGAATTTGGCACCCTTGCCGTTGTCCGAAATTTTAACGTCCGAATTTTGCACCCCTCTGCGATAACGCGCATCCTTATATGCGCATCCTCATACTTCGTACCAGGTATGCGGTAAATGCTACGATCGCGCGTTGTGTTGACGTGTTCACGTACGGGTTGTTGTATGATATCTACATGACCTCGTGGAGAAGAGTCAACCCGGTGGCTCCCCCCTTGGGATGATGTTTCAGTCGTATACCGCGTTGTTAACTTGTTTTGGTTGCTGTTTTCCCTTTTCCGCCAAACGAGCGAGCACCGAGCGCGTACGTAGCCGTCGGGTAATGACGTCCAATAGGAGCCAAAGTAGTGCTACGTCACCCCTTCGGGCAGAGGCCCACTAACCCCGTTGGGACCTCAGAGGGCAACAATTGACTGGTAAAAACGTTACGATTACAGCAACAGCAGCAGCAGCAGCAGTGGCGGTCACTGTGTGATTGGGGGATGAAACTCTCCAACATGGTGTCCGAGTTACAATGGCTGAACGCGAGGGGGGTCGTACGGCACGGGCGCAGCATGCTCCTTGCTACCCCTACTTACGGCTGACGACACCTTTTTTTTTTTAAATCGTTGCTGTAAGTAGAGGTTTGCTATCTCGGGAGTCCCGAAGGAGTTCATAGATGCGGTGCGGTGTGCCTGTGTCTGCTGCTGCTGCTGCTACTGCTGCTGCTTGCAGATGCAGATGCAGATGCGAGTAGAGAGTCGCGCGATCTCCATCATGACCGACTTGGCCCGTGTGTTTACGTGGCAGGAAACCTTTCACACGTCGGACAGATAGATCGTCTACAGATATATCATCTACAGATCATTTAGATCGTAGTCTTCCTGTATGGGGTGTTGTGCAGGATCTGTGTGTAGTACAGATCCAACCCAGAGGAAACACGTCTTACAGCAATAGGTTATGCCAATTATGCGGTTCCCACCCGGCAGCATGAGCTAGATCTTATCACGATTGTACCTATCGATATCTATATATATCGATCGATCTATCTGTATACTTATCTATATATCTATCTATCTATCTATCTACTGTATCTATCTATCTCTATACATATATCTATGTATCTATCTATTATCAATCTATGTATCTATCTATTGTCAATCTATCTATCCATCTATCTATCTATCAATCTATCTATCTATCCACCTATCTATTTATCTATCTATCTATCTATCTGCCCTGAAATATCTGGATCATAAAAGTGAAACCGCCGTCCGTTGGTCCATTGTCCCTGCGATCGTGGGGCGATCCAGCGAAGAAAAAAAAACGTCGACAGCAAACCCCTTTCTTTTCTCCTCTTTTCTGTCGAACATTAATAACCTTCTATTGATAGAGTAACGGAGTATCTTTATGTGTGCAAAATCTCATTGGTTTGGGCTGCACCGCATGATTAGACATTACATTATATATTTACCAGCGGCTGAGTTTGATTTCGACCGCGGTTGTTCGTGTACTTTTTTTGTTAAATGCGATGTCTAGCTCTAGGTCAGCGGCGCTACTGCGTTGAAATGATTAGAGATGGGGAAACCTTCCTAGAGAAAATCCGTGGTTTGTTCGTAGGAGGGCAGGAGGCGTGTTGGTTCATATCACGTTCGTAGGAGAGAAGGGCGTGTGTGTTCCCATCACGTGTGCTTCTTTGATGATGACCTGCACGATGGCTATTGCTTGGTTCATCGCGTAGGTGGTACTACCAGGTGGAAGTACGTGGCGGGTGCTGGTAGACCGGTAGATTGCTCACAGAACGTGGGGGATTCAGGTTTACTTACCCTCAGCGGCTTTCCAGACAAGCCGCGGCCGCAGTTGTGTCATTCCCCCCTTTTTTTTTTTCATCACGCATGGAATAAGGTCCAACGTTTCCCACTGCTCGTTAACTATCATCGAACGATCACCCCCTGCGTCCCCAGGGAACTCGTCGGTTTGCCTAAAACGCACACTGTGACACCCCCTTATCGCCGGAAAATGTCTCCGTCGCCCTCCCAGGTGGTTATCCCCGGGCAGGCTCCAAAGTACGGAGGATTCGCGTCGGCTATCGCGCTAATAGCGAAGGAGGAGGGGGTGCGGGCGCTGTGGAAGGGCCTCACGCCCCGACTCATGAGGATCATGCCGGGTCAAGCGATCACCTTCATGACGTACGAGTGGGTTTCCAAGCGCCTCCCGGATTCTATCACGGGGGCAAATTCCTTGACGTCCCGGTCCGCCCCCGCGAACGCAACCGCAACCGCCGCTGCGAAGAGCCGCTAGGGGCGCTCTCCTCGACCGATGCCGGATTTTTGTGCTTCGCCTTTTTTTGTTTTTCGTTTCTTGGAAGAAGTGTATCGGCAGCTGCCAGCTGCCGGCGGCGTGAGAGTGAAGAATCATTTTGAGACGTTTTCGTTTGTTTCTTGAGCGGCGTTTTTTGTTCGGGTCTCCAACCTTTTGTCGTCCCGGCGTTGTTTGTTGATATTATTGTTCGGGTCTCCCGACCTGGTCATCCGCTGATTCGGTGGGGGGACGGGGACGAAAGACGCGCGGAACGAGTCCAGAAATACGCGTGTTGTTTCCCCCGCGCGCGTGTCCTCTCTCGGCCAAGACGGCACGAGGACAGAGCTTACAGCACACCGCTTGGCCCACAACCTCGGGTGAACAGAAAGGGGAGGGGGAGGGGGAGGGGGAGGGGGAGGCGGGGAGGCGTCCTCATCTGTTGCCTGCCTGAGTAGTTCGACCATTTGATCACGCATCCCTCTCGAGACGGAGGGACCGTCCCTTCTCTTGATAGAGAGGCACCACCGACGGCTGTGCTCTGAAAAGGGGAGCGGGAGGGAGCAAGAGGGGAATCCGACAAATAGTTGATCCTTTTTGTTTGCGAATAGTTACTCCTTTTTGCCACCTCTCGCGCCCAGTATGTTGGGGAGCAGAAAGCGCACCATTTGGCTTGTCACTTCGTATGTCTCCCGCGCAGCGGAAGCGGCAAGCTCGCTTTTGTTTGTGTGTTTTTTTTTCGTCCGAGCAGGAGTAGGATGTGTAATGCGGATGCGAGGAGAGCACTTCGAGGTCGTCAACCTCCTGAGTGCTACGAGTAGCGTTTCTGCCTGCGGCAGCAGGTGACCCGAGGGTCCGACTGTATGTCTTCGTCGGCGGGGGGTGGGGAGGAGGGGCGTTGTAGGGGGAACGATGGTCTTCTGTATTTTTTCGCGGCAGAAGACGACAGCCACGAGGCGCAGACCTGAGCCACCGAGAGGCTTGGTGGGTGGTGCCCGACGCGTACCCACAGCCCTATTTATGTCCGTCCGGGGTGCACGAGAGATGGTGCCGTAGGTGTTGTAGGCAACGAGCGTTAGTGTACCGGTGCTGCGCCGAAGTCATTTTTTTTGTTTTGCCGGCCGCTTTTACGTTTTTGCAAGGTTGCGCTTTTTTTCCGTCGAGGCGTTAACCTTAACCCCCCCCGTGTCCCCGTCTCAGTCGTCCGGCGTGTATTCTTTCGGGGGGTCGGGAGGAGAAAGAGGGTCGTCCCCCCTTAAGCCACGCGCCTCCTGTGCAAAAGAAAAAACACCTATATCCTCGTACCCGGTACGGGGGGCTGTGTTTCGCGAAATTAAACCTCCAAGTCGGTGTGTATCGCGGGGGACGCTTAGGTTGCTGTCTCTTTCGGAGAGCGACGCAGCCGAGACGGGAGCTCATTGTGTGCGTGTACGTGGAGGGAGGGAGGGAGGGGGGGAGGGAGGGAGGGAAGGGAAGAAAGAAACCATGCGCGGTCGTATTACCTTTGTTTCCGTGGCTTCGCGTTGGTTGTGATGATTTTTTGACAGATTTTCAGCGAACACGACCAAGGAGGGGGGGGGGGGGTGGGGAGGCGTCGTATACTCATGCCATTTATGCATGGCCGTAGTCGTACGACCGTAGATCCTCGCATGGACGGAGCGCGTCGGGTTTCAAAGAGGCAGGCGTGTGGGGGTGGGGGGGTTATCCCAGGCACCATTTCCGATCCCTGTCCCCGCTTGCCTCCGGTCGGTTTCATTTTTTGTACTTGGTATGTGTAAAGAGGGAGTTAGAGGCAATTTTGCGACGGCAGTGGTAAAGAGCTGGTGCGTACGTGTATTCGAGCGTGTGCGTTTAGTAGGGTAACATGTCGGTAGATACTCTGGATGTACCCGGGTATTTACCCGAGTATTTACCCGAGTATTTACCGGGGTATGACCACTACAACATTGCCAGGTTTTGTTTGCACGTCTCGACTCGGTGGGATCCTGGCCAGACTTCAGGTTGGTCTTGTGTTCTCTATTATTTTGCATATTGAAGGCAAGTGTTGTATTCCATATATTAAAATGCAAGCGATCCATATACTTCGGTAAGGAGTGAAACATACCCCACTAAATGAACCCTTGGAAATTCTAGACGTAAAAAAATAAAACTCCAGCTGCGGTGTTTCGTGTGCGTGTGTCCCTTGCGCGACGGACGGGGTTTGTACCACCGGTTGTTGGCGGTGATTTTTTAACCAGGTACAGAGATAAGGTCTTTTTTTTGGGGGGGGGAGCGTTTCGTTGACTTTGTGTTGTTGGTGGTCGGTGGTAGTCGTTATCTTAGGCGTCAATTGAGGGTGGTAGTGGTGTTCCCCATCGAAGTGGTGCGCAACGCTGTACGTACGTAGATGCTGTGTGAGAGGAGAGACGATTAAGGTGTTCTGATTAATCTCTGTTTTGTAGGGGTTTGCGTCGTGGTTAAAAAGAGAGGTTGGGAGAGAGACGCGCGTGCGCGTGCGCGCCACAGTCTTTGTCGACCGCGGGATTGCCCGTGCGTAAATTTATAGTAGAGTGAATGAGGTGTCTGTATATCTAATACGAATGCACAATTAGTTGATGATGCACGGAACGCGTCCCTCCGCCCCAGCAAGACCGCCAGGCATCACCAGTATAGTAGTAGTAGTAGTAGTAGTAGTAGTAGTAGTAGTAGTATGGCCTAGAAAAATAGTGTGCTACTACTTTCCAACGGTTTCTTCGCCATAAAAACTCGCCACTGCTTTCCTCCGATTTCCCGAGCGAAAAGCGACAGCTTTATTATTGAGCATGCGTTGCCCTCTGCTTTGATGTTACCGAGTGGAAAACGGATGGAACTGTCGGGCCGAGCTAGGGGAAGATTCTCTCTCGTGTAGTTGTGGTGGTGTGGAGGACAGGCCGAGGTAGGTGGGTTGGTGCCTCGCACGGGTCTTCACGCAACGGAGTAGAGGACCTCTGGTGAATTCAACAACAGCTTGTTGTGTGTAATGAGGGGGTACAATCTAGGGGAAGGGGGCCTGGTATGTGCGCACAACAACATCACCATTATTAAACATTCGTTGCCCTCTTCTTGTCTGTGCGGCTAATAATAAGCGAAGAAGACGAAGAATAATACGGAAGAAAAAAATTGCGCGGGGGCGGCGGCGGCGGCGGCGGCGGCGGCGGTGGCGGCGGAGGAGGAGCGCGTCGATGCCCCACCAAACCGCCAAACGAGATCGACATGGTCGCCTCGAGATCACGTCGCCTCATCAGTCGCCAAGAATGCCACACGTCGAACAGATAGATAGATCACAAGACAGATAGATAGATAGATCACGGTATACTGCAGTAGTACAGATACGACCCAGGAAATACTACAGTACGTTAACTCCTACTCGACCACACAGGAGATACGTGCGTACAGGTAATATATCCGCCAGGAAGTCCCTCACACTTCGTTTAACGTAACACCTACCAGGGTGTACATATATATATCTGGTATCAACGTTTTATGGGTCATGATAGGCGCCAGGGGAAAAAAAATCGAAACATTTGTTACGTTATACTATACGCGTTAACTACTTTCTGGATTTTGTGGTGACACAGATTGTACCAGAGCTGGACGAGATCGATCAGAAACTTGACGTTGATGCGTGTGCGCGTTCGTGGGTTTTAGGTTAACACTGTGTCGCCGCGATACCGCGATTGCTCCTGCAGTGCCACTGTGTTGGTTAGCACGTGGCCCATGACCTAGATAAGTGTATAAGTGTTATCCGAGTGTTACGTTTCCCGAAGCAAGCATGAATAGTGGAAATTGATAATAATATGGCTGACGTGTGCAACGCACTAAACACATCCACAATAGGCCGTGTAGTGCAGGTATGCTCCGAAGCACACCACGTACTCGCTAATAACGCTTTTTCCCATGCGGCTCGATTTAACATGCGGCGGATTCTTTCTCAGAATTTCCCAAGGTGCACTGCAAACAGTGTCCAAGCTGCCCTATGCAGGAACGCGCACTCATCGAACTGCACGACTTCAACTTTCCCCGAATGAATGACTTGAGTTCAACTTTTGTTATCACGTGTCGCTCTTTTACAGCCGAGGTAGATTCCGAAGAATAGATAAACTCTTGGGAATACCTATTGTAGTATGTGCTTTGGTACGTGCCGGCGAAGAAAAAAACGACAGACCCAAAACGGTGAGAGAGTGGGCGCACAACTAAATAGAAGTCCAGGAAGCAACAGCGGTGCTGTTAATAGTATCACGGGGGGATTTGGGGGAACACACAGTAGCATTGCGGGGGACCATAGTAAATAGGACCCACGGTGCATCCAAAAAAACTATATATTTGCCTGCTTTTACTATCGATATTTGGTCCTATTTACTATGGTCCCCCCGCAACAGTAGTAACCAGGACCAAATTATGGTTGTGCAAACATACGGGAATACCGATGGCTTTCTGGGTCCGTCGTTGATGATAATTGCTACAGCCCCCCGAGAAGCGCTACTGCGTACTCCGACTGGCCGAACGAGCGGTACGTTCATGGGCGAGGGAGGCTCTGTAACATTAAAACGACGCAAACAAAAAAACGAAACAAAAGTCGTTCTTCTGAATGGACCCGACAACGCAATACCATACCCCCCCCCCCCCCCCCCCTCCCCTCCCCCCCCGCGAAAAACAAAGGCTCCAATATTATTCCGTCGCGTCCTCCGACAACCTAGACAGGCGCCCGAGGACATCTCTTAGGTGCGGGAACTTCTCCGCGATCGAGTCGACGACGCCTCGTACCGCTCCGAGACGAATCTCCGCGTTCAGTAGCGCCTGTTCTACCTGTTTTGTTGCGGGCGAAGCGTTTTCGAAGGGGGGGGGGGGGGTATTGATAATCATGCATGCCCGTAGTCGTATGATCGTAGACCCTCATATAGCCCTCCAATGCCGGGACGGAAAACGTCGGGCTTTCACCGACCAGGTAGGCATCGCTAGCACCAAGCTTTTGCGAAGCGCTGCTGCATCTTACTAAGAGCCGCTTGTGAGGCGGGCTTTCTCGCATAATATGGATGACAGCGTCGAATGAACCGAGTTGTTGTCCGGTGTGGCCACTTCCAGAGGCAGCAATGGGGTCACGATGTAACTGCCCCGTGGGTGCCATACGGGGGGGTGATATGCGCACGGGCTATGCTACGTCCGACACGATCAGGATTGCAATGAAAACGTTGGCTTTTTAGTCGGTTTTCCTGCCATGATGTTTGATCTTGGGGAACGCACGCAGGAGGTGATGTAAGTTTCAGGGTACAACCTTTCACACCTGGGATAGACAGATCATAGACAGATCATACACAGATCATGATCCATCTATCTATCTACAGATATATTATCTAGTTTCTTATCTGCCGTTATGAGTGTTTTGTACAGGATCTGTGCAGTACAGATTCAACCCAAGAAACACGTGCTAGATTCATGCAGGTCATACAGATCACACAGATCATACAGATCAAACATATCATACAGATCAGGAATAGATCTGCCCTGAACCATCTAGATCATCGAGTGGGAATCAATGATCTATACGAGGTGACCTGTGAGAGAGATGCCGAATCGGCTTGGACCCACCTACACCTACACTGCTGCGCAGAAATAAGAGAAAAGGCTACTCGTAGTCAAGAGAGGCTGTTTTCGGTCTGTATCACACCTCCTCTTGGTTCGGCTGGGGGCGGGGGGGGGGGGGGGTACCCACTATAGTTTGTACCTTCATGGCATCGCGTTCAGGCACTGGCTTCAGCGCCCCCTTCGCGACGTCTCTCAAACTGTCCGCGAAACGCTGCTTCACGGCGGTCACCTCCGCCAGGCGCTGCCTTTCGTACAAGCTAGGTGGCGGCGGCGGCGGCGGGGGGGGGAGCGGGGGGGGGGGGGGCGAGGTGACGTTGGTGGGCGGCAGCAGCAGACCGGGCAGGATGGAGGGGGAGATGGAGGAGGAGGAGGACGAGGAGAAGGGAGAAGGAGGAGGAGGAGGAGGAGGACGAGGAGAAGGGAGAAGGAGGAGGAGGAGGAGGAGGAGGAGGAGGAGGGCAACGATGGTTGTGACGAAGAAGGGCTTTTAGGAGGGCACTCCCGTTGTTGTCACAGAACACTTGGAATTGCTGTCAAACTCAGGTACACGTACACTGCAGCGCTAAGGGATAAGGTTAGCGGTGACCGATACGATGCCCATCCATCCGCCGGAGGAAAAAAAAAACCCAGAAGAATACAAATACAAAACACCTACATCCTTAACAAGGAATCACATGTAGAATACGCGCGAACGGCTTGTCATACAACCTAAAAAAATCAAGAGTAATTCCTATATAAATGAGCAATAAATTGTGCTCAACCCCCACCCGTAAGTGGAACATAGGACACGCGTACTACGAAGCTTGCAAAGTTGAGTATCAACTCTTCAATTCTAGTCGAATTCACAGCTGACGTATTTCGTATTTTTATAAAAATACGAATACAAATACATAAAATGTTGATTGATTGATTGATTGATTGATTGATTGATTGATTGATTGATTGATTGATTGATTGATTGATTGATTGATTGATTGATTGACGCACACGAGGGTGTACCACACCGTAAGGATGCGGGCTGTCGCGGCAAGGGGCGCAAGATTTCGTTTCTTCAGCGCTCGGTGTTTTTTTTTTTTTTTTTTTTTTTGGCCATGATGGGGGGGTTGCCAACACCGAACAAAGGCGCTTTCGGAGAGAGAGCCAACCGAACAAGATACCATGTTCGACCTTAAGAACCGTTTCAATGGTTGTCGAGAAAAAAAAACATCGCTGAAAAAACAAATAGCGGCACCCCTGTGCGATAGATGACCCCCAAGGCCAGAAGAGTGATATGTTTCTGGACGAATTGAAAAGGGCCTTAGTTCACTTTTTTTTTCTCAAGAATTGTTTTTACTTGGGTTTGGTATCCCACAGGCCCCTCCCTGTCTGGGACTAAAAAAAAACAAACAAACGTGGTGTGTGCACCGATTTTTATTTTGTTTTTTCGGAAACATACCCCCTCTGATGCACACGCGAAACAGTGCAGTCTGTTTTTTTTTTGTGCTTATGTTCGTACTGGAGTGATAAGGGGGTTCGGACACGGAGTACCTCTTGCCACGAGGTTTACCTGTTGACCAGGTTCTCTTTGTTGCTCACGTATGTTTGCGTTGGTTGGCACGTATCCATCTAACAATGCTCACGTGTACGTGGGGCAATGCTGGCACGTACGTGGGGAAAAGCAGGGTGGGACTCGGAGTGTCCCTTGCCACGAGGTTTTGCCTATTGGGCAGGATCTCTTCCCTGCTCACGTGTTGGTTGGCACATACGTGTCAGCCTGTCTAGCAATGCCGACCGCTACTGCGCTGTACTTGTGTTGGCAATTGGTATGGTGCCTATCTGACTAAAGTGCAACCTGGGGTTACATACATGGTGGGTACTATCTGAGAGAAGCACAAGTTGAGGTGCTGACGGCTACGTAGCTCAGTGGCTAATGGTGTGGTACATATCGAAGAAAAGCGCAATCCAGGGGTTTAGTACAGAATCTGCTGTATCTAACACAACAAATTCATAATTTGAGGTCCCTGTCTGCTCGCTACGTAGCTCAGCGCCCTCGTATCTTGCCCATCTAATAGAAAGCGCTACGAGTAGCCTCGCACATGTTTTGTTTATGGCTGCATGCTGCTGTATCTAACACAAAAAAAAACGCAACTTGAGGTGCTGTCCGCTTGCTACGTACCAGCTCAGACGTGGCTGCGTACCCTGCGCATCTAACGAAAGCGCAATCTACGTACGGGTCTTGAGACAAAAATCGCTATTCGAGGTGCTGACTGCTATATATATATAGCTCGGTGGCTAGATCGCATGGTGCATATCTGACAAAAAAAACTAATCTACGCACGGGTTTTACGGTTGCATGACTGAATCTTCAGCGACACAGCAAAAAATGTATCAGTTGTCGACACCGGCCACCACCAACCACCACCACCCCGATCGCCACATGAGGTGTTCCACGATAGAGGCATTACATTCGGGGGGGGGATGGGGACTTTCTGAGCCACCACGGCGTCCTTACCGGGCGCCTCGTGTTTCAGACCTCGGACTAGACCCTGTCCGCATAAGAGTATGCACAGTAACTTAGTGCTCTTCATTCTTCATTGTTGGGCATGATGCGTGCGTACACGTGCGAGATGCGTGTAGCATCAGCCGCATTACTATCTTATGACCCCGTTGCACTCCACATTGTTATACCTTTGGAGGGGGGGGGGGGGGGGCATAGGAGCCTCAGAAAGATTAGGATTAGGGTGAACTTCAGTTATAGAACGCCTCTCACGTCGCACACGCACGCATCAAGGCAACATCTAGGGGGAACAGCACGGCGACGCACATACGTACGCATCGCTGTCGCGTCCTACAAGATCTGACACGACCATCGCACCATTTGTCCACGCTGGACCGGAGCTCCTCGCCGCGTAGCGCTGCCTCCTCCGCCCTCCCCGTCTCGTCCTGCAGCCCCTTCGACAAGACGTCCACTTGGCCTCGCCTCTCTTCCGCCGCTCGCGAGTATCTGCATGCACGCACAGGGGGGCGGGTGGCGGGGGGCGGGGGTGTCAGGGGCGGATGTACTCGATTTCATGCATGGCCGTAGTCGTATGACCATACTCCTTATAAGGGGGGGGGGGGGGGGGGGTGTACTCATTATCATACATGGCCGTAGTCGTATGACCATAGACCCTCGCATCCCTACAATGCCGGGACGGAGCACGACGGGTTTTCACCGACCAGGCAGGGCATTGCTTACACCAAGGGGGGGTGGAGGGGTGGGGGGGGTAAGAGTTTGCTATGTGCCCCGGGGTCTCAAAACGCGAGTATTGTACGTAGGAAGGGCGAAGATAAAAGAAATGAGACGGAAACAACATAATAATTACTATCACGGGGGACCATAATTAATAGGACCTACGGTACATACAAAAAGCTATATATTTAGCTATGCTTACTATTAATAACAATATTTGGTCCTATTTACTATGGTCCCCCGTATTATCATACAGGCGTCGTTTGTTTTTAATGTTTACCCCCCCACCCCCCTGCCGCCTTCGCCTTTTAGGCACATATGATACGGGGGTCGTGGACAGCGTTTCGCAACAAAGGACAGCTCACGGCCTGGATCATCCGTATATCCTAACTACAATACTACGGGGGGCCATAGTAAATAGGACCTGCGCTACACACAAAAACCTATCTATTTCATTATTTTTTACTACAGTGACAATATTTGGTTCTATTTACTATGCCCCCCCGCAATAGTAGACCCTTCTACTGCAGGGGGCCATAGTAAATAGGACCAAATATTGTTGGTAAAAATAGGTGAAATTATATAAGATGTTGTTTGTGTGTATCGTGGGTCCCCTATTTACACGGCTCCCACCCTGCCTGCACACACGGAGGGCTGGTTCATGCTCAGGTTTTGAGACGGCCTCTCACCTCAGGGTTTCCTCGGATGAGGCGTTAAGTTCCCGCTGGAGAGATACCAGCTGCAAGGCCCATTTATTGGAAGATGCCAACGTCCCAGGATTCCGTTCCGAGCGAAAGGGGGAAAGGGGCGGGGGGCAAGGGAGGGGGGGGGGGGGGGGCGGGAAGAGAGAGGGGGGGGGATCGGTCCGTTTAGGGGGGTGTCAGCGTGCCGGGATTTCGTTTCGAACGAAAGGAAGGAGGGGGAGGGGATAGGTGGGGAGGGGCGGGGGGGGAGGGGGCGTACTCATGTGTCGCTTACGTTCGTCATCTGAACCATTGGCCACGCACCCCTTTCGAGAGGGAGCACCGCTCCTACTCCTATGACGGGGGACCCAGCGTAAATAGGAATACATATTGCCAGTAAAAACAGTGAAATATACCAGGTATAGTTTTTTGTGCGTAGCGTAGGTCCTATTTAATACGATCCCCCGTAGTAGTAGAGACACCGCCTCCAACGTTTGGGCGTGCCAAAACGTGTCGGCGCCGGGGGGGGGGGAGGGAGGAGGAGAGGAGGAGGGAGGGAGTCCGCAGCGGGGGAGATAACGACCTACGAGCCAGATCCCACCTTGTCCCACCCGGGACAGATCATCAATTCCCACTGCATACATCCAGCATAAGCTCTGACAGCGGCAGGCGAGGATCTAGACAATCTAGATCATGATCTATCTGCAGATGATCTGATCAAGGTGTACAACTTTTCAAAGGGACCATTCATGTCTGCAGTCGCTGCTACGTCGAACAAACTAGGGCCGCGTCGCAGGCAACCGAAGAACTGGCAGGGAGGAGGAAGCGTGGTAGGTGCGTTTAACTCGACCCTCTTCGGTTTTAAACGTGTGACGATTGCGGCATCGACCACTAGATTTCGTTTTTTTTGCCGGGGGGGGGGGGGGAGGGGGGGGGTGTTGAAAAATTCGTGCGGCACGGGGCGCAAGGAGTTGATAACACCCAGACTTACCAACCATTGCGCGAACCGCAATATCGAGGGGTCCCAAACGGATACAAAGTAAGTGTTGAGCTGAGCCGATCAACACACAAATCAGTCCCATACATGGCATTAAGGATGTATATATACGAAGCATATATAATATATATATATTATATATATATGCCACTCTTTCCCCCGAAGAGAACAATTACATTTTTGTGTATATAATTCGGTCAAATCGAAAGAACCCCTGTATTCCGGCAGAGAGGAGCGGCAACAACCATCTGACGAAAACGTCCTTACGTGGGCGCTCTGCCTGGTTCTCGACCCAACCGTCGCATCGGTGCGCGCCGCGTCGAGTCTCTCGCCATCCGTCGAGATCATGCATAGATATCTATACCTTAGCACCAGGTATCATGTAACGGCTGACTGCTTGTCACGGGGTCGCCAGCGGAGCTCCGCATGCTGCTCCTTCCGCGCACAAGCGACGGCTGAGGGCACCCCAAGATATTTTTATTAGAGTCCGTAGTTGTTATCCTTGTATTGATTCCGGGACGTAAATGGCAACGGGTATACCACTCTGCCCCTAAAACGTAGGGAATGTTGTGTTTTCATTATACCAGGTAGCATGTAGTCCTAACGTTCTCTACATGCAGGTAAAAAAAGAGGAAAAAGTTCATTTTGGGAAGTAAAAAAAATACAATCGGATGAACAACTACTACCTGGTACTCGTACTGTGTCGGATGAAAAACTACCCTCACCGGGGACCATAGTAGGTAGGACCAAATATTATCAGTAGGAATATGTACGTAACTCTGTAGATTTTTTGTGTGTACCGTAGGTCCTGTTTACTATGGTCCCTCGTAACACCTGACGCTGTGTACGTACGTACCAGGTATATGCCTGGTAGGGATTATAGGTCCTCTGATCGGTTGGGGGGGGTAGAAAAAAGTGCAGCACCTGCCGCACTGCTGTAGCGTGTGTAGAATGAGCCATTGGAACGAACGAAAAATGGCGCGAAGAAACGTGGTACTGAAGGTAGAGGGATGTAACCTACAGTTTCGTTCGGGGGGGGGGGGGCTCCTCTCTCTACTCGGGGGAGCCGTCGTTAGCAAAAAAAAAAAACTTACCTCGGTCAGATGACGATCTAAATTATCTACCAGGTAGATCTTAACCTTCCGTAGTGATATGATATGATAAGCTGCGCAGGATCTGTATGGTGCAGGTCCAACCGGGATACCGTGCGGATCATCCGACCCCCACCGGGCAGCACAAGTTATGTATAGATGGATCATACAGATCATACAGATACCCGACCCGACCCGACCCGACCCGTGAGATTCCGAACAGTCCCTGACCCAACCCGCGGGCTAGACTTATGACCCGCGAAGAGCCCTGGCATATACCTGGTTTATATATGCTCTATAGAGTGCGTTATATCAGTATCTATAAAGATGTTTGGGCTCTAAACTGCAACCAATCCTGACAGTACCCGCGCGGTCACACAAGTGAGTCATCACCATCAGAAAAAAAAGAATAAAAACGTGTAATACTCGTGCGTACTGCTGCAGTTCAATATTGTTACGCCATTTCCAAGAAGAATCGACCAGTTTGGAGCATTACGCTTTCCCAGCTCTTCGGTAAAGCATGTACAGTTGCAAGGCAAGCAGTCAACAGCACTATTGACAACACAATCGAAGGATGGACACAAATCGAAGAAAGGGGCGTGTGGAATCAGCGCGCGCGAACCTTTTTCTTGAGCGCCGTCGAGGTCAAGTCGCCAAGCCCACTCTTGCCTCCTCCTCCTCCTCCTCCTCCTCCTCCAGTGACCCCGCCCCCCGGCGATGATGCTAGCATGCCCCCCCTAGCTTTGGTGCTCCTGCCGGCGGCGGCCTCGCTTTTGCCCTTGTACCTCACGGCAATCTGCTCGCGCTTGGCGATAGCCCTCTCCATCTCCTGAATCATGCGTTCCTGTTTGTTTTTTGTTTTTTTTCAAAATGGGGCAAGCCGGGAGGGGTGTGTGCCCATGTCATGCATGGACGTGGTCGTATATACGACCATAGTGTGCGGGGGGGGGGTGTACTCGATACCTTGCATGATCGTATATAGTCGCATGACCATAGACTCTCGCATCCCTACAAAGCCGGAACGCAGCACGTCGGGCTGAGTTTTAACCGACTCGCCAAACATTGCCGAGCGAACGTGAGGTGTTCGGCGAGTCGCGTGAAGGGTGAGCTGCATCCAACTAAGAACCACCTGTGAGGCGGACTTGCACATCCACCGCTGCTGCTGCTGCTGCTGCTGCTTGATCATCGACTACCAGACTACCGTATACTTAGCCGATCGGGTCCTCCTGCGGGCCCCCGTTCTCCCTCACCTGCTCCCTCTTCAGTCCTTCTAATCGGATTCGCATGCGGTGTATCTCGCGCTCCATTGTTCGGACCTCGCTCTTTCCCACGCCAGGATCTAGAGCGGCCTGGGGGGAGGGGTGGGGGGGGGTAGCAGCAGCGTTGGGTGGAATCAATAAGGCGCGCGGGAGAGGGAGGGGAGGGAAGTGGAGGGTGTCGGACGCGGGAGGGGGGGGCAGGGGGGGGCGTACTCACGCGATGCTTGCCTTTTGAGCAGGTTGACTTTTGACCACGAATCCCTGTCGAAACTGAACTTGGGGGAGGGTGGGGGTAGGTGAACTCATATCACGCATGCCCGCATTCCTATGACCATAGACTCTCGCGTCCCCACAATGCTGGGACGGAGCACGCCGGGTCTTCGCCCACTAGACGGAGCGGGGGGCGGGGGGAGGGCTTGGGTGTTCCTCGACGTTGATGCGCGCAGCCTCCCCCCCCTCTCACCGACTAAAGCTGGCGAGAGGACACACAGCATCATCATTGCGGGTCAACTATTACGGGGGACCATAGTAAATACGACCAAATATTGTTAGTAAAACTCGGTAAATATAAAGGTTTTTGTGTGTACCGAAGGTCCTATTTGCTATGGTCCCCCGTAGTAGGGGCCCTCCAGTGAGGCGGTGGTATGCCTGGGCAAATATGACCACCTCGTTGGGGGAAGCCGCCTTGTTCCTTTCCAGGCTATGATATCAAATTCTCCGGTCGCGCCAAGCGGTTTTGACCGCCTTGTATAGGGATACCGCCCCACTCAGGCCACCTTATGAGGGGAAACCCGCAGTGCTGTAGATCGTGCACCTTGTTTTGGGTTACGCGCACCGTGAGTTAAAAAAAGACGAGAACGTGTGCGGCCTTATCCTAGCGTGAGTGCGCAGCATACGTACGATCACACTATTGGTAGTCTGAGGGCGTAAGCGTGCGATCACATACTTCATGCTATGCGTGTCTGTTGTGAAACTCGCTTTATCCTCGCGTGAGTGCGCAGCATATACAATCACACATGTCTGAGGGCGTACGCGTACGATCACATCCTTCGTGCTCTGCGTGTCTGTTGCGAAACTCGTTAGCGTTGGACTTCCGACATTAATGAACAGCGGGCATCATCCCCTACAACGTGTGTCTGGTGCCGTACATACAGATACAATCTCCCTTTTTTTGTAATATCCGGCCATTTTTTATGTTCCCCTCTGAAGGGTTGACGCTGACAACAAGTCGCAGCCGACTAGTTGTTGAGTTGGCTGTGGAATACAGTTTGTCGGCAGACTATATGTCACCAACTGCTCTTTTAGTTGGCTAGGTATTACAGCTAGTTGGCTGATTAGAAGTCACCGACTATTCGTTCAGTTGGCTAGGTATTTGTAATACCTAGCCAACTAAAAAAAGTTGGCGGCTTAAAGTCAGCCAACTCTCTGCAATACCTAGCCAACGATAAACTAGTCGGCAACTTATAGTCAGCCAACTAACTGTAATGCCTACGAGGTAGCCAGCTAAATAACTAGTCGACGACCTATAGTCAGCCAACTAACTGTATTACCTAGCCAGCTAAATGACTAGTCGACGACCTATAGTCAGCCAACTAACTGTATTACCTAGCCAGCTAAATGACTAGTCGACGACCTATAGTCAGCCAACTAACTGTAATACATAGCCAACTTAACACCCAGTCGGCGGACTATACCTAGTCAAATACCTGATGACAACCAGGCAGACAAATGACTACTTACTAAGTCGCCAACTACTGTAGTTGTTATTTTAGCTAGGAATTCCACGTAGTTGCGTGCGGCAAGAAACCTGCGGAGTTCTGCGCGTCTTTTGTATCTATTAATAGCTGGCGCTTTTGTTTTCGCGACTTGTGTTTAATGTTGATCAATCAAGACTAGGTCGTTACCAAACTAATAATTTAGTTAGCTTGCTTTCGCCACCGATCCAATACCTTAGCTGGCTACTTCGCCACGCAACTAATATTTTGCTCAGTCGTAAACCAAGCAGTAGTTACCTTACGTCACCACCACCGCCACCTAAGGAATGACTATATCGTAGCTACGATCGTTGGTTTACTTCGACATCGAACTAATAACTTGGTTGGTTTGCCTTCGCCACCGAACTAATAACTTAGTTGGCTTAATTCGCCACCCAACTAAGATTTAGCTTGGCCGCCACCCAACTAAAAGTTAGCTTAGTCGCCCCCCAATTAACTCCCTGGTAGGTTACTTAGTCGTCACCCAACTAAAATATTGAGTTTTTCGCGTCCCAAACTAATATTCAGCCTACTCACCATCCACGTAACAGTTAGCTGCGCCAGTTGGTTGGGTTACTCACTTCGCCATCCAGAAAAATTCAGTTGGCTTACTTCGCCGCCGACGCTACTGCAATAGGTTAACTGGCTTACTTCGCCGCCCAACTATTTTAAAGGACTTTATTGGCTAGCTACGCCAACCAAACAATAAGTTGGCACGGGAGGGAGGTAGACTTGGTGCATGGGTTTCCTTTTGTTTCCGAGGTTTTCTTCTTTCGGGAAAGTTATGAGTGATCCATGTTGAAGGTCATGCTGCACATTGTCGGATGGGCAAGATAAATAATAATAAAGATCTCACCCAACTAACCACACAGCTTAGCGGGCCACCCAACTACTCTTTAGCTCACTTCGCCACGCTACAAATAATTTAGTTGGCTTACCTCGCCACCCCAACTAATAATTAGCCGCCACGGCATGCCATTCTCCCAGCCGTGCCGGGCGGGGCAGGAGTCAGCCGGTCTTTCCTACACTTGGGGAGGGCGGTGCCACACCACGAGTACGTACGCGTACGAGCGCCTTGAGGGAACAAGCATCGGGGGCGCTTGGCGGTTGTTCGACTGCTGTACTTGGGGATCATGACAAAAAAAAAGGAGGAAGATGTTTTTCGTCCCCAAAACTTGCAACCTTTTTTTTTTTTGAACGAGCATCGACTTTGTCGTTTTAGAGGAGAGAAGGAGGAAGGGGGGGATTAAAAATGTGAGACATCGATACGCCGATCCGATGTTTATTAAGCCTTTTAGAACTGCAGTCTCGTTTTGGGGACAATACAGTCAAATTCCAAGTAGTTTGCCCCCAAAACGGGACTGCGGTACTAAGAGTCGATCAAAAGGCGACGACCACAGCAAACCTGCCACCACTCGATTCTGGGGGGGGGGGACGATACATGTTGGTGTCCGAGTTACGATGGTTGAATGCAAGGACTCGTGTAGACGGAACGGGCGGGCGCACCTCATGATTCTGCCGGTGCTGCTCGTACTATTAACAATGGCTGAAAAAAGCCTCCCCCCCAAGTTAACATTTGTTCTGGTCATTTATCTCGAAATATCCCGAAGGTGTTGAGAATGCCGGCCACGCACACTGGCCCTCCCAAAGGGGCTGCAGCAGAGATACGGTGGGGGAGGAGAGTGCTCTCTCTCTCTCTCTCTCTCTCTCTCTCTCTCTCTCTCTCTCTCTCCTCGTTTTGAAATTCGCGGTAACTTGCTGCTGCTGCTGCTGCTGCTGTGGTGCGGGGACCTTGTTTTCATCTCCATGTTCAGGAGGAATCACTGATCACCAAGTTCGCTGTGTCTGTGCGTCTATCCAACCGTTTGGATTTCCTTGTGATCGGCAATGAGGTGGGAGATCCGGGCTACCGCAGTTCGCAGGAGTTGCACTTTCGAGCTGAAAAACATTCGTCACTGACAGACACCGGAATGGACGCAATTCACCGCCGCACCGTTCGCCACTTTAGCAAAAACGGGGGTGGGGAGGGGGGTACGAGTAGTCTCTTTCCTGCCGTGGTATATATACACTGAGAGGCGTTCCGCTCTCGTTCGTAATAATTTATATATGCAGTATACTGAGAGGTGTACAGCAATCGCCATCTATTAAAAAAAACTCTGTACAACGCGCCTACCAAAGACTGTAGCCCTTCTCGTTTAATAAATAACCACGGCTGTTCACGTGTCGGGTCAAACCTCGCGTGTCAGGTCGGGTCGGGTCCGGACCGGATGCGCTAGAATTTGAATTCTCCTGACCCAATCCGATCCGACCCGACCCGACCCGACCCGACCCGACCCGACCCGACCCGACCCGACCCGACCCGACTCGACCGGACCCATCAAATTGTGAAAACCTCCTGACTCGCTCCGCGGGTCCGGCCATGACCCGTGAAGAGCCCTGGGAAAAAGGCCTTTGAGAACTGCATTTTTGGGGACAACCTGCTAGGGTTTAAAGTAGGACAACTTTTTTGAAGCATTACAAAATGCAATAAATAATTTGCCGAGCGAAGAGTATTGGGCCGAAAGGACGACCTACTTGCTCCACCCCAGCCAGTGCTTTTGATCAGTAAAAGAGGTCCTACGTACGTCACTCCGCGTGTGTGTGTCACCCGTTCCTCCCTTTACGGTACCTGAGTCTCTCTCTCGAGCTGCATCTTTTTCTCCCACAGCATCCCCTGCCGCTCCGCCTCCAAGATTTGCTCGAGGGTTTCCGCCTTCACGCCCTTCACCGAGCGGATGCGGCCCTCTAACGCCACGCTCTCCGCCTGTCGATCGATAGAGCGAGCGAGCAGCGCGGTGTGGTGGCACGGCACGGCAGCGCAAACGAAACCAGCGCGAAACATCAACCCCCTGTTATGCGATGCGCGTCCGAGCATTCATCTGAAATCTCACTCTTAATCTCAATTTCAATCTCGATCTCGATCTCGATCTCGATCTCGATCTCATTCTCGATCCCAATCTGAAATCTCAATCAGTCTCATTCTGGCTTTCAATCTCAATCTCAATCTCAATCTCGATCTCGATCTCGATCTCGATCTCGATCTCAATCTGAAATCTCAATCTCCGTCTCATTCTGGCTTTCTATCTCAATCTCGATCTCGATCTCAATCTCGATCCCAATCTGAAATCTCAATCTCAGTCTCATTCTGGCTTTCTATCTCAATCTCGATCTCGATCTCGATCTCGATCTCGATCTCAATCTCAATCCCAATCTCAGTCTCAATCTCAAGCTCAGTCTCAATCTCAAGCTCAATCTCAATGCCAATGTCAATGTCAGTCTCAATTTCCAACGTATCAATATTTCGATCTCACTATCGATCTCCATATCTAAACCTCAATATCTCAATCTCTGTGTAACTCTCAATCTCTCAATCTCAATCTCAGCACTTTTATTTTCGCATCTTCACGGGAAGGGGGGGGAGGGAGGGTGTTCCTCTGGCTAGCCCACAGCATAAACACGGACACCGCTCACTTTTCGAAAAGCTAATACGTAGTCTACCGTATAGCCGACGTTGTTTTGTTCGTTGGAGAACAAATGCTTGGTTTCTAGTAAAAACCATGCTTTGTATTTGTGTGATTGGGGAAAAGTAGATATCCAAATCGCGGGTGACCTTGTGCTGACCTCGGTCCTGACCGGGAAAAACAAAAATCCCGCGGGATTCATTCGGGAAGTAGTCGACACATCCCCGGGGTTTTGCGAAACTGCACCGGACGTGTATGAACCCTCGCGGGACTTCAGACGGGGAAAATTGACGGTTACGAAAAAAAATGGCGGTTACAGCAACCATTGTGGGTGGCCACTGCTTGATTTGAGGGGGTGATAAAAAGATTGCGGTCTGATTAGCAAATGCGAGGAGATGTACGGCATGCGCGTGACATGGCCCCTTGCCGGTACCGCCGCCGGGCGCTCGCGTATGTTCGTGCGTAGACAGACGTAGACGGTCGATGACACCAAACGTTTTATCAACGCCTTTTTTGGGTCGCTATCTCTTACAAGGAAGTCACAAAGTGGTTCTTGATACGTAGACGTACATCCGTCGTTCACACGTTTTACGGTTGCCACTGTAGTAGTACTACCGTCGTTCCCGCGGAGTCCTTGCGTGGAGGAGGAGGAGGAGGAGGAGGAGGAGGAGGAGGAGGAGGAGGAGGAGCGCCGCACTTCCTGTCCACTAGAGGGGCCTCCCCGCTTTGAGCTAAGGGTCATGACAGGTACAGGGCACCAACCTCCCCCGATCCCCCCCCCCCCCCTCCCGCCCGGCTCCGTCTCGAAAGGGGTGCGTGGTCAATGGTCAAATGACGAAGGCAAGCTACGACTGAGTATTCCCCCCCCCCCCCCCCCCCCCCCCCACCTCCCCCCCCCCAACCCGCCTGCCCGGTCCTGTCACGCCGTCGGTATTTTCCGTTTTTGCACGGGTGCGACCATGTTGTTCTAGCTCTCCTCGTACAATCGCACGCTCTTTCTATGACACGACCAGCAGTTCTATGGCACTGCACTACAGCTGTGCATCGCAGGTATCACGAATGGGCCGGCAGGAGAGAGAAAGCGATGACGCACGATTGCGCGCGGGCGACAATCTCGAGCCTTCGGCTGGCGAACCCGGTTTTTTTCACGCCCGCCGGAGAAGAGAACACACAGAGCGCTGAAAGGGAACCATCCGGCTGCGAGGCGGCGATCTTCACGCTTCTCTCTGCATTCGAAAATATGATGATAAGGCCGAAGTCCGAAAGCCTCTCCGATATGTTTTCCCCGTGTGCGTGATCCAAGCAGAAACGACACCAGACAAGAGCACTGCTGCTCACCGGCACCTGACCCCCGACCCCCTCCCCCCGGGCACTCGCATGCATACGTGGCTCACCTCAAGATCACGCAGTTCTTGGATGAATTCCCTCTCTAGTGCCCCGGTGACGTCGTCCAGCTCGTGCGCACGTCTGCCGGTTTAGTGACAGTGATTTGGACCAGACAGGGGGAAAAGGGGAAAATGAGGCACCCGCCCCCGCCGATTGTCTACCTACGTCGGCGAGAAGATTCCCTATCGTTGCCTCCACCACTCAGCGACGATTATGATTCTGAGCACGCTCTTTGAACCTCCGAGTAATCGACCCCCCCCTGCCTGGTCGGTGAAGACCCGACGTCCTCCGTCCCGACATTGTAGGGATACGAGGGTCTATGGTCATACGACTACGGCCGTGCACGAGATCGAGTACCTCCCCCCCCCCCCCGCGTCTCCTACCCTACCCCCCTCGCCTCCCGCCTCCCCCGCCTCCGTCCCCCCTGCCCCCTCTCCCCTCCCCCCGCGCCTCTGCCGCAGGCACTACTGTTTATTACAACGCGCCTTCTCCCTCCCACCCCTGCCCCCCCCCCCCCCCCCCCTCCCTCCCACAACATCTGTCGCTGGTGCAGCCGCTTCGTTCAGCCCCACCTTCCGCTCTTTCCGATGAACTCGTTCAGTCTTGCCATGTCCATGTGCATGCCCTCGATGGTCGACCGCAGCCTCTTCGACTCCGCCAAGTCGTTGTTGACGGACTGGAGGAGGCGCGCCTTTCGCTGCCCAACGATCGAAACGCGCGCTCGCAGCTCCGCGTTCTGTGCGTGTGTATGTTATATATATATATTTATATATATATATGTGTATTTATGTGAAATATTTATGTAAGCACGCAGCGGCAGGCAGCGGAGGGGTTATCATTTTTTTTCTTTCCACGTTTTCTTTTTCGTTTTTTTTTCTGTTTTGTTGTCATTTCGTCAAAAAACAAATCTAACCCAGCTAACGAAGGGTGGGTCAGCAACACCTTTCGTTTTATCACCGACGGTTCACGGGTTTTCTCTTTGTTTTTTTTTGTAATGTGTTCGAAAATATAGTATACTTTTGACTCATGATATGAACGTCAAACGGAGCTTGTGTCCACGGCCAGAGCGGTATGCATACACATGTGTCATGGGAGGTGCCGGTGCTCGCCTCTGCATTCCCTCTCTTTTTTTATATACTGGCGCGTTCCCTGGATTTTTCAGCATTTTTCTTCTTCTTGTACTTCGGTATATATATACATACCGGTGGTGCGCTGACTCTGATCCGATCCCACACACCGCGCTGTCCAGTGGTTTCTACTCGGCTATCCAATTTGATCCTATAACTTTTGATCGATTTGTTTTCGAGTGTCAACCGTGATGCAATGGGTCGACCAAGCCATGTGACATAAACGGAACCGAGAGCGACAAACACTCGTGACTCTAGTTTACCCAGAATATACCCCAATAGATTTTGTGAACCATTCCGAACTTAGATAACAGACGCGTCAAGACAAGCGTCAGGCACGTCATGACAAGCGTCAGACACGTCAAACCGACAGTCAGATATGTCACGTAACTACTGTAGTTAGACAGGTCATGACAATGGCTAGACGCAATCAAAGGCCACAATGTAGACTCGAGCATACTGGCTGACAATATTTCACCCAGCCAAAGAAAAAAAAAAAAATGAAAAACGAAATTAAACAGCATCACCTTTTCCGCCAAGCGCTCCGTCTCCACCGCGCAAGACACGAGCTGCGTCTGGTCGGTAAGCCACTCATGCTTGAGTCTCGAGTTCCCCTCGCTTATCTGCGGCCACGAAGAAAAATCGCGAAGTGAGGGGGGAGGGGGCAGCGGGGGGAGGGAGAGGTACTCATTGCCATGCATTGCCGTAGTCGCGTGACCAGCTAAGCAGGAAAAACAAAAACGGCGTCCTCAAAAGTTCTTCATACTCGTAAGCATACATCGTTGGAATACAGCTATTTCATAGTGCTTTGCAACAACATTCGTGACAACACACACACACACTTACAGCGGCCCACGGCATTAATCACTTTGCGGGTTACGCTTTCCTTTCTCTCTTTTTTTTTTCTCAAAAACTGTGTTTTTTTGTGTGGGGTATATAACACAGAACTACTTAAGGCAGGAGTTTTCAGAAAATAAAATAAAATCGTGTGAATCCCGTTTTTCCCCATGGCTTGCGTCAGTAGCTTGCGGCAGTGCGAGACCAAGAGCAGAGTCAGCTCCCCCCTATGCAAAGCGCGCGATAGATTTAGGCGTGAAGATCGGAAACGCACTAAAGAAACCAAGCCTGAAAAGAAGAAATAAATGGTGAATATTCAAGCCTGGAATGTATTGTAGAAGACTAATTGTGCAAGCCTGAATTGTAGAAGAAGACGAAATCTCAAGCCTGGAATGGAGAAGGCGAAATCTTGAGCCTGGAATGCACACCGCGAAATCTTAAGCCTGAAATGTAGAGCGAGACATCTCAAGCCTGATGTGTAGAGCGAGACATCTCAAGCCCGAACAGCAGAAGAATGCGAATCTCAAGCTCGAATTGTCGAACGCGAAATCTTGAGCCTGAAATACGCACCGCGGATACGAACTGAGCTTGGAATGCAGAACACGAACCTTAAGCGTGGATGTAGAAAGCGAAATGCTCGTAAGCCTGAAATGTAAAATGCGAAGGGTCTTATGCCTGAATAAAGCGTAGAACGCGAATCTTAACGTTAGCTCACCGCCGCGATCTCTTTCTGGAGATTTTTTACGGAGGCCTCAAGCGGCCCCATGTTTTCAGGCTCCTCCGCAGTCTCCCTGAGTTTTTCGTACTGCCGATTCAAGCGGTCCACACCGTGCATCTGTGGGAGGCGGGAGAATAGAGGGAGGGCGGGGAGGAGGAGGAGGAGGAGGAGGAGGAGGAGGAGGAGGAGGTGGGGGGGGGGGGGGGGGGAGGGGTCACAGGGCAACTCGAGCACTACGAAAATAACAGCTACAGCAGTTAGACCCTGCCTATATACGAGTCGTCGCATCCGTTCTCCATATCAGCGCTGCGCATAGTTATGAAGAAAACAGGCAACTCCAGCTCTACGAATACAACACCCACTGCAGTCAGATCCTGCCTGTTTCGGAGTCGCCGCATCCGTTCTCCGTGTCAGCGCCGCGTATATTTACGAAGAAAACAGAAAAATCAGCTGTGAGACCGACGATCTCGTCGAAACTCATACCCCAGGTACCTGGTATTCTTTTAAGCTGTGTGTTTTCTGGTGTATCGGAGTCGTCGCATCCGCCTTCCATCATCAGCGCTGCACCTCTGTTCATCTAGCGCTTTGTTTTCCGCCAGGCCGAGCCTAGAGACCTCCCTCCTGCGGTGTTCTACTGACCCGGTTTCGTTGCCTCGGCTTCTCTCCACGACAACACCGAGCTATGGGAACTGCTTGAGCCCCCCTCTGTACGAGCCCTTGCGTCGTTTCTACTCACCCACCCTTTTAGAACCACAGTCCCGTTTTGGGGATGTACCGCTCTAATTCCAAGCATTTTGTCCCCAGAACTGCTCTAAAGACACTGCAGCACTAAGTGGGTTAAAATACGTGATTTTTGACTTATCACGAATACAAGGCTGTGTGCCCCTAGTGTGTCGTTTCTAAAACATACCAGGGCACCAGGTATGTCATCCATAGCGTGCTTTTTGAGCTGTAGGGAACACAAGGGATGTGCTCCCGTGTGTCGTTTCTATAACACACGCAACGCGATTTTGGACATATGTTCACGAGTATTAGAACGTAATGCGGCTCGGTGTTTTGATGTTGTTTGATGGCGCTGCGAGCTGTTGCAGTAGTAGCTGCCGAACTCTCGATCTCAAAACCTGGCCCGGCGTAAGACACACCCGGCCCGGCTCAAGATACGGAGCACCGAGTCTCCAACAGGAGTGAGAGTATCGAACCGCACAGGCGGCCCTGCTGGCAGGGTCTACCGGTGACGAGCAGGGGCGAAGGATAGGAAGAGTTCCAAACGTCGAAATGTCACGATCTAGATAATCTCCAGATAGATCATCTATTAATAGAGATATACCATCTACAGATATATCATCAACAGATACATCATCTACAGATAGATCATCTGCAGACAGACCAGCTACAGATGGATCATCTACAGGTAGACCATCTACGGATACATCATCTACAGACAGATTATCTACAGATCGCTCATCTACAGATCGCTCATCTACAGAGCGCTCATCTACAGATCGTTCATCTAGATTCTGGTAGCCTGCCGTTACGAGATGTTGTGCAGGATCTGCGTAGTATATGTCCAACTCAAGGAAACCTGTCCCAGATCATGCAGGCTATACGGCTACCACTCGGCCACGCGCGCTAGAACCATGCAGATCCAACCCAGGAAACATGTCCTACGTAGATCATTCAGGCTTTACACGTCTCCCACGCGGCAACGTGAGCTGGATCATATCGATCATACAGATCATACAAATCTTACAGACCAGGAATCTACTTATCTATCTATCTATCTATCTATCTATCTATCTATCTATCTATCTATCTATCTATCTATCTATCTATCTGCTCCTGAAAGACCTAGATCATCAACTGGGAATGATCTGTCGATGATCCGTCCGGGGTGTAAATACATCAATTCTTAAGGATATGAGAAAACAGCGACAAACAACAGGGCAAGAGCAACAGCTTGGGAAACCAAAAAAAACTCCAGCATATTCTGTCTTTTCTTATTGACACAACTTTGCACTCGCACAGATATGCTTGGCCTGGGAACAGACGAACCATACCAGGTACGATACGACATCGCTGATGTTCATTATGATTATACCCTTCTAGGGCCGCAGTCCCGTTTTGGGGACAAACTACTTGGAACTTGACTGGTCTGTCCCCAAAACGGGACTGCACTCCTAACAGGGTTAACCCGCTTGGGACTACAGAGGCAAAACATTGGCGGTTACAGAATCGACACTTTAAAGCGGCGGTCACTGTGTGAATTTTGGGGGCGGGGTTATCCAGATTGGGATCCGAGTTACAATGGTTGAAACAAGCCGTACGGCACGGGCACAAATGGTAAATCCTTCCTTCCCGTAGGCTGCCGTGCGCTTGCGCTGCTAGTAGTAGTACACGGTTGATATAACATCGACGTCGTCATAGTTTTTTTTGCTCGCTATCTTGAGGCCCCAAAGGCGTGAACTCTACCCCTCCCTCCCTCCCTCCCTCCCTCCCTCCCTCCCTCCGTCCCTCTCTCGTATCCACCCGCGCTTTGTCACATTCATCCTTGCGTCGTCGCCGCTCTGTCTGTCGTTGATGGCACACCACCAAAAAAATGTTCACTCGCTTTTTCGCATACTTCCGGGTTGGTATATTCTCAAGCACATAATTAAATAATACAAAAAAATCGTCCAAAAAAATGTTAAACCTGTAAACGTTCCATATTTGGCCTTAAAAAACCACCCCGGGTGATATTTGTTTTGGCTTATGTGCTTAGTTTTATCGCCCGGGGTGGTTTCCTGTGGTAGGAGTGGCGAGATCTTCAGGAGCATGGAACCTTACAGTAGCCTAAACGCGATATAAATAAACGTACACGTGCGCTGGTGTAAGGGGGAACAACGCATCCCCATCCAACCCAGCGCAGCCCAACCCAATCCAACCCAACCCAGCCCAACCCTAACACAAGCCGTTTTCTTGCCTTCTTTTCTATCTCGTCTCCGCGCTGTCGGATCTCCGCCTGGTACTTTTCGATGAGCCGGTCCCTGTTGTTCAGCTCGTCCTCGCTCCGCGCGAGCGTCTCCTTGAGCTGCAGGTTGTGGGCTTCGGTGTTCAGAGCGTCGACGCGGATGCGCGCTTCCTCGTTCTGCAGGTTTGCTTCGTCTGTCACCGGATGGATGGATGGATGGATGGATGGATCGATCGGTCAAGAAGCAAAGCCGCACCGGTAGACCCAATGGCCAGTATAAGCGGCGGTGAAGGTATACTCGTTTGCTGCTTCTCTTGAAGTTATTTGGCCATTGACCACGGCATCCCTTTCGAGACGGAGCGCCGTTCCTACTCCCAATATGGACACCTCCAACATTTGGGGCGCTCACTACGTTTTCTTTTTTGTTCTTTCACGTATGACATATGTATTTTTTTGCTCATCGTGCCTCCTGCTTGTTTCGCCGTCTGCGTGGCGGGGAGGGGGCGGAGGGTGTACCCGGTGTCATGCATGGCCATGGTCGTATGACCATAGACCGTCGCATCCCTGCAGTGCCGGGACGGAGCACAGCGTCGGGTTACGTCTTCACCGACCACCAGACAGACATTGCTACTTACTTGCACCAAGGTTTTGAGAATGCGCTTGCCACGAGGGGTCAGCTGCACCCTACCACAGTCGTAGGTGAGAACCGCTTGTGACGCGGAATTTCTTACAGCATACGGTAAGGATGACAGCGTCGAATGAATGGGGGGGGGGGGGGGGTCGGGTCGGTAGAGCCATGCCAGCGTCAAGCTCTCGGGGGGGGGGGGAACTAGCAATACCCCGCCCGGAAGCAACAGCGCAATTTTTGTTCCAAGCGTACTAGGGTATCTACCCAAGTACATACCCAAGTATAACCAATACAACCAAATTGGTTCCAGGGTGCCCCGAGAGTGGTACTCTTAGAGTATACGTCCTGGGCACTCCCAGAGTATACACCCAAGGTACCCTTAGAGAAAATACCCCGGGTGCTCTCAGAGTGTCTGCCTTGGGCACCCCCAGAGTATACCCTGGGTACTCTCAGAGTATATACCGGGGTTCTCCCAAAGTATATACCACGGGTATCCCCAGAGTATAGACCTCTGGTACCCCCAGAGTATATACCCTGGGTACTCCCAGAGCAGATACCCCGGGTACTCCCAGAGTATATACCCCGGGCACCCTCCGAGTATATACGGGGGTTCTCCTAGAGTATATACCCCGGTATCCCCAGAGTATATACCTCGGGTACCCCCAGAGTATATGCGCTGGGTACTCCCAGAGTAGATACCCCGGGTACTCCCAGAGTAGATGCCCCGGGTACTCCCACAGTATATACTCCGGATAACCTCAAAGAGTTTATACCCGGGTACTCCCAGAGCATGTACCCCGGGTGCCCCCCAGAGTATACACCTAGGACCAGACACGCCCTTGAAATTATGTTCGTTAACTCTTGCGCAAAAAGAGCGCCCGTCACGACGTTCGTATAGAGCGCGTGGATTCGGCCTTTTTATAACATACCCGCGGAAAAGTGGCACGTCCATCCCGACACGCCGAAGAAAGGGCGTGAGCGCCCCCCCCCCCCCCTCCTTTGTTTTGTTGCTAGCGATGTCTGCCTGGTGGTCGGTGAAAATTCAAACCCGAAACCGTGCTCCGTCCCGGCATTGTAGGGACGCGGAGGGTCTGCACGGTCGTACGACCACGACCGTGCAGGATAGTGAGTGCGGCCTCTCCACCCTACTACGTACAGCAGGAAGCGTAATGTCCAATGCGTGATTGTGTGAGATGAAAAAAAAACTCACCCATTTCGGTCTCGTGGATCTGTTCTACCACGGTGCGCGCCTGACGGACCAAGTTTTTCACCGCCTTGCTCATGGTGGACTGCTGCGACTTGTTCTGCGCCGCCTCCGCCTCGAGCTTCTGGCGCTCCCTCGTCAGCGCTTGCGCTTGCACGGACAGCATGTCCACCTTTTTTGGTGCATGCATGGGTGGGTGGGTGGGTGGGTGGGCAGAGTAGAGACTCATCCGAATCGGGGTCTAGCAAAAAAAGAAAATCCAACCGGGGTCGCTCGCAACGAAAACCCGACGGGTCGCAACGAGAATTCCAACGGGTCGCAACGATGATGTACGGGTGCGGGCAGCACGTACACCTTTCGCATGCATGAGCAGAGACACCCAGCGGGTTCAACGATAATCCAACGGGTCGCGATGCAAGTGCACCGACAACATCTCTCCATCTTTTCATGCATGGTCGGAGACCACCAACGAGTCGCAACGCAAATGCAACGGGCCGCAAGAACATTTTTTTCAACTGGCACGATTTCCACCTTTGCATGCATGGGCAGGAGACAAAAAAACGGGGTCCCAACGAAAAATGGCGGCCAACATATTCCGCCTTTGCAAGCATGGGTAGAAAAATCTGCCAAACGGGGCGCAACGAAAATCCAATACCCCAAAAATATACACAACAACACGCCCACCTTTCTTTGCCTGACTGACGTGGAGGCTCCCTCCTAAACTGAGGAGGTGCCTAATCTGGTTCGTGTTTGCACAATATTATTACTCCGTCACACGGTTACAGCCGTGACGGCGGCGGAGACCGAAGGCGTTCCCACACCGAAGGCGTTCCCTCATACATAAGGTGCGACCGAAGGAGCTCCTGCTGTAATCAAAGCTTTGCCCTCTGCCCATACAAATTTAACCGACGCGTGACGCTGATAAAAAAAACAGTTGTCTCGCGCCGTACTGTCCTTCTCATAGCGCTATAACAGTCACGACAGCAGTCGCAACGCTTCGAACCATTAAGCCTTGACTCCCCTCGCTGTACAATACGCCCTCGCCATTGCCATGATAGGGGCGGGGGGGGGGGGGGCAGGGGCGTTCGTCGGGCTTACGTAGAGCGTACGTACGGCACGCGAGCGTGCAGTATACGCGACAGCACTTCAGTTAATCTCCAACTTCGGCTGCGTACGAGCAAGGCTGGCGGCTTATCGTGATGTCAAAAACGATGAGTGTAGGCTCTTCTTGAACCCCTTCGATAGCACGGCACTTCCATTGCGTGGGTGGAGATAGAGTCATATTTTATTGGTTCGTGTATATCGCGGTAGTGTAAGGGCTATCAACCCTTTTAGTGCTGCGGTCCCGTTATGGGGAGAAACTACTTGGAATTAAAGTGGTTTGTCCCAACAACGGGGCTGCGGTCCTAAAAGGATTATTTTTGCCCTAAAAGAGTTAAAATATTGTTATTGTATACCAGGTACCTGGTAACACTCTAATCGTAAGTTGGTTCACCCTCTTATTACGGGGGGCCATAGTTAACAGGACCAAACATTGTCAGAAAAAATGGTTAAACATTTTATGTGTACCATAGGTCCTGTTAACTATGGCCCCCCGTAATAGCAGCGCACTCCCATAAGTGGGGACAAAAAACTCAAATTATAAGTAGTTTGTCCCCAAAACGGGACTGGGGTCCTAAAAGCGTTAAGGTACAATGGGATTATATGTTTTCCGGCCATTCACAAAAAATATTTCCTCGTATTTACGATCGGACTCGGGAGGATTTGGTTAGAGTCGGGCCTTCCTCGCTAAGGTGAAACGTAGGCGCAATCTTTCGAAATGAAAAAAAAAAATCAGCCTTGAAAATCCTCACCTCCCAACACTTTCCAACACATGTCGCGTACGTAGATACTGCTGTACGCTAAAAAAATATACATGTCAAAATTCGAGGTTAAGAGCTCCCCAAGCGTGTCTTCACACATGTCGTGTAGAGCCCCCGCAAGCGGTGGAAGGGCCCTAGGAACTGTTACGCGGGACGCACCCATACCGAGGTGGCATGAGTCCCATCGGGTAGATATACCTCGCATGCACAAAAGTAATCTATGCGGGTGGCCGTCAACCTCAACCTCTTTTCGGGAGCCGCGAAAACAAAGAAAAAGACTTCGATGTTTCATAAAACACACACACACACTTGAGCACAAGACCAAGCGTGAGAGCCCCGGCAAGAAGTACATACGGATATAAATGATTGTGGTGTGGCTCGTACCGTGAGATCCCCCCCTTGCACTGCTACTGCAGTGTCATGTAACTCTCGCTCGGACAAATCAATTTTGTGTAATACCCCCCCCCCCCCCCAAAAAAAAAAACAAATCGCGCAGGGTGGCCGATATATGCCCCCCGCTGTATGTATGCACCTGGCTTCTGAGCTGGCCTCCAAGCGCGTCCAGCTTGCTCTCGTCCTCCTCCGACTGCGCCAGCGACCGCTGCATCATGGCATAGCGCTCCGCCAGAGAATCTCGCTCCGCCTGCCTCCCCCCCAAAGACAGACAGACAGACAGACAGACAGACAGACAGACAGCCGCGTACCAAGACCGCTCAATTGCCCGGGTTAGGGAGGGGGGCGGGGGGGGGAGGGGGGCCGGGGGGGGGGGGGAGGGGGTTCGCAACAGGCAACTACACACCCCAAGGCTGCTCAGTTACGCCGAGTAGGGCGCGCGGGGGGGGGGGGGGGGGGGGGGTGGCGGATTTTCGTAACACCGACAACAGCATCAACAACAACAACAGCTACTAGTAAACGCATCTGCTAAACGAGCAGGGAGGGGGAGAAGGAGGTGACAAATAACTCCCCCCAAGGATAGAAACATGAGTTTTGATCTACTACCTCCTCCCTCAATTGTGGTTATATGTTTTCGATGGCCAGCTACGAAACTGCGGGTATATAGAAGGAGGTGGAGGAGGAGGAGGAGGAGGAGGAGGAGGAGAAGGAGAAGGAGAAGGAGGAGGAGGAGGAGGAAGAGGAGGAGGAGGAGGAGGAGGAGGAGGAGGAGAAGGAGTGAGGAGGCGTTTTTTTGGCGACGCGTTCTACGACGGTAGCACGAAGCTCCCTTTCTTTTTTTTTTCGTGCGAAGTATTTTGTGCGACCGACGGAGCTCCCTTTTGAACGTGAACGCAGCACGACCCCGTTTGGACTCTGGCATGAAACATCAAAATGGAGCTTGCATGCACGGTCAGCGCGGCCGGCGTGGTGCTACCCAACCATCGTTTGTCCCTCCAGACATTTTTTTTTCGGTCTACAACATATATGCGCTGCGATAGGGGCACAGCACGTGGCACCTTCTGAGCCGAAACCGTTTCTGACTGACCGGATTCCCCAACCTCTTTTTGAATAGGACTGCAGTCCCGTTTTGGGGGGGACACATTTTTACCTGGAGAATTTTGAGTGGCTTGTCCTCGAAACGGGACTGCAGCACTAAAAGCTCGAGTGAGGTTGTCATCTCCGCCGCAGGATGGGTTGTGTATACGGAAATTAAAGGTATCTCGTCGGGGTTGAAGCGCGGATTGTTTCGACAAAAACAAAAATATACGGAGTACCTGGTAGAGTTTTTTGGGCGAGAAACACAAGCGAGGAGGAGCCCTCAGATAATTGCAGGTTTTGCACCCCCTACTACTGCGGTAAGGGTCGAGGGAGCGAGGAAGGGAGGTAGGAGGTTAGAGCACCAGTTGTATCCCCCGACCCCCCCCCCCCCCCCCCACCGCTCCCCCCCCGCTTTGCGGCGCCTCGATCCTCTGGTTCGTCGCCGACAAAACTACGCTGGTGCGGCACTTGACGCCACACGTGAAGTGCAGTCGGTGGTCTTGTGCGTTTGGCTAGGACATTGCGGAATTGAGCGGCACGATATATATATATATATGCTTCGAAGTATATATATTATATATTATAATATATATACCTGGTATTAGATATATATATATATATATATATTATGTACCTGGTATACTATAATATATATATATCTAATATTATATATATATTATGTATATTATAATATATATATATATATATATATATATAATATATATAATATTATATACATATATATATTATATATAATATTATATACATATATATATATATATTATAATATATGTGCCCAAGACGTTCACAGCGGCAGAGACTTCGTTTTTTGTTTCAGGAGAACAAGAGGGACACAAACGGGGTGAGCAATCCATTGCGCCGTCTACAGCAGCAGCAGCAGCAGGGCGTAACACCTTCGTCTTGGCGAGCTGCTCCTCGACGAAGACGCGGCTGCTCTCCAGGCGGTCGCGGATGGCGACGAGCCCCTCGTGCTCCTCCTGCGCCCGGAGGGTCTCCCTCTTCAGGCCCTCTATCTCGATGTCGTAGTCCCTGCGGTGGTGACAAAAACAAAGGACGGGGGGGGAGGGGAGGAGGGACACAGAGCGACCGCACATCACGCCCTGCCCTGAGCGGCCGGCGGCATACAAGGCAACGCGCCGCCTTCTCGTCCGCCCTCTCGGAATCGCTTTAGAAATCTCTGTGGCGTTTTGATGTGTCTCTTGGCCTGGCGCCAACATTTTTTTTCTCGCGTTTGCGCTTCTGCTTGTGCAAACCGCGAATCATTCCGGCGACAGTTTTTTACCGCAGCTTCGTTAAGCGTCTGCTTGTTAGGTTCCACGTTTCCACTAGGACGCCTTATGGTCTATTGATGTTGTGGTCGCAGGCTACTACGGGGGGCCGTAGTTAAAAGGACCTACGGTACACACAAAAACCTACCCTGGCACATATTTCCCTATATTTACTAACAATATTTGGTCCTATATACTACGGTCCCCCGTATTAGATAAATTTCCATGAGCCCCTGCGATGGAGGGAAACCTGTAGAGAAAAACCTTCGCGTTGCACGCCACGGGTCCGGCGACAACTAACTGCCGGCGTACAGCAGTAGCGGTTTTTTTGCTTGATTGTAATTGTATATCTGACAAGGGCGTTGTTATTTTTTTCGTTTTATTTTAATGTTTTTTTTTTCGATTACCTGGCCGACGTTTCCGCTTCCTTGAGGGCGTTCGTCGCGGCAACCAGCGCCTCGTCTCTGCGGGCCAGCCCGATCAGCGCCCCCTTCCACTGCTGCAGCAGCTGCTTCTTTTCGAACGCGATGAGGGACATCTCGTGCGCTGTTTCGCGGAGCATGCCGTCAGCCTTTTTTTTTTTTTTTTTGACCGACACATACATATGGCCACGGACGGAAGGTGGCGAGGTGCGGTGGGACAAAAAACAGCGACAACAACAACAACAACAACAAAAATAAATAAATAACGTCGGCGTGTGAATAACAGAGCGAAACGAAAATGCCCCAAACACTCAACTGAAAATGCACCCCAAAAAAATTGGGACGCGCCGGGATTGGGCATCATTGGCCGTGTAATTAACAGGTGCACAGAAAATATCTGAGCGTGAACAGGCCAAACAACAAAGAAGTGCGTCAAAAATGGTGGCGCGGCGGTACTAATCAGCATCGGAGCCACGTTAAAAATATATTTTGCAAAAAAAAAACGAAACGCGAACTGAGCGAAACAAAAAAAAATAAAAATAAAAATAAGGGTGTGCCAAAAATCGCGGCGCGGCAGTAGAAGTATTGGGCATCGGGGCCATGTACCGTAGAAACGAAAGGAAAAAAAAATCGGGGAGCGAGCACAGACCAAAACAACAAGTGCATACATACCAAAATCAATATCGGGGCGCGGCGGCAGGGGGCATCGGAAGCCATGTTTTGCTCTTGCTTGCCTCTCCAGACGCCTCCGAGAGGAAGGCCAAGTGTTCCTCTTCCAAGAGGAGTACTGCAAGTAGTTGTAGTAATGACAGAAACGCCTCCACAACAATATAATAGAGGTGAAACGGGGGCATTAATATAAAATAGCCCCTGGTATGACATAGGAGGAGCACGCCTTGGTTGGTATTTCGCTATACATTATTATTTCTCTTGCCATCCGACAACGCAGAGCACGATCTTCGATATTTTTATCACTCATAACTTTCCCGAAAGAAGAAACCCTCGGAAACAAAAGGAAAACCCACGCACCGAGTCTACCTCCCTTCCGTGCCAACTTTCTGGAAGCTCGGGTTAGCTCACCTCTCCCGTTTGACCCTGAGACATGGCGACCTGGGCGTCGGTAACGGCAACTTGCCCTTGGAGGTTCTTCACCTGGTAGCGACAACGGTGTCAGTGTCGCATCATCGTGGCGCGGTGTCAACGAGAAGCACGTCGTGGGTGTCAAATATCTCGTGGCGCAGTGGTATAGGCGGCTTATCATATCGTAGCCGCCAAAGAACGCACGGCGTACGTAGTGGCATTAGCAGAGCGTGTGCCGTGGCCGTCAAAGTAGAACCCACGGCGCAGTGGAAAATAGCAGCATACGACGCAATAGTTGTCAAAAGAACTCGTGGCGCTGTGGTAATGTCAGAGCGTTTCGTAGCTGTCAAAGAGCTCGTGGTGCAATATTATTGGTAGCATATTATACCGCGTACTAGCTGTCCAACGAACGCATGGCGCAGTGGTAATAACAGCAGAGCATGTCGTAGCTATCAAAAGAACTCACGGCGCAGTGGTAATAATGTCAGACCATGTCGTAGCTGTGGTACAAAGAAGTCCATGCCGCAGTGGGAATGGCAGCATATCATGTATCAGAGTTTTGTGATTGCGTCTGCCTACCGAGCTTCAGCGTTGATCACTCATAAACATCCGCATTTCGTTCGCCCTGAGGCTTCGTAGCATTTTTTCGACCGAGAAATATTTCTGACTTGACCGTGTTTATTAACCCTTCTAGGCCTGCAGTCCCGTTTTGGGGGACAAATTACTTGCAAATTTTATTGCTTTGTCCCCACACCGGGACTGCAGTCCTGAAAGGGTCAACCCAATATCGTTGGAATATACCACTATACTACAAAATAGTTTGCTAGATTTACTCGTGATCTACCTACAGTATGAATGTAGGCTTTGGGATTGTTCGCCGAGTTGCACTTATATTCTTCGAAGCATGGATTATCCTCAATAATACCATTTTTTGGGGTGACTGATTGATGACTCACTGATAGCATAGAGCTCCTCAAGTGACGAGCCTCAGAAGAAGAAGGCAAAAAAAGTAGGTGCTACCCCTACAAGGCAAACACCCTTCCGTAGCACGCGTCCCACGGCGTTCGGCGGGCGCATCTGAGGGCAACCCGACAAGGGGTCTCCGTTTTTTTTCGCCGCCATATATATGAGAAGAAATTCGCTATTATCACTCGTGAATACAAGGAGCGTTCATACATTAGTACGAACACCCAGCGGTCCTTATATTTACGCCCAGGATGGGGGGGGGGGGGGGGGGGGGTCCTTAAGGGCAGGCACCGAGGAACTATATACTTAACGTCGTTGGAATGGCATTCATGCTACGCATACCAACTCCGTCCGGATATTCAAGGATAATGTTTTGGTTAATGGTCAGACAACATTGTCCTTGTATTCTCGTGAACGGTAGTGGTACGCAACTAGGCATGCCTTATTCGTTGTATATCTAACCTAGGCCATGGGGGATTGTTCTCGTCTTGTTTATTTCTGTTTTTTGTCAGCTTTTTTGGGGTGAGATATGTACGAGAAAGCTTTTCAAGGTGGGAAGACAAGTATCCTCCGAAATAGCCTCCGAATAACGTAGGGATTAAACTTCCTGAGAAAACAAATTAGGAGCTAAAAACAAATCGGAGCTCGTATGTAGCCTCAGAAAAACCAGGAGCTACGTATACATTTATGGGCGGAAATATGAAGACCGTTTATACATCAATATGGAGACCAAGCGATCCTTATATTTACGGTCAGAGCCCCTACCGTAAGGGATGGAACAAAACAAAACAAAACTGTACGTACGCAAATACATGGACATATCAGGTGCGGCATTTACATCTGGGTGGTGTCAAGCAAACAGCTCCCGAACACCCACCGACCCACCCACCCACCCACGGCGGCGCTTTTACCCGCCCGTGTGAGGTAACACTCAATTAACGAAATGCCACGACACGACACGGCATTTGCTTTTTTAAGCGTGGCGTCGTCCACAGAGTACATCGCTCACAGCCTTGCCAAGCAACGGGCACGCTCCGGCATTATTTCTCGCGCAAAAAATATACATATATTTTTCAAGATGCGGACGTTTTTCATGCGGTGCTTCAACACGTGCGGGGGGGGGGGGGGGGGGGGTACAGTACGTAGACAGGACCCACGATAGACCCGAGAATCCCATATCCCCCTATGTTTATAAACGATACCACTCAGGACGGAAATAAAAAAATCGCTTATACATCATCATGAAATCGTGAAGACCGAATTGTCTTTATGTCTACGCCCAGAGCGGTAAGACCCATAACGCCATCGGCTTCTAGGAGCGATCGCCGGTTCTGCTCGCGAGAGCAAGAGAGTGCCGATGGTTCATGCGGTGCTGCAGCACGTTCTGCAGAATATGATGTAAGAACGTTCTGAAGAAACGTGCTGCAGAACGACCGATCGTCATTTCTCTCGCGAGAAGTAAGCGTGTCGACGTTCCATGCAGCGCTGCAGAGCATTCTGCAGAACGTGCTGCAGAAACGTGCTGTAGAATGTGCTGCAGAGCGTGCGGCAGGCCGTGCGGCAGGCCGTGCGGCAGAACGTGCTGTAGAACGTGCTACAGAACGCGCTGCAGAACTTGCAACTACTATGGTTGGCAAGACACAAAAAAAAAAAACGCTCGGCACGCGCACGGGACGATGTCTGGTGGTGTCCCCTTTTCTTTTGTCCTTGCCTGCTCCATGAGGCGATCGATGAAGAGGTCCTGACGGCCTTTGTCCTTCTCCAGGCCGGAGACCGCCTCCTCGGCTTTGTACGTGGCTCTCCGCGTGACCAGTATCTCATCCTTCATCTCTTCGTTGTACATCTCTACCTGTCCAGTTGAGGCAGGAACCACGTTGAGGGGCCGGGGGGGGCAATCGCAGCTGTGAAGGCGTGGTGTGCTGTGCTGAGCTCAAGCTTCGTTGTATACATCCAATCCGGTCGCGGGAGGAAAAACTTTTTTTTCGGTTTAATGGAGGCTCAGAAAAGTATGCGCGCGGTCGATTTGTTTTTACATGAGCGGCACACAGCCCAATCAGTGCACATTATGGCGGCCACCTCACACCCAGACAGCGCGTTATATAGCCGGCAACGAGTTTTGTGCGGCCTTTTAAATACGCTTCACCCCGATGGGCGTGCAGAGTACATAGGCTCGCCGAGCCCCGTACTGCGTGCGAATAGCGTATTGCGGAGCTCTCAAGGTATAGTTCGTCTGACGTAAGAGTGATCAGGGTTGCCTAGTGGACAATTTTACGTACGCACATCCACCCGCGGAACGAAATGCAACTACGATGGTATTGCGGAACTTTCGAGGTATCATACTTATATAGAGCAATTGTTGTCTAGCAACCATGGTCTTTCTTCTTGTTCAGCTTCAATCTACCTCCCCCCGCCCCCCCCCGCGCCCCCCCTCGTCCGCCCGGAAGCCCACATGGCAGCACCGAGACACACCTGTCGTAGCGTGTCCTGGAGCGCGTTCAACTCCGACTCGTTTTTCGTAAGGCGCTTGGTGAGTGCGTCGCCAACGCCTTTCAGCTCAGCGTACCGCCGCTTAGCCGCGTCGGCGTCGAGTTCGGCTCTGGCCCTGCTCTCCCCGAGGCCATTGAAGTCCGCATGGGTTTGCTCCAGGGCGACCTGGAGCCTGGCCAGCTGCTGCTGCATGGCGTACAGTTCCACGCCCACAGCCTCGCGCCGCGCACGCAACCTGTCAAGCAAAAGTCGCGAGAGCGTTTTTTTTTAATTGTTGTGTGTGTTTCCGGGGCATTGTTTACAGCTCGAGTGATGGAGGCTGCGACACGGTAGTACAGGACACTTACGGCAATAAGAAACCGAAATATATATATGGGCTTCGAAGTGTACCCACAGGCTAGATTTCTTCTTTTTAAGGAGCCGAATTACTGACCCAGGATGGATTTCATACTTGACAAAAAGTGCGCTTTACTCATATTTGTTACGGTATCCCCTCTCCCCTTGGTCCATAGTGCCTAACACTGAACATACTTCCGTGCAAAACGGCTCTCGATTTTCCTTTAAAGTGTCAGCCTGGATGTCTTATTCTTATGATTAAGGGATGGTTTCCTTAGCGGTAAATAGGCGTCCTGTGCTGGACGTAAAAAAACGTCTGTTTGGAGTGGCTGCACGTTCTCGGTGTGTGAATACTTAACACCCGGTAGGTTGCAAGGGTTGACCTCGCTACGACTCATATAGGGTATTGCGTCGTGTTCGAAGAACCGCCGCCGTGTTGTGTATTGCTGACGAAGTAACCGATGCCTAGTATAGCATCAACATTGTCGCACCACTCTCTTGCGCAGTTTAACGGGGGGGGTATGCTTTTGGCGACATCGAGGCGTCAACGACTTAACAGTAGTAGTGCTTCGCGAAAAAGACTACGCACGAGGCTTGCGTACGAACGCGCGAAGACAACGGAGGAAAAAACCTCAGGCAACAGCAGCCTGCAAATAGAGACTTTGCATACGTACAGTAGGTGTGCCCCTTGCATACAGCCAGTGTAATAGTCATGTATAATACGCAGGCAATGGTGGTTACCTTAGCCGACGGCTTGCAAGTAGAGGTATTGTACAGCAGTAGTCTACCAAGGATCAAAACAATGAAGACAAACACTGGTCGTGTCCATGACGGGGGCGTTGGAGGCCGCGATGGAGAGAAATTAAGCAGGAACACATATGCCACGAACGTTACGTTTTTTTTTTTGTCCTCCTCGAAGGCAATATTTCATTCCAGAGTTATTGGAACCTGTCCTGTGACCACAGACTGCATTGTGGCGAAGACTTAACGTGAGAACAACAGCATGGTATTAGTAGTGGTACTCGCCCCAGGGATATCAACACCCCGGATAACATCTTCGTACAGCTGTATTATGTATAATACCTATTATGAATAATAGTCTTTAGGTCTACACGTACAGCTCGCGGAAATATATTTATTTGTACGTCACGATATTGCGCACCCCAGCCGCATACCAGGTGATGTGTTACGAAGCACATGCATACTGCCGTTAATACTGCATTATACTGTACCTGGTACATCACTATTAATAGGTACCAGCGATATCACCAGGTATACCGTAGGATGAAGGTCGCGCTAACTGTTACTTTACAACTTACTTTTTCACGTCTGCGTCCTTATCCCGCAGCTCCTCGCTAACCCTCTCGTACGTCTGCAGCAGCTGGTTGTACAGCGCTTCCTGCACGCGGTCCATCATAGGGTGCCTACCAAACTCCCTGATCATTTCCTCGGGATCCTCGTAGGCGTCTTCCTCCTCTTCCTCCTCCCCCCCTGCCCCCGCCGCCCCCGCCCCGTCCTCCTCCCCATCGAGCGAGAGTTGCTGGTGCTGCTGGTGCTGCTGGTGCTGCTGCTGGTGTCCCCTGTCGCCATAGCTCTGCTGTGACGTGCCCGACATGCCCGCCGTACCACTGTACGTGAAGGTGCCTGGCTGATTCTGCCGTATGTCGTTTTCCTGGCGTTGGCCATCGTCGATGGACTGCTGTTGTTGCTGCTGCCGCTGCTGCATCAACCCGTCGAAGCTTTCGTTGCCTAGGTTGCCGGCGTTGTCAGGGACGAGGTAGCCCCCGCCGTTCTCGAGAGGATCAGCCCCGCGATCTGTGTACGAGTCGTCGGGGTAGCCTTGGTCGTTGTTTCCCCCGCCACCTTCGTCCGCCTCATCCGGAGGCGGCGGCGCGGCAGACATGATTTAGCGTGCAATATAAGCGATGCCACACAAGATGGCTACGACTTGGTTGTTTGTATTTGTGTTTGCGCCCTTCCCTATGCAAGCGCACGAAAGGAAGGGCAGGCCGGAGGGAGATAGGTCGACTGATATAGAGAGGGGGCGAGAGATGCAAACAAGAGCGAGAGAGAGTGGGGAGATAGAGATTTGAGAGACCTATCGGCTTTCGGCTTTCGGCGATCGGCTATCGCGTGTCGGTCGGTTGTCGGCTTTAGGCTGATCGGCCCGCCTTTTGTAACCGTCAACATGATCTCCGAAGAAACATGACAAAAATAACCCCTCCTTTTGTCGAACTCCCGTGTCCTCGAAGACGTTTATCAGCCCCATCGTCATTGCACCAGATGATGAAGCTGACAGCCCTTTTTGCTTGCGGCCTGGGCCTGTGCCCATCCAGCACGACTACTAACGTGGCCTCAGCTTTCGTTGCGCCATATGGCGTCTCCGTGAGGCTCACAAACCAGCGAGCAAGCGCCTGCCTAACGCCCTTCTCTCGGCAACATGATCCGGTACGCAATCATTGATCCACTATGACAAGGCAGCACTCCTCTGCTGTTGTGCTATGCAACCACACCTATGAAGCACACAGCAGCAGCAGGCAGGTGGCAGTGGGTCATGAGAGCGCGCCGCTGCTTGTTACGTGTGATGCTGTGTTTCTCTTGATGTCCAATCTTGCTTTCGACGTGGTAGAAAGTGCAAGCTAATAAGTATTAATAGTAGTCTACGCCGTGTTCTGCCAAGTGTCGCTGTGACTGGGCGGCACGCGCGTATATACCAGTGTTACGTACAAGACACATGATACCCCCTGTGTGACGTCTACCTACTTGCATTGCCCAAGGGGAGTCTACATGTATACACCCTGAACCGCTTGTTGTGCTGTACCCTGCAGCGGTCAGCACCTGAGCTAAGTTACAGACCCTTCTTACATACGGCCAGTATATATCACAGGATGTACGGAGCAACTCCTCATCTGCTACATAGAACTAGAATACAGCACGTATTACACAGACTTTCACGTAACTTCACCAGGTATTCGTGTACGAATGTACCACATGGCACCAGTATCAAGGTAACCTTGTCGTTGTTGGTACCGCGCGAAAGGCGCATGTTCAGTCAGCACGACACGGGGGTACGTGCAGTGTCTACGAAGGCACGGGGCAGTCGACGTGGCGGGGGGGTGCTATCTTGCGTGCCATAAAGTAGGTGCGCACCCCGCCACGCACAGTAGTATGGCTCTCCCGTGGACCAATGGGCGCGCTTCACCGCGCACCTCACTCCTCACGCCGACGGGGGTGAGGGGGTGTTCACACAATGGCGTTACGTACGATACATCTCAACCATTTTGTACCCTTCGCTGCCACCGCCGCCTCCACCGCTGCTGCCCTCTCTCTGCGTCTTCTTCCGCCGCCTCCTTCCTCCGCCTCTGCTCATTTCTTTTCTACTGGCGCTGCTGCCGCTGCTACTACTACTACTACTACTACTACTACTACTACTACTACTACTACTACTACTACCGCCTCTTCTTCTGTGCGAAAACCAACTCTCTAAACCGACACGAAAAAAAAAGCCGCTCGGTTCCACCGCCGCAGTATTAAGCATGTCATCAGGGGGCAACATCGGGGAGGGAAATGGAGGAGAGAGAGGAGGGATGGCAAGCCACTTTGCGGGGAGAGTAAAAGCGGCAGTCACTGCCGCGGCCATAGGTCTGGCGTTGGCGGGGCCCATGGTGTCCTTTCCTGGCGCCGCGGAGGCTGGAGGGAGGCGGTCTGTCGGGGAGATATCGGCGAGCGGGCTGGTGTTCAAGGTCAGAGGTAGTCAGTGCTCAACCAAACCAAACCAAACCAAAACCCAACCGAGTCGAATCGAACAAACTTGAGTAGCCATCTTGTTGTGTCGTCCCTCTGGGAAAGCCTAAACCCGCCCCCCCCCTGACCCTGCCGCTCCGAGGCCTCGTCCGCACCCCAGCCCTCAATCTTTCTCAAGCACGCTTAAAAACTGGCCCCACTTCGTGCTTTTGAAAAACAAAAAATCTCCTTGTTCGTATCAATGCACCTCACTACCACCCGTCACCCCCCCTTCCTTCCCGGCCTCCCCTCTCTCTACCCACAAAATCCTCTCCCCGCTCCGCTCTGCCCTCCCTTCCCGTCCTCTCCACCCCGCCTACCGCCCTACCCTAAGGGCAAGGGCCAAAGGCCTAAGGACGACCCGGAGCTGCGTCGATTATCGTGCGTGTGTTTTCCGACCAATGGACCAACCATTTCCAAGTGACTTCCCCACCCCGCGCTCACTACGTGAGCTAGACAACCAGGGTACCGTTTTTTCTTTGCTTTTCGGCGGTCGGGCACAGCTGTCACAGCTGGCGATCGAGTTGCAGATAATTTGTGCGGGGTGGAGGAACCTTTACTTCGCACAAGGGGAACGATGACATCGCGTAGTGTTCATGGTGAGGCATCCATGAGGCAGTTACATGGTAGCCCCATTGCTGTCTCTGGAAGCGGCCATACCGAAAATGGAACTAACTAATTGAAGCTGGTATCCACGAGCAAGCCCGCCTCATGCACCTCACCCTTCGTGCGACTCGCCGGACACCTCGGCGGCGTTTCGCGCTTGGTGCAAGCAAGCAATGTCTGCCTGGTCGGTGAAAACCCGACGTGCTCCGTCCCGGCATTGTAGGGGTGCGAGGGTCCATGGTCATACGAATACGGTCATGCACGATGTCGAGTACACCCCCCAAGCTCATTGACCTTTTTTTCATTTGTTGGTTTCATTTTCAGGACAAGCTTAACGTGGAGGCGTTTTCCGACCCCAAGGTTAAGGGGGTGACGATATACCTCAGCGACTTTTCCAGGCCGGTGGCGGACAAGCTCCTCAACGGAGACATTTTTTCGGGTGAGCGCTACCCCCCTCCCCCCCCCCCCCCCCCCCCCCTCCCCCTCCTTTGATGCAATTGCTCGTGCTGAACAAGGGAGCTCCTGTCGGTATTGGTGTGTTATCTTGCGCGCAAAATGGCGGCTTTGGGAAGATCTCGTCGAAAAAGCCACTCTGTCCCCACATGTAAGGGAGATGTGTGTTGAATATTAACGTACAAACGTTCCTTACATTTTTGGGACCGAGTGGTATTTCCATCGACACGTCGCTCGGCGTTTGCGCTGCTGTCCCCGTTGCGAGGCGAAAATCGTCGTGGAAATTCCTCGGAGGGGTTTGTGTTATCACACGTGTGATCCGGTGTGTTTATCTTATTGTACGTGTGGGGGGGGGTGTGTTATCTTATCACACGTGTCAGGGTGTGTGTTGCCTCATCATCCAGTGTGATAGGGGTTGTGTTTTCTTATCACCCAGCGTGAGAGGGTCTGTGTTGTGTTGTGATACGTGTAGGGGGTGTGTGTTAACTTGTCACACGTGTTAGGTTGTGTGTCATACTTTCACCCAGTCACCCAGTGTGATAGGGGGGGGGGGTTATCTTATGAAACGTGCAAGGAGTGTGTGTCACCTTATCACACGGGTGATAAGGGGGTGTGTTATCTCATCACCCAGTGTGATACGGTATGCGACTCACTGATGCCCAAAAGCGGTCGCCTTGCGGTCGCATACCGACTCACGGCCTGTGCATTTTGGGTAACGCGGGAAAACCTTTTTACTGCTGCACTCCACACATACATACAGTAGCACAGTAGCACTGATTGCTTGTTAGTGCCGGTGGAAAAGAGCCGGTTTCCCGCTATAGGAAAGCCTGTGAAGTGGCTTGGCACACAGGGAATTCGCCATTTTTGTGTGTTAGTGTACGGAGTATATAGTCCCGGTTGCCGCTGTATTGCCGGTGTTTGTTTGATGGCGCATATGACACCGGCCCTATAGAGGGGCTATTGCAGCATACCTAAATCTGCAACTAGTTCCAAATGTTTTCATGCCCACACCGGGGGTACATTCCGGAATGGCTTAAGCGGAAACAAAGGCTAGCTTAGAGAGTCAGAGCCTAGTTTCGGGTGACGGTTTCGTTTTGTGCCGGGGGTTTCATCTAGGCTTCCTCGGCGTTTTTTTGTTCCCTCTCTACAAGTGGTAGTGTACCTGAGTGGAGGAAACGAAATGGAAAGACGTCGCGGTTGTCGTTGTCGTTGTCGTTGTTGTTGTTTGTTGTTGTTGTTGTTGTTCTTGTTGTCGGGTGTTGCTGTTGTTGTCGGGTGTTGTTGCTGTTGTTATCGGGTGTTGCTGTTATTGTTGCTGTTGTTGTTGGTGTTTGGTCTTGTTGTAGCTTCTGCTGCTGTTGTTGCTGCTGTCGTTGTTGTCGTTGGTGATGCTAATATTGTCTTAGCTACTTTTGTAGTAGCTACTGCTGCAGCTGTTGCTGCTGTCGTTGTTGCCGTTGGTGATGCTATTATTGTCTTAGCTACTGTTGCTGTTGTTGCTGCTGCTGTTGCTGCTGATGTCGTTGGTGACGTTGAGTTGAGGTGATGCTGTTGCTCATGTTGTTGCTGCTGCTGTTGCTACTGCTGTTGTTGTTGTTGTTGCTGTTGCTACTGCTGCTGTTGTTGTTGTTGTTGTTGTTGTTGTTGTTGTTGTTGTTGTTGTTGTTGTTGTTGTTGTTGTTGTTTATTGTAGCTACTGCTGTAGCTACTGCTGCTGCAGCTGCTGCTGTTGCTGTTGACGATGTGAATGTTGGTGTTGTTGCTGTTACTACTGCTGTTTTTGCTGTCGTCAGACCCTTCGTCGGCGGCTTTGTTCTGCGTGCGGTCGGGACCTATGGAAGTGACGGATGGCCTCACCACATCAAAGGAGGGCGAAGAGCTCTTCAAAGAAGACAAGAGGTGAGCAGTAGCTGCTTCACCGATCGAACCACGCCGAAACAAACAGCGGCGCCTCGCTTATTGCTGTTGTTGTAGTTTTCAAGTTTTGCGTTTTTGTGGGTTTTTTTTTGGTGTTTTGTGTTTCGAATTTGTGTTCCTGCGAATTTGTTGTTTTTGTTGTTTCTGTGTTTTGCGTGTGGTTTTACGTGTTTTGTGTGTATGTTGTTGTTGTTGTTGTTGTTGTTGTTGTTTTTTTGGTTTTTGTGTTTTGTTTTGTGCCCTGGTTGCTTTTTTGGGTGTCGGCGCTTTCGTGTTTTTCATTGTCGCGCGTGTTGCTCGCCTTGGCATGTTGCGCTTACTTTGTTTTTTCCTGGTGCGCTTTCTTTCCCTTTGTCTTGCGTTTTTTTTTGGGGGGGGGGTGTTTAACTTAATTTATGGCCGGTTTTTCATGTGTCGAAACGGGAGGGGAGGGACAATGATGTACACCGCAGTTTTGGATGCCCTCTCTGGGAGTATCCCGTGGGATGTATCCCACGGGATATCGGTGGGATGTATCCCACGGGATATCGGTGGGATATTTCCTTTGGGTATGGCACACGACATACTTCATGAGATGTCTCATGAATACAGATGGGACTACATTATGGGAAGTGGTAACACCCCCCCAACTTGTAGTCAAAGGGAGGCGTTAATTTGCCCCGGGGTGCGCCGCGGCCCCTCATGCCCAAGAACGTACCCGCAAAAAAAGAAGAAGAGTGTGCGTGCTCGGCCTCGGCATGGGCTGCGGGCGTCTTGCCAGAGCGTCGGAATTGCACTTGAGGCACGTGGGAGCGTCCGCCGTGGGCGTGTTTAGCCTATACCGCTAAATGGCCGAAGAAACAGGGGGATGTACTCGATAGGAGAGATGTACTCGATTTCATGCAAAGCGGTAGTCGTATGTATGACCATGGACCCTCGCATCCCTACAATGCCGGGACGGAGCATGTCGGGTTTTCACCGACCTGGCAGACATTGCTTGCACCGAGCGCGAAGCGCCGTGGGGTGTCCGGCGAGTCGCATGAAGGGTGAGCTGCATCCTGCTAAGAACTGCTTGCTTGGCAGACTTGCATATGGATGACAGCTTCAATGAGTTGAGTTCATTTCCGGTGCGGTCATTTCCAGAGACAGCAATGGGAGCACTATGTAACTGCCTCTTGGGTGCCTTACCATACACACCACGTGGTACGATCATTCCCACTTGTGCGGAGTAAAGGTTACATACCTCGCACAAACGATCTAGCTCGCCGAAGAAGCAGGGGGGGGGGGGTATGCTTCCCTTTGACCATGTACCTTATATATCATCCCATGCGTCCCCGGTGGCTTGATAGGTTGTCCTCTTGCCTACTAAAATCAATTCCGTGGGTTTAACTCTCACCGAGTAGTGCATACTCGTCGTCAGGACTTTTTCTTGCATGAATGTCGGTTAGCGGAAAGCGTTAGGGCGTGAGTGACCAAGATTCGATGAAAATCGACGAGCATTGGGAATGCTGAACCCTTTGCGCGTGAAAAAATGAAGGCTTGTACCGGGGGGGGGAGAAGAGACGACACACATGGCCACGGCTTTTTTGTCCAGAAGATGGCTGAGGGTAAAATTTTGTACGAGTTAGGTTGGGAAGTAAAAGTGATGACGAAAAAACTTATGCCTGGTATAAAAAGTGGATGCCCTCATGGAATAAATACCCCATGGGGATACCCCAGATGTATTTTCCTTTGGTATGGGGTATCCCATGTGATATATCTCATTTTGATGTATCAACATAGGGTATGCATGGGATAGATCTCATTTTGATGTATCACATGCGACGCTCCTTGGGTACTCATGAGATGTCCGATGGATACCGATGGGATTTTTCATCCCGTTGATACCGATGGAAGTGTTCCCATGGATACCAATGGGATTATTCATCCCATGAATACCCCGTTTGGAATACCCCGTTTGGGATACCCCAGATGTGCATTCCTTGAATACCCTTACTAGTATATGGGGTATCCCATGGAACATTGTGTCACATGGGATAGCGATATTCCATTATGTGTACTGAGAAAAATATCCCATTGACACCATTGGAGTTTAAAGATACCATGGATATCCATGGAAATCCCTGGATATCCCTTGGGATATCCCTCCCTGGATATCCCTTGGGATATCCCATGGAGTAACCCAATGGGATGACACAAAAATTGGGTAACGGGTAACCCCATGGGGTAACCTCATGGGGTTGTCCCGTTTGATCCCATGGGATGTCCCGTGGGTTTCCATGGGAGCCGTTGGTCCCATGGGGGGGGAGGCGTCGTGTATAGCCTTTTGGAGGTAGACTACGACCACTTTGTGTCTTCGTTTTTCGTTTTTGTTGCCCTCTGACGTACATACTTTCAATCGAACATGATCTAACGCCCACAACAGTAGTCGTACCCATAGTATTGTTTTTTTACATCAGTTTGCCCTCGGACGATGGGTTGTGCTTTTTAGTATCCAGCACCTTGGCATGGCATTTCATTTTGGGCAATCTTAGTCTTACCCTAAATCAATCTGACTGGGAATTTATAAGATACGATTGGTTTTCATGTCAAGAGTCCAAACGGGTATTTTACACATTTCGTTGCTTCCGAAACCTGTAACCATCTGTAGAGCACTCTAAAAAAAACTCGTATTATTACGGGGGACCATAGTTAATACCTGGCAGGACCTATGGTATACATGAAAACCTATATATTTAACCATTTTTACGAACAATATTTAGTCCTATTAACTATGGTCCCCCGTAGTAATGTAAAGTGAATACTGGTGAGATACTGTATGAATAGATAGATACCTGGTAGCCAGCTATTAATAATAGCTACCGTAGCTAGATAGATAGACATACGTGCTTTTATCCCCATCAATAAATTGATATTTTCGGCGCTCAGGTCAATTGGATATTCTCCTTGTGTTTGCCTGCTGACCCTGGATTACATCCCGAGGAGCTGCTTGCTATACTACACTTGGTGTGCCAGGATTGCCTAGTATGCCAGGATTGGTGGTGTTTTCATTTTTATTGCGGACGATCCGGAAATACACCCTCAGTTATTACGGGGGACCATAGTTAATAGAACCTATGGTCTACACGAAAACCAAATATATTTCCTTATCTTTACTCACAATATTTGGTCCTATTTACTATGGTCCCCCGTAATAGTTGACTTTATGTCGACGGCTACGTACAGTAGTGTTATGCTCGTTTCATAATTATATTCCCCGTCAGAGCGGTACCGTATCACACCCGGGTGGTGAGTGGTGAGATAACACACCCCCTGGGACAATTTTCAGAGCCGATTTTCTCCAAAACATGCCAAAGGGCCGGTCTTAACGAGGGCAAAAAAACGAAAAAGACCCCCGAAATATAACGAACAGACTTTCGTTTTTCGCAAAAAACTGCAGGTTGTGTCCTAACGAGGGCAAAAAAAAAGAAGAAAAAAAGCGAAACAAAAACAAGAAGCTGAGTCGAAATTTTACGCGGTGCAATTTTTCGGAATGACTCAACCGCCACAGCACGTGGTTCCCGGCGATAACGCTTGACAGCGACGGTGGATAGACACAACTCGCAGACGTAAGGCACCCTCCACAGCAGGCGGTTCTCGTGGTCCAACCCGTTAACTTGTGTATCGGCCTTCGCTGTTCGATGGCAGACGTTTGAATGCTGAGAGGGACTCATGTCGAAAAAGTGACATGCAACAGCCACTTCCTGATCCCCCGGTTTCTTGCGAGGGCACCCCATGGTGATTCCCTACCCATATGCGCTCGCGCCGTCAGCAGACAAGCCGCGTGGCAGCCACATGCACTACCTTGGCCATCGTGCGCTGGCCAACCGGTCGTAGAAACTTTATCGGAACTTCATCCCAACGCTTCGAGCTCCTCCTATGTTCCTCTTCGACCCTGGGCATCCCACATTTCGTTTATTTGGTTTTTTAAGTCCTCTGGGACTCGAAAAAAACGAGATGTGAAAACGGAGGTATCGGAATCTCTGCTTCTATTTTTTTTAATTTGACCAATAAAACTCACGTGCTCTTTAGTTCTGTTTTTCGTTTTTTCATTTTGTTTTTTTTTTTTCGTTTTTTTCGCCCTCGTTAAGACCGGCCCTTAAGGCACGCACCTGACGATGACGAAAATCGTGCCTGCTTGAAAATATCTCGGCTAGAGCTTTTCATATACAGAGTAGTAGTGGTCCCTTTGTAAGTGCCAGCTGCCCGCGATAGTGCCTGTAAAAAAGGCTTGGCGGGAGAGGGATCAACCGATGTGGCAGTGTGCTGAGTGTATAGTGCCGATTGCCGCTATAGTGCCGGTATTTGTTGGCTGGCGTTTACATACCGGCACTATACATAGAGGGACAAGCACTACTGTAGACGCATTGCTCGGCGTTCGCACCTTCCCCCTTTCTGTGGGAAAAATCGGTTTCGAAATTCGTCGGAGGGGGTTTCTTATATTACCACCCGGGTGTGATACGGTATGTAGACCTGGTACTATTACCCCAAGGCTGTTCACGGGTCGGGTCAAAGCTCGCGCGTCGGGCCGGATGGGGTCACCTAACCCTACCCGGAACCGACCCGACTCAACCCGTGATATTTCGAGTACCTTCTGACCCGACCGGGCCCGGCCCGTGAGGTTTTAAAGACCTCCGGACCCGACCCGTGGGCTGGATCATGACCCGTGAATAGTATTTACGGGGGATCATAGTAATCAGGATCTCCGTCATACACATAAAATGCTACCAGGTAGCTGGGACTATGTTACAGAGTTTTTACTCTTCATTTCTGGTCCTTGTTACTACCAGGTATGTCTCTCCGTACTGTGCATACTGATTTTGCGATGTAATGATGTTGAAACCTTTTTTCTCTTTTCTCGTACTCGTGTTGGCAGTGTTTTTTTTTTTCGTGACCAGAGAGCTTCTGTAAGTATTTCTCCAGGACAAAGAATCAGGACGGACACTGGGTGTGCTGGATGTCGACGGGTAGAATAGAAAGGTTTATATGTGCAGAACGCACACAGGTGTTTCCAGTCCGACATACCGGTAACAAATAATAAATCGAATACCCTGTAATGCATGCCGCAGTAGTTTCTGTTCTGTCTATTGTAACGCCCGCTGCCAACAACCTCTCTTGCTATTTAGTGTTCGAAACACTTCTCTCCACCTGCCTATCTGTCTGTGTGTCTTTCTGTTTGTCTTGGCTTTATGTTTACGTGTTTGTCTGAGAGCCTCTCTGTCTGTTTTGCGTTTCTATCTGCATGTCTGTCCCTATGCTTGTGGGGTTGTCTGTTTATCTCCCTTTCTGTCTGCTCGTCTGTCTGTGTACCTTTCTGTCTGTCTGTCTGTCTGTCTGCCTGTGTTGTCTGTCCCCATGCCCCCCGCTATCCCCCGTGTCTCCCACGTCTTCCAGCTTCTTCAAGTCGATCGTGGTGCGCCGGATCTACGACAAGGAGGCCAACAACGTCGTCTACGTCTCCTTCTCCTCCAAGCTCGACGCCAACTCGGACGGCAACAAGAGCCGCTTCAAGAGCTCACTGTGCGCGCTGCACGTCGAATAGAGACAGCGGTCAAGTCTACCGCACACAGCAGTAGTCCACTCCCGGGGAACACAGTAAATCACAGCCGCATGTTGTGCTGTACGGGAACATGAGCCGCTTCAAAAACTACAGTAGCTCGCTGTGCGCGCTGCACTGCAACGTCGAGCTGAGACAGCGGTCAAGGCTGTTATGGGCGAGCGTATACAGTATGCAGCAATCAGGAGCCAAGATGGTGTGTGAACATACGGTGGTAGCAGTAGGGGGATCATATGCTTTTTGGGTCCATCGTCGGTTCTGATTATTATTACATATGCCCACCCGGAATAGCAATATTCTGTACCACTCTGGTCATACATATAAGAAACGTTTATACATTAATATGAATACCAAGCGGCCCTTATATTTTCGGACATTGTGGTACATGAGTATACCTCTTTCATCCGTCAGATCAGATCAGATCCCCATTCCATGATCTAGATCATTCGAGGCAGATAGATAGATCCCTGAGATCCCATTTAATGATTTAGCTCCTTCGGGGAAGATAAGTCGATAGATCCCTGATATCCCCATTTAATGATCTAGCTGATTCGGGGCGGATACATCGATCCCTCATTTGTTGGGCCTGCACAATGTATACCTATGTATCGTAGATCACGTTTGCCGCGTGAGATCTGTATGATTTGTATGCATGACACGGATCCTGCTCAACAGCTCAATGGCAAGTATAGGGCCTTTGCATCCGTTACTGTCGAAGGACGTTTTTGTCCTAATTTTTTTCAGTTTTTGTTTTCTTCAGATTTTGTTTTTCCAGATATGTGAATGCGAGGCGTTCCTGGCTTTTTTCCCCCTCCTGTTGAATTTCAGAAATCGTGACAGAACCCCGTCTCCGCATCTTATACACAAAATTCACAAATCGAGAAAATCTGGAGAATCTAGAAAAGCAAAACTCTCCGACGGAGATGGTCGTCATGCTGATCGCTCCCCCGAGTGCACTGCTGGCAAGGGTTGTACATCGGACGGCCTGAAGCCCTAGGAGCCAGAACCTGTGGGAATACAACGTAACATCCGTGTAATCATAAGAGCGCGCATACATAACGTAGACACGAAGGTGACGTTAGGGCCACCTGCGGCTTGGATGAGGTCACATGCCAACCGAACTAAAGTGTTTTCGACCAATCAGATGCGTATCGTTTGAATTTGTTTTTTGACGAAAGGGAACAACTAACTGCTGTGCGCGATTTTTTTCCTCTCGGGCCACGCTTTTCCTGGTCGCAAAGGTGTTTCCGTTTTTCTCCTTAAAACCAAAACAGCAGTCAGTGATGGTTGCTCTAAACTTTTGTTCTTCACCTCAACTCTCGAGGAGGTTGTTGTTTACATTTCTCAGCGATCTTCTGAACAACAAGCCGTCGTCTCAGGTGTCTGTTAAGAGATGAAACCTTTCGCGAAAGCATCAATCCTACGGTTAGTGTAAAAGCCCAATCGACTACTATTACGGGAGACCATAGTAAGTAGGACCAACTATTGTTTATTAGTAAAAATAGGGAAATATATAGGTTTTTGTGTGTACCGTAGGTCCTATTTACTATGGTCCCCCGTGATAATACTACTGTGCAGGGTCACTCTTGGTTGTACTCTTGATCACTCACAAGTGTTCGATTCATGCTACGTAGCGGTTACTCGTTTCTCCAGAACTTCAGGCGGAGAGGGCAAACATTCCTCTCCTCAGAGGAATAATACATGTATAGTAACGCCTCCACAACACTAGAGGGGAAACCGGGCTATAATACCACAACATGTCTACCGACGGGTGCCGTGAATCAAGGTAGCACGGTTTGGCCCAGGGGATGTGTGTCAACGTCGTCACACGTTCGTTCGCCTTCGCACGTATATTTGAAATTGATTGGAATTGAAAATACATTAATTTGCATCTAAAGTGACGTACGTTCGCGTTTTTTTCTGAATGGCCCCTGGAGGAAAAAAGCCTCTATTTATTGTGGAAACCCCTTTACACCAGTTTGTCCCGGAATATAAGAAACGTTTACTGTTAATATTAATATGAAACATAGAATTTCCTTTCATTTCGGGACAGAGTGGTATTCGTTTTGGCTGCTCTTGCTGTGAAGGTTCTGCGGTTGACGTCCGTATGCTTGGCCCTTTTAAAATTTGATGTGAACGCCCGGTTTTCGCACTTTTTCTTATCCGTAGCACGCACCCCTCCTTTGGCCAAAATATTTTTCTTACTGAAGGGGCTTCCTTAACCCTTTCTAGGACCGCAGTCAATCCCGTGTTGGGGACAAATTACTAAGAGTTTGAGTGCTTTGTCCCCAAAACGGGACTACTGTAGTTCTAAAAGGGTAGATGTTACGGTGTCCCCCCTTCTTCCCTGTGTCGGCGTTATTGTTCGTAGCAATCGTCCCCTCGTCATACCTGGCAGGCGTTATCGCCTACTTTTCTGATGGGCACCCCGCCCCTTCATCCAGAAGACATCTGGCGAGGCAAGCAGCAACTAATACAGGAGTTTATAACATATACCTGGTATGGGTTTCCTTTTGTTTCCGAGGTTTTCTTCTTTCAGGAAAGTGATGGGTGATCAATGTTGAAGATCATGCTGCACATTGTCGGATGGCAAGGGGAATGATAATAATAATAATAATAACATCGTCAAGCACCCCGTGGGAGAGACCAGAGCAAAGCCAAAGGCATCAACCTGCTAGCAGTAGTCGGTCCCTGCTGTAGGTCCATACTGCCTTACACTTAACATAAAGGGCAATGAGGAACTTATATACCCAGTAGCGTACCGGTATTGTTTAGCGATAACTTTCGCTGCACACCTACAGGAGAGACCACATGGCATTGCTCGTCGGCTTTCTCGATCAACTGGCATACTAAAAAAACGGCGTACCGTTTAATGGCGATTTTGGCGTGTGACGGACCGATTCCACCTTTCCGCCACTACGTACCCGGCATGACACCATATATACGTACTGGGAAGTTGTGTTGTGTTATTTTGTCGCCCTGTTTGCGAATCATCGCAACCCAACGTTTCGCAGCAACAGCTACTACCGTACGCATACTCTCTTAACCCTTTTAGGACCGCGGTCCCGTTTTGGGGACAAACTATTTGGAATTTGACTGGTTTGTCCCCAAAGCGGGACTGCGGTTCTAAAAGGGTCAATACGCGGGATAAATCACACGCCTCGAACGAAAATTCCAAAGCTGATATGCCGACAACGGCGAGAATGCATGCATGCGCCTATGGGAAGGATTTTCGATGAGATCTTCCCAACACCACCGTTCGCCATTTCCGTTTGTGTGCCGTGCGTGCCTCCCCCCCGCCTCGTGTTTTGGACGAAATCGGCTTGTGAATTCAGTCCAGGGTGTTGTTCGTTTTCTTGCGCGTCATCATGTACGCGCTGTCTTGCGCGTAATCTTTTATAAATAGTACCAGGCATACGGCATACCTGGTACGTTGTAGCCGTCTCGGCTCGGAAAGAAAAAAAAACACACACACGGGGGAGGCAGATTCGTGTTGGATATCGGACGAGAATCGAGTACGATACGATACCGATATCGATCGATAAAGACAAAAAACGTAATCGGTCCGATTTCGATAGTGGATACATCGAAAAGGTTTCATTCAGTATCTTGCACAAACAGTACGGGGACTGACACCACGGGGGTGGACGCTAAAACACATTCGATACGATACATATCGGAACTTTCCATACGATATCCAGCACTACGACAGATATATTGTCTTCGTGCCCCCCCCCCCCCCCCCCGCCCCCGTCCGCCCCTCCGAAACACAGCAACTCCCCCGTCCGTTCAAATATCGACACACGAAATAATTACTCCAACGCTAAACGCGTAAACTGAAGAAAAGAAAAAAAAGAACAACAAACGTCCTGTCTATTGCTTACTTCCTAGATTTTTTCGTCCTCTTTTTTGTTCGTTTTCATCGGCTAGTTTTTTTTTTTTTTCTTCATTTTTTTCATCAAAGTATGTTCTCTCGTCTTGGAAAGAAATAAGCTGACCCGACCCGACCCGACCCGTGAGGTTTGACCTGACCCGCGAAAAGCCCTGTTTTTTTTCTTCATTTTTTTCATCAAAGTATGTTCTCTCGTCTTGGAAAGAAATAAGCACAGCACAGTTGCCTCCGCCTCCCCCCTCCGCCCCCCTACCCGCAGGCAGCACAAACAAAACGACAACCAGGGCGGGCGGCAACTGCCCTGCTTCAAGCACAAGAAGAGGCTAACACAACGACGACTCAAACATGCGACGCTTCAACCATCCTACCTGGTATATTTCAAGCATGGTACAATAACTACGGAGTATGAAACTCAAATAAGCGCCACCTTCACCAAGAGTCTTTTTGCCAGGAGTCGGTGGGCGCGGCTGCGCGCATGCACCCCCCCCCCCCCCCCCCCCCCCCCCCCCCCCGGCACACACATAGGTCAACGTGTGCTGCCCCCCTCCCCCCCCCATAAAACCCGACGTGCCCCGTCCCGGCATTGCATATAGGGATGCGAGGGTCTATGGTCATACGACTACGGCCATGCATGGCAGAAGTACACCCCCCACCCCCACCCTGCCCCCCCCCTCGCCGCCCTCCCCCCCCCCCCCCCCGTTGCCACAGTTCAATGGTTGCCCTCCTAGCGTGCGTCCACTACGCCTTCCCGATATCGGTTAATCGCTGCGGCCACCTGCAAAACAGGCCCGCAAAAACAAGAAAAGCATCAGACAGGTGGACACCCGTGAATCCATTATTTTTTTCCCGAGGTACTGTAGTCTTCCACACGTTGGTTACAGATCAGACAGATCATACAGATCATGGTCTATCTGTCTACAGATAGATGACCTAGTTCCTCACCTGCCGTTACTATGAGACGACATGCAGGATCTGTATAGTACATGTCTCACCCGGGAAACATGTCCTTGATCGTGCGGACTATACGGCTCCCACCCGGCAACACGAGCTAGATCATACAGAAAATACAGATCATCAGGTGGGAATCGACGATCTGTGTCCGAGGTGTATATTCTTCCACTCCGGGGTTAGTGAAGCCTGCCTATCCTGTGGCAACGCATTTTGTTTTGGCGATGGTCTAATGAGAGAACAACCCAACACTAGCAGTAAAAAACATACCTGGTAGGAAGTATGATAAAAACGCCTATCTGATGCCTGGTAATGATAAGGATGTTTTATCATAATAGCTCATTTATCTCAATGTCCAACCCGCCGTCACAAAACGTAGACAGGTGCGTACATATGCAGACATCAAGCGAAATGCCACAAGGGAGGCAATCGCGTAATAAAATTGAAAAATGCTTCGGTTTCGATGAGGCGTGTCTTCCCCATATTAATGAAACGGGAGGGAAGAAGCGCATCGTTGCGTGCGCCCGAAGGGAGGAGGGGAGGGGGAAGGGGGTGAACTCATGTCATGTTCACGTCATGTCATGCATGGCCGTAGTCGCATGACCGTAGACCCTCGCATCCCTACAATGCCGGGACGGAGCGCGTCGGGTTCTTGCCGACGAGGCAGACATTGCGGAAGGCATCTCCTCGCCACGTGATCACGAAATAAAAGTGCACGACAACGCCTCCTCGAGGCCAAACCCGCCCAAGACCCCCGACAAGGCCCACGACGATCGGAGGAGGCGACTTCCATATCTGGATGTAAATATACCGAACGTTTCGAGTACTAATACTACAGTAATAATAGTACAAAAAGGACCGCATATCCCGAGCACGGACGTATATGCTATTGGGGACCCAGCCATAATTACGAAGCGGTAGGTCCGTACGTAGGGCGATAAGTGCGTGGGTCGGCAAAAATTGATGCAAATCAAGGAGCAGTGGGAATGCTGAATGGACTCTGTATCTACACGCGCGGAAAGCAAGGAGACATGTATCGGAGGGGGGGGGGGGGGGTGGGGGGGGGGACACCTGTGACCGGCGGTAAATTGTTCAGAATGCCGCTACCGGTGTGTAAACTCCCATGAGTTGAGTTGGAGAGGAAAAGCGATGGAATAAATAAATAAATGAAACAAGTAAGTGAATAAATAACTAGTACCCGAAGAACTGAAAAAAAATCGAAAATATATGAAACAAACAAACGCGATTGCAAAAAGAAAAATCAAGGTGAGTTCGCAAACGAGTTGAGCTGGAGAGTAAAAGGCATGGGGATGAAAAAATAAATAAATGGCATAAATAAGTAAATAAATAGCTACCTGGTACTGTAATAACTGAAGAACTGAAAAAAAATCGAAAATAAATTAAACAAACAAACGCTATTGCAAAAAGAAAAAGCAAGGTGAGCTCGCAAACGAGTTGAGCTGGAGAGTAAAAGGCATGGGGATAAAAAAATAAATAAATGGCATAAATAAGGAAATACATAACTACTGTAATAACTGAAGAACTGAAAACAGATCGAAAATAAATTAAATAAACAAACGCTATTGCAAAAAGAAAAAGCAAGGTGACATCGCAAACGAGTTGAGCTGGAGAGTAAAAGGGATGGGAATAAAAAAATAAAAAAATGACATAAATAAGAAAATAAATAACTACTGTAGTAACTGAAGAACTGAAAACAAATCGAAAATACATTAAACAAACACACGCTATTGCGAAAAGAAGAAACAAGGTGAGCTCGAACCTCGAAGCGCCTCGGGCGTGCGTAGTTAGCGACGAAAGCGCCGGGCATGAGAGAGTCCAGACCCTTCGCGTTCACCTCCGCCTCGAAGAAGTCCAGCAACTCCTGTGACAGGCAGTAGGTCCAGCAGTTGGTTTAACAGGATGGTGTTGGAATGCGATATCGTCAGGCTGTTGTCAAACGCCATATACTGGCGATCTCGCCGCATATCGTAAATCGACCGGCATCGAATATTGAATATTGTACACACACACATATATCATTGTTGCGGGGTATTCCACGCAGTAGGTCCAGCAATAGATTTTAGGACGATGTTGGGTGAAATAGGCGCACAGCAGCACGAGTAGGCCCCGTACCTCAGCAGTACTTGTGAGTTGACTGCAGCAGGCCCGGCGAGCAAGTAGGTCCATCAACAGAAACAGGATGAGTACGCGTGATTCAAGTGCGGTAGGTCCGGCAGCAGGTGCAGGTGCAACAGGCCCGCCAGCGGTACTATCACGTTCGAGCACAGTGAGCAACAGGCACAACTACCGTATGTGTAGGCGAAGCATGCCCAGCAGTAACCATGCACGTGTAAAAAAGGTATAGCAAGTACGTTATGGTTCTGTGCCAACGGGCTCAGGAGGTACGTGTGAGCGCAACCAGACACACCAGGATGTTACATGTTGGCACAGCAGTAGGCACGGCAATCGATTGTTGTCGGTGTCGTCGTCGTTATCGTCGTTGTTGTGTTGTGTGTGTTGTGTGTGTGTTGTTGTTGTTGTTCTTGTTGTTCGCCGTCTTGTACACACCGGACAGATAACCGATCTCCATAATCATGATCTACTCCAGATCCTTCAGGGCATATAAGTCTTGCTCTGTGCGATCTGTGTGATCTGTATGATCTGTATGATCTAGCTCATGTTGCCGGGTGAGAGCCGTACGGTCTGAAAATATCTAGAGCACATTGTTTCCCCGAATTGGGGGTCCGTACTCGACAGATCCCGCACACCGTATCACACCGGCACGTTAGGGTCATCATAGATGGTTTGTAGATAGATAGATAGATAGGTAGATATATACCAGGTAGATCAGATAGATTATGGTCTGCCCGTCCGAGATGTGTAAATGCTGTTGCATCCGTCATCATCGTTGCTGCGAGTCATGGTTTGTTGTTGGCCTTTATCGTGGTCGTTGTTGTTGTCGCCCTGGTCGTTATCGCTGAATCGTTCAATGGTTGCACTTTTTTTTTTTTAGATAATCGCTTCCCACTCGATGATCTAATCAACGCCTGGTAGGCCTTCCAGGAGTATAGACACAATCCTGACCTCTTTGTGATCTACAACAGTAGACACACGCCACCGTAGAGGTGCACCTACTTTTGCCTTCCGAGGCTCCCCGCTTCAGGAGCTCTACACTATCAGTAAGTAAATAATAAGCCACCCAAAAAACTGACTCTTAACAAAAATGAAAGCGCAACCCGACGGGTAATCTCCCTGCTTCTTTTAAGCATACAAAACGCTATTTTTGCGAAACAAGAATGGCGTTAATCCGACGATTTTGGGTTAAGGAGCGCGGTCGTTCAGAACCCATTTTTTTTTTTTTACCCCGAAATGTGCTTCCTCTATATCGTACGAGCAAGCGTCTCTAGAGTGTACACGTAGCTCTTTCATGTTGCCCAGTAAATAGCCGTACGCACGATACGTATACTCTGCGTATGATCTGGCGCATGTTCCCTGGGTGGGGGTGCCTACGTCCGTACTACTGCTGTTCACAGACCCTGCGCAACAAATCATAACGGTAGGCTAGGATCTCCAGTCGATGATCTCCAGCACACAGATAGATAGATCATGATCTGTCCAAGCTTGTGAATAGTTGCACCGCTCTGCCCCGAGATAGTATAATCACCGTTTTTTTCACTCTGACGCCAAGATCAAACGGGGCTTACACGTGCATCCCGCATCACAACTCTCTTCCGCTTTCATTTTTGCGTTTTTTTTTTTTTTGTTTCGGTTCTCGCGCGTACTGTTAAATGTTTACGTACCCCCCCAGTCTCTCCCCATCATCTCTCACCCGCACGGAGAGCGCTTTCTGCATCGCGGTCTGGGCCAGCATGTTCATGCCGTCCCCCACAGCCCTCGTCTGGCTCGCCTCCACCAGCTGCTCGACTCCCGACAGGTCGATGTCATCCTACGGAGGAGGCAGCGAACCCGACGGACCAGACCAAACGAGACTGAAAATCATTCCACATGTCGGACATGCAGATATTAAAGACGCCTCTCAGGACTGCATTCCCGTTTTGGGGACAAACCGCTTAGAATTTGAGTGATTAATCCCCAGAACGGGACTGCGGTCCTATTAAATGGAAAGGTTGATACATCATCTACAGGTAAACCATCCACTGTAGACCCCAACCTGCCGCTATGATATGTTGTGCGGTCGGGCAGAGGTCATGATCCACTTTGCAGACCATCTATATATGAATGCAACAAAGATGTACCACCCTGTCCGTAAATAAAGGAACATTTTACATGTTCATATTCAAACAAGAAGGTCGTTATATTAGGGGACCGTGATGCCTGGTAGATCCCAACCCGCCGTTGATGAGACGTTGATTGATCAGACGTTGCGCGGGATATCTGTGCAAGTACAGATCCAACCCGCACGAAGCATCGTCCTACATTCGTGGACATTCTACAGCTCCCACCCGGGAACATGAGCTGGAGCATGCAGATCGCACAGATCCTACAGATCATACAGATCAAACGGATCATGCATATCCTATAGATCATGCAGATCGTACAGGTACATATCATGCAGATCATACCTATCATACAGACCATACGTATCATGCGTATCTTACAGATCATACTTATCCGCTCTAAAATATCTCGATCGTTGAAGTGGTAAGATTCGATAGTCTGTGTCCGAGAGCTATGGAATAAATACCTCCTCGTCCGCGCCACCAAGTTGACCGTCTAATGGTAAGGTTTGACCAGACGCCAACACAAAAAAAACGAAGTGGTGCCTAGACTAACTTAATCTCACGAGGCGTGGGGAGGTGGATAGGCTCTCCACGCCACGTTTCGCCCCGTTTTTAAACAAAAACAAATAAGAAAAAAAACGCCTTCCAAGCACCTGGAGGCGCCGTCTTCGTCAACCGCCCCAAAAAGCGAATAAAAACACCCACACCCACCTATTAAAATACAAAACTGGGCAAGCTTCCCCCCCTCCCCCCCCCAACCCCCCAACCCACTCCTAAATACCCCTTTTCTCTCCAGAGCAGGCGTTCAACTTAACCCCATGTAAGAATCCCCTCTCCCTCCCAAAACTTCCCCACCCCCTCATTCGCAGTCGTCCAAATCCCCGACACAACGCCCCCCCCCCCCCCCTCCCGCCCCATCCTTCCAAGATACCAGGTAGGCAGCAAGACCCCCGGCGCCACGCCCCCTCCTCCCTCAATAGTGGGCTACAAAAGCCGTCCCACTAAGTGCAACACCTGCCTCCCCCCCACCCCCCCCCCCCCCCCGCCGCCCCGGCCCCCAGCGCGCGCTTTGATGAGAGTAGGAACGTTGGTTCGTCTCGAAACGGAAACGTGATCAATGTTCAAATGACTACAAGGCTGGCAACGAATGAGTACCCCCTCCCCTCCATTACATATGGGTTGGTTTGGCGTCGGTTGACGACGACACAGTAAAACATGCCGCTCACTACTTGAGCCATTGTAGACAACCAGGGTGCGGTCTATTTTAGTTCTTGTTTCGGCGGTCGGTCGTAGCTGGTTGTCGAGTTAGATCGTTGGCACGAGGTGAGCAACCTCTACTCCTCACAAGTGGGAATTATCGTATCGCGCAGTGTTCACGGCAAGACACACCGAAGAGGCAGTTACGCAGTACCCCCACTGCTGTCTCTGGAAGTGGTTACACCCGAAATCAAATTAACTCATTTGAAGCGGTCGTCCACATGCAAGTCCGCCTCAGAAGCGGTTCTTAGTATAATAGGATGCAGCTCACCCTTCATGCGACTCGCCGGACACCTTACGGCGGTTCGCGCTTGGTGCAAGCAATATCTGCCTGGTCGGTGAAAACCCGACATGCTCCATCCCGGCATTGTAGGGATGCGAGGATCTATGGTCATACGACTACGGCCATGCATGAGATCGAGTACATCTCTCCTATCGAGTACCCCCCCCCCCCCCCCCTCCCCCCTCCCCCCGGCGCGCGCTCTCTCTCCCCTTTCACTCACATCCCCGTACTGGATTTTCTCTTTCCCCCTCGCGGCCAGCTTGCCTCGGCAGGTATAGCTGGTCGCCAAGGGCACCCGGCCGCAGCTGCCGGCCTTGGGCCCGCCGAATACGGGGTGGGTCCCGACGCCGCCGGCGCCCGCGGTGTGGTCCGCCGCGATCCGCTTGGCCTCCGCGGTAACGTCCTGCCAGCGCGCCACAACAACGAAAAGTTGTAACACCAGCACACCAGCACATCAGCATATCGTGACACCATGTGCGCATGTCGCTATGGGACGGCGATGACCAAAAAAAAAAACACTGTGTCCCCCAGATCACTACCCAACACACGGAGGTTACCCAACACACGGAGGGGTGGGTGGGTGGGTGGGTAGCCCACACCACGTGTTTCGAGGGAAAACGGTAGAGGGTCGTTGCGCTGTTCTGTGTGTATGTATGAGACGACTGGAGCCATGGTAGAAGTACTGCGGCACCTACTTTTTGCCCTCTGAGGCTCCTCATTTTGAGTAGCTCTATACTATTAGTAAGTAATTTTTAAGTCACCCGAAAACTTATCGTGAGAAAAAACTGAAAGTGCAACCCGATCTACGGCCCCAGAGGCCTTATATATCAACGGGTGCATCACGAAAATACTCTTGTAAAACACTCGTATACTATTAAGAATGGATTCCAACGATATTGGGTATTAACCCCTTTAGGACCGCAGTCCCGTTTCGGGTACAAACTACTTGAAATTTGAGTGGTTTGTCCCCAAAACGGGACTGCACCACTAAAAGGGGTTAAGAAGCCCGGACGGTCCCAGTGACAGTTTGGCCAAAAACTGCTACCGGTATACGCTTTTCGCAGCACGCCTCTTTAGCCTCAACCGTAAGCCAATCAGATCATGCCTCAATCAACCAATGATTATAGCGCTACGAGCCCCCTTGTCTCGTACACAAGGCAGTGTGTGCGCCAACCATTTTCTCGAATAGGTCAATCCCCAACTCTGTAAATTCACGTAAACCAAACAAAACGAACTATTTTGTTGTATGTTGAAAAACACTTATACCCGGTACCTACGTATAATACGAAGGATGTTAATGATCCTATTAACAATACGGGGGACCATAGCAAATAGGACCAAATATTGTTAGTAAAAATAGCGAAATATAGAGGTTTTTGTGTGTACCGTAGGTCCTATTTAATATGGTCCCCCGTAATACTGATCACCACCACCAACCACATTCGTTGACTGGAAATCCACCATATGGCCTGGTACGAGCTCGGCTGGCCAAGACCAGCTTTTACATTCGTCCTGTGCTTTCGCAACCACTTCGAGGTATTATTCCTCCAAACTTGGCAACGGTAGTGATGCTGGGCCGGCAGCACATTTGCCGACTTTGTTTTTTTTTTTTAATCCTATTTGATTTAGTGGAGGGATTGAGAAAACATCTATTTCCCGTCAAATGTTAACACTAAAATCTATACGAAAGCCCGACAAGCGATGCCGCTGGTACTCGGTGTGAACATTCTTTGAGGAATATGCCTCATGTACAGAAAACCTCAAAAACGCCGAATTCGATTTACATAAAGAGATATGGCGTGTTTACGATATCCTATACAAAGTCAAGATATTACGATGAGATCCACAAAATCTGTTATTCTCACACCGGTTTTTCTTTTTTCGACCTTTGATTTTTTTTTCACATCTTTCTTACGGGCAAAAAAGACAAAGAGATTCATTACTGCACCAATTTGTATATATATATATATTTTCGTCAGTTTTGGTCATAAACATTTTTTGGTTATTTTTAAATGTGCCTTAGCTCCCGAAAAAAACAAAAAACGAGTGGTGCAGTAATTAATCCCTCGGAAAGACTATGATGAAGCGCGTGCCAAATTTTCAGATCAAAATTCGCAAAAACGGACGGAAAATGTGCGTGGAACCCTAAAAAGCTGGTCTTGGCCAGCCCAGCCTGTATGGTATGGTATGATGTTGGTATGGTATGGCATGACATGGAATTCTACGGTATCACCACCACCACCATTCACCTGCGGTGCGTAGCAGTCGGTGGTATGGCATAGACAGTATGGCATGGTATATGGCACTACTACCACCACCACCACCACCACCACCACCACCACCACCCACCTTCGGTGCATAGCAGTCCATCATGATCACAGTGTCCGCCACCTCGAAGTAGTCGCCGCACCCCCCGATCACGAGGACCGAGGACACCTTCATCGTGTCGTAAAGGGCTCGAACCTTGCTGATGAACGGGGTGATGGGCTCCTTCTCCTTGGCCACCAGCCTGGGAGCACCAGAAGATTACCAAATATCGTCGCAACGGGAAATACGGGGGGGGGGGGGGGGGGGGGGCGATGGCGGTGGGGGTAGGGGTCGGGGTGGGGGGGGCGTGTTTATGTGTGTCATGACTTGTTCATTTGATCATTGACCACGCATCCTTTTCGAGGTGGGGGGGGGGGAGGGGAGTGGGGGGGTGTACTCGATATCATGCTTGCTCTCACTGTAATCGCATAACCATAGACCCTCGTATCCCTACAATGCCGGGACGGAGCACGTCAGGTCTTTACCGATCAGGCAGACACAGCTTGCACCAAGCTTTGCCAAGATCCGCAAAGTGTTGGGCGAGTCGCATGAAGGGTGAGCTGCATCCTACCGAGAACGGCCTGTGACCTGGACTTGCACATGGATGCCAGCTTCAATGAGTTAAATCTATTTTCCGGTGCGGCCACTTCCAGAGACAGCAATGGGGGTACTACGCATGTAACTGCCTCGTGGGTGCCTTACCATCAAACACTCTTTCGTGATGCGATCATTCCCCTTGTGGGGTGTGAAGGTTCTCCACTCCGTAGAAATGAAGGGGCGGGGGGGGGGGGGGGTGGCTTATTTCCTTCCCAATAGGTGCTTCCAGGGTCTTCACGCGGTGGGCAGATCATGATCTACAGATAGCAGATCGTAGCAGATCATGATCTACGGTAGATTCTAACATGCTATCATGGTACGTATGCTGTGCAGGATGTGCCCACTAACGGTCGTTCAGTTCCTACCCGGTATTGTAGGGATGCGAGGGTCTATGGTCACACGACTACGGCCATGCATGAGATCGAGTACATCTCTCCTATCGAGTACCCCCCCCCCCATCCCCCGCCCTCTCCCAACCGGAAACGCTCCGTCCCGGCATTGTAGGGACGCGAGGGTCTATGGTCATACGACTACGGGCCATGCATGAGATCGAGTACATCTCTCTTATCGAGTATACCCCCCCCTCCCCATCCCCCAGTTCGCCCCCCACCACCACCCCTGCCAACTTTATCTCTCTCACATTTGCATCCTGAGATCCCTGATCATGAAATTGGTTGCACAGGTGTCTTCGTCGACGAGCAGAGTAGTGCAGCCCTTCCAAGGCAAAGAGACAGGCAACGAAACATCAACCAAGCAAACGAACAGGCAAGACAAACAAAAACAAAAAAAAAAGACGGGGGATAAAACCCGTCAGGACAGGCAGTTATTAATAGTACGGCGGTGCACCGGCACTCTCAAGACTTTAACGTTAACACCCTCGAGCGCGCACTACTATACGTAGGACAAAACACGCGGAATTTTGAAAATGCCAAGGGTATGCTGGTACACCAGGTATTCCATACCTGCTACGGTGTGTTGCAGCTTCCAATATCCCGATACTGCTGAGACACCAGTATCGGGTCAAGAGGAGCACACACTTGCGTCAAGTACGTCTTGTAGGTATGCCAAGATACGCCAAAAATTGGATATTGCGAATGCCATACATACACTACACCGCTGCCAGGTACCGGGCACGTATCAATTTGACCTTTTTTCCCAGGAATCCTTTTATTGCCTTTTCTCCTCCTAACAGGGGTGTGTTCTTTTCGCGCTCTCGGCTGCGTGGCACGTAGGGAGCCCGTGCGTACACCACGGCGCGCAAAATACGCCCCCCCGGCCGAGCTCCGTGGCGCGTGCTCTCGGCCTTAGTAGCCGCGAAATCTAGCAAAATAGCTAGGGGAGTCATTCCGACCTGCTAGAGCCAAGCAGGAAAATGGAAACCCCACATTTTTTTGAAGAATTTTGTCTGCTGCCGGCTGCTGCTATTGTCAGGTCTGATCACACCGTCCCTCGAGCTCTCTACAAAGAGGCACCCACGGAACAGCAGCAGCAGCAGCAACAGTCGCTCATCAAGCTCTTCCTTGTGTGACGGCGCATTTTGTGTGTGTGTGTGTGCTCGAGAGAGCCGTGATTTCTGTCGACCTAGGGGAGTAAGGAACGAACACATACAAACACAGAATCTCAAAGAAAGGCGCAATTGGATGCTGCGCAGTCAGGGGGCAGGGCGACGAGACGTACCACTCTCACACTTCCTCGGTATGTCACAAGCAACCGCGCAGCAGCATCGGTGCGCACCAGAACAGCAGCAGCAGCAGCAACAACAGTACAATACAGCAGTGCTCGTGTGCATGCGCGTGCAGAGTTCCACCAGGAGATACAGCAGCAGTGCAGTCTTAAAATACAGCACACGTCGTCGGAGCTCGTCCTGTCACCTGTATTACAGCTTTCAAGTTTTCGAAATAAATAGGGATGTCTGGCGATGCTGCTGCTCCCCCCTTTTCAGCTTGCGGCACCCCCGGAATTTCAAGTCAACGACACCCCGAAAGGAAGCCTTGTACAAATGTAGGCGACGGAGCGTCCAAAATCCCGTATACAGGTACGGTACACTCCATGTAGATATACTTCGAAGAACGTATGCCAAATGAATACGCGAGTTTTTTTTAGAAATGCGACTGCTATATGGTACACATCGGATGGCTTCCGCCGCCTACTCGTAGCCTCCTAAAACTTCCGTCTCTCACCGCTTCGAGAGCCTCCATGATGTTGGTGGCCTGGCTCGTCGAGCCCGACGCGTCTGGCGTGTTGAAGTTCTGCGTGGACTTTCCGAAGGGGAGGTTGTCGATGAAGGGGGTGATGTCCACGCCGTTCACGCACCGCCCGTCCTCCGCCCGCACCTGCAAAAAGGAGGGGGAAACCAAGAACACAAACGATGTGGAAACAAACGCCTCATTTTCTCAAGGCAACCAAACATGGATACGTACGCACGTATTTCTCGAACGGTTCCCGATTTCCAATGATTTTCTTCATATATATATATACCGGTATTTATTTTTCTCAAAAACAAAACAGGAATGTGAACAAGAACCAAACCCACAGACGAAAACAAAAAAAGACTAAAAGACAAGCAAAAACAGTGAAGACGCCGAGGAAGTACAACAAGCTGTCTGTCTGACTAGTGACTGTCTGACAGCCCCCCCCCCTCCCCGCTTGCTTTTTTCTTCTCCTTTGTCCGTCTGTATGCCTGTGTGTACGTCTCTCCGACCCCCTCTTCCCTCTCCGTAACTCTCGCTCCCCAACTATCTCTCTCCCTTCCTCCCCCTAACTTCTCGCTCTCCAAATCTCTCTCTGCGTCTTTTCTTCTTTCTCTCCAACGTTACCTCTGCGCCGCGCAACAGATCAATCGCACCTTGACAGCGCTGGCCTCCACCGATACGAACTCCCTCCCGTCTCCGGGGATGTGGTTGTAGCACCCCACCTGCAGAGCCACTTCCAGGGTGCTCTTGCCGTGGAACCTGAGACCCTCGTAACACAGACAGACAGACAGAGATTCAGAGACTCAAAGAAGGACAGACACATAAAATATAGACAGACACGTAAACAGACAGACCGACCGGCGGACGGACCGACAGGCAGACACACATGCAGCCAGACAGGGAGGTGGATAGACAGACAAAGAGAAGAGACGTACAGACAAACAGGCAGACACGCAGACAGAGGCAGACAGACAGATAGACAGAGCGGCAGACAAGCAAACGGAGGCACACAGAGAGGAATAAAGGAAGAGAAAAAACAAAACAGAGCACGTTCGGTGCTGTTCGGTTCGATCGTCCTCTGCTCGGACTCTGTTCGGTTCCGTTCTATTCAAAACAGAGGCACGTCCCTCCCTCCCTAGCGCTTTTTACCGCGGAAAAAAGTTTTCTCACGTCGGACAGACAGAGGTCTTGATCTACCCGTCAATAATCCAGATCCTAACCGGCCGTTACGAGACGTTGTGCAGGACATCTTAACGGTAAAAGATCCAACCCACCAAAAAAAAAAAAACGGGGTCCTACGTACGTACATCATGCAGACAGATTCTACGCCTTCCACCCGCCAAAACGAGCAACTACTACTGTAGATAACACGGGCCAGGAATCAACCAGGGCCCTGACAGAAATTACTGTAGATCAGGCAGAAAAATATCGATCTGATCTGATCTGATCTGATCTGTCTGCGACGTGTAGAAAAAGGTTGGCGCGCAACTCGTACGCACTGCTGTGACTACTCAATCCCGAGCCCCCCCCACGCACCCTCCTCCGACGATCAGGCTGACCCCGGGGGGGATGCCCATTCCCGTCACGGCGCCTCGGTTGGGCAGTACGATCGTCTTTTCTAGCGAGGGGGGGCTTGCGAATGGCACCGCCTGTGACACCAAAAAGGAGGAAGGGGGGAGGGAGGGAGGGGAGGGAGGGAGGGAGGGTTGGGGGGAGGAAGGGAGGGATGAAAGGGAGCGAGGGAAGGAAGGACGGAGGGAGGGAGGGAGGGAGGGGGGAGAGGAAAGGGGGGGAGGGAGGGATTGACGGGAGAGAGGGAAGGAGAAGGCGGGGGGAGGGAGGAAAACCATCTCGGGCGTAAATAACAGAAAACATAAGAGTTTACGTGGGGGGGGGAGGGGTATAAAGCAAGAGCTAGAGATACTAGAGATATCGGGGGGATCAAGAGAAGACACAAGGAAGTGAAAACGTATTAGCACGGCCCAATGGGTTAACGCGAAAAAAAACCTGTGAGTTCGTGTAAGAAACCTGGGCGTGCCAGACAGAGGAAACAGGCGAAAGCCGGCAGCAGGTACGAGTAGGAAGAAGATGCACGCATGTGCCATTGAGACTTGGACTCACGTTGTGGAAGAATGTGAAATGCACAAGGAGGAACGGTGTGTTGTAAAAGGAGGAGATGAGGGAAACAGACAAACGTGCCACGGAGAAGCTTGGTACACTAGATAGTAGCGAGAGTACGATCGCTATCCTACAGTGGGAGCTAGGTGGTGGGCCACAGGCGGCGAAGCAGGAAGGGGACGCGATTACAGTATTACGGGGGGCAATAGTCTATAGGGCCTATGGTATACACAAAAACCTACCCTGGTATATATTTACCTAATTTTACTCACAATATTTGGTCCAATTTACGATGGTCCCCCGTAAATAGCAACAGAACAAAGTCTCTTACGTACGTAATTGAGCACACAACGTGATGAGCGCCCACATTTTGGAGGTGTCTCTGCTACTCGTACGAGTAGGAACGGTGCTCCGTCTCGAAAGGCATGCGTGGTCAACGGTCGAATGACGAAGGCAAGCAACAAATCAGCCCCCCCCCCCCCCCCCCCCCCCCCCTCAACTCACCCTAGCCCCCCTCCCCCCCCCACCCTATGGTCATACGACTACGGCCACGCATGAGATTGAGTACATCTCTCCTATCGAGTAACAACCCCCCAAAAAAAAACCCCGCGCGCGTAATCGGCGTGGAGTCGATACATACCTGAGCAGCGTCCATGGGCCTGTCGCTGTTGCCGCTCTCTCTGGGCAGGATAGCGCCGTTCATGACGAAACCGACCAGGTTGGCGGCTGGGAGAGAGCCGCGGAGGGCTTCCTGCAAGAGATAAGTATTACGGGGGACCATAGTAAATAGGAGCAAATGTTGTTAGTAAAAATAGGTAAATATATACCTGGTACAAGGTTTTCGTGTATACCATAGGTGCTATTAACTATGGTCCCTCGAAATATGAAACAATGATTGAGAAAGAGACATACGCAACCCTTTTAGTGCAGCAGTCCCGTTTTGGGGACAAAGCTACTTAGAACTTGAATGGTTCGCCCCCACAAGGGGCTGCAGTCTTAGAAGACATATATGCCACTCTGGGCGGAAAGGTAAGGGCGGTTTGGGGTATAGATAGGAAGGCCAAACGTTTTTCACGACAAGAGAGATAATCGGTATGAGACAGAATAGGTGGAGGACGGAAATCGGTATGGGATGCGCGTCGGTATGAGAGAGAACATCGGCGTGAGAGATAATCGGTATGAGACAGAAACGGTAGAAGGGAAATTCGGTATGGGAGCACATCGGTATGAAAGCGGACATCGGTATGCGATACACTCGGTATGAGACTGGATAGGTAGGAGGGAAAATCGGTATGGGAGCGCATCGGTATGAGAGAGAACATCGGTACGAGAGAAAATCGGTATGATACATGATAGGTTGGAGTGAAAACCGGTATGGGAGCGCATCGGTATGAGAGAGAACAACGGTAAGAGAGATAATCGGTATGAGAAAGAAACCGCCACGAGAGAGAGGGGGGGGGGGGGAGAGAGAGAGAGAGAGAGCGACAGAGGTGGAACGAGAGACACATGCAGATACTGCTAATTTTGTCAAGATGGTGAATAAAAACGGTAAAAATGCCGTCAAAATGGTGAATAAAAATACTACTGCTCCAACAATGGTGAGGGGCGAGCCTGAAAAGGGTTTTTGAAAAAATTCTCCCACATCCCACAGATCACGATCTATCTATGTACAGATAGATCATCTACAGATCCTAACCTGCCGTCAAAGGTTGCGGTGAAGGATCTGTTTAGCACAGATCCAACCCTAGAGAACATACTAAAATCGTAGATCATACAGATTTACTCATTCGGCTCCCACGCTGGAACACTGACCTGCAGTAGATACCACTCTGTCCTGAAACATAGGCATCATTTCTATAATAATACTCAGGAATACATCTGACATCTGCTACTACGGGGGACCATAGTAAATAGGACCAAATATTGCTATAAAAAATAGGTAAATATATACCTTGGTAGGTTTTTGTGTGTACCGTAGGCCCTATTTATAATATAGCCCCCCCGTAATAGATTCATGCAGTAGGGATATTTCTATACTAATATTCAATAAAATCGTTCGTTACATATATGGGACAGAGTGGTGAATGATACAAAAAACAGGAATATATCTGACATCTGCTGGATCATGCAGCAGGGATCATTTCTGTATTAATATTCAGTAAAATCGTTCTTTAAATATAATGGACAGAATGCTAGATGATACAAAAATCAGGAATCTATCTGACGCATGCTATTAATAGATTCATGCAGCAGGGATCATTTCCATTCCAATGTTCAATAAAATCGTTCCTTACATACCAGGTATACGGGACAGAGTGGTAGATGATACAAAAATCAGGAATCTATCTGACATCTGCTGGGTCATCCAGCAGGGATCATTTCTATACTAATATGCAGTAAAATCGGTCTTTAAACTCAAGGGACAGAGTGCTAGATGACACGAACTTCAGGAATCTATCTGACATCTGCTAGATCATGCAGATTATTCGCCTCCCACTCAGCAGCACGAGCTAGATCATACAGATCACACAGATCAGGGGCATGTCTGGCCTGGACCGCGCACAGCATAGGAGTGGGGGGCGGTGATCTGTCCGCTATGATAAAATCAAAATCAAGGGAACGGTGTACAACGACAATAGATGTAAGCGCCTGGTATTCGCATGAGAGCACGTTCATGGTCCCAGAGAATTCGGGGTTGATGTATTGCTGATCTGCATGATCTGCATGATCTATTGTAGCTCCTGTCGTCGCTGGAATATGTAGTAAGCTTGCATGATCTATATAGGATATGTTTCGTGTGGGTTGGATCTGTACTACACGAAGTATTTACAGAACGCGCACAACACCTCAAAACGGCAGCCTAAGGATCTAGCCGAATATGGTCTATCTGAAGACGATCTGTCTGTAGATGATCTATCTGTAGATGCTCTATATGTGGACGATCTATCTGTAGATGATCTATCTGTGGATGATCTATCTGTGGATGATCTAGCTGAATATGGTCTATCTGTAGACGATCTGGCTGTAGATGATCTATCTGTGGATGATCTATCTGTAGATGATCCATCTGTAGATGATCTATCTGTAGTGTCCGAGGTATGGAGTATTGTATGATGATGAGGATGATGATGATTTCTCACCTTTACCGTTAAAATAGCGCTGAGGTTGTCCTCGGTTTTTCTCGCCTCGACTTCATCTTCCGGTAGAACGCCAAGGTTACCCACGTATATGTATACCGAACAACAGGCGTTTTCGGAAACATCTGATTGAAAGAGCCTTAGCCTTCCTCCGAAAATATAATGTTCTTGGTTTGAGCGCCCTCGCCGCTGTCGAGAGAAAACGCTGAGAAAAATCGTCGCACCCCCCTCCTCCCTGTGCGACAGTTCTCTTTTATGGTAAACATTTTTTTCTGAAATATATAGCCCTTTACAGATCACGAAACAGGCTGAACAGGAGTACAGGCTGCGTTTCGGCGGAATATAAAACTACAAGTGCCGAAAAAAACAGGCGCACCGCAGAACCAGCACGCGAGGCCACGGCGCCAACGAGCCGCGGCGGCATACCATCCCGCATCGCTTGTACACTAGGCGGTACGGGTTGACCTCGCACCTGATCTTCGCACGAGAGCACGTGCCGCCTCAAGGCCTCCGCGTCTAGGCTGCTGAAGAGGAGGCTCTTCCTGACGAGGTCGGGGATCATGTTGCCGAGGATGTCGGCGGCCCAGCCCCCGCAGATGGAGCGGCCTGCCGGGCGGGCGTCCACGGGACCGGGTCGATCTCAAAAAAATTGGCATCAAGAGCAAGGGTCGTCACGATACCCATATACCGGTACCCGTTCTTGACCCTTTTAGGGCAAATTGAAGTTCCGTTTTGGGGACGAAGCACTCAAATTCTTAGCAGATTGTCCCCAAAACGGGACTGCGGTTCTAAAAACGTTTTATAGCCCCTTTATGTGGAACTACACCCTCACAGATTACGTGGCGTTAGATTCAGCTATGTGTGTTATGTACATACAAACAGTGTATCAGGTCATCGCCATTTCCATTTTTTTTTTTTGGTTCCGATCTGTATCAACAACAAAAAAATCAACGCCGGGGAGCTCTGATCGAACAAAACACTAATGGGTGTCGTTGCTGCTGTCTGAATCCATCGTCGTACTCACCATTCTCACTATCGTCCTCGTTGCCATCAGCTTTACGATGATCATGGTGATACTCGCACTCATTTATCATCATATCTATCATCATCACTATCCTCGAAACAAAAAACACTCTTCTCCATCATCTCCATCCTCACCATCCTCACCATCGTTCGTCATCCTCAACATCCTCAACATCCTCATCACACTTCACCCTCTCCATCATTACCGCCACTACCATCACCATCACCCCCGTCATCCTCGTCATCAAACCACCATCTCAGAATACTTCCTGGACGTAACGGTCGTCATTGATATCCCCACCACCATCATCCCCACCACCACCACACCACCACCATCATCACCATCATATCATCATCATATCATCATCATCATCATCATCATCATCATCATCATCATCATCATCATCATCATTATCATTATCGAAATTATGTACCCTTTTAGGGCAAACTGCAAACCACTCAAATTCCAAGTAGTTGTGTCCTTAAAACGGGACTGTAGTCAGTCCTAAAAGCGTAAACCACCATCTCAATAACCCAAAACCCAACGATCCTCATCAAAATCACCACCCCCCCCCCCTCCCTCCCCCCCCTCCCCCCCCCCTCTCTTCCCCACCCCTCCCCCCTCACCCTTCGCAGGCATGGCCACAGTAAACCTAGCCTCCACCGACCCGTCGCCGCCACCGCCGCTCACAACCACGCTGCTCCTCTCCAGGACGTGCTGACCAGGCTGATCGATCGTTATCTCCCCCCCCTTGGCGCCCGACCACCCGCCCTGTTGCGTACGCTGATCGGCTCCCGCCTGCTGTGCTGCCGCCAAGAAACGCCTGGTAAGGAAATCGCAGAGAGCGACTTTCCGAACCTGTTAGTAGAGGGAGGCGGTAGGGGGGGGGGGGGGGGGGTACGGGTGGGGGAGGGGGAAGGACGGGGTAGGGGTGGGGGATGGATGGGGGGGGGGGGCTTGGGACTGGGGCTGGGGGGGTGGGAGGTGGATGGGGGGGGAGGGTGTACTCGATAGGAGATATGCACTTGATCTCATGCATGGCCGTAGTCGTATGGCCATAGACCCTGGCATCCCTACAATGCCGGGACGGAGCATGTCGGATTTTCACCGACCAGGCAGACATTGGTTGCACCAAGCGCGAAGCGCCATGAGGTGTCTGGCGAGTCGCATGAAGGGTGAGCTGTGGATTGGGGGGGGGGGGGGGGGCTTGGGACTGGGGCTGGGGAGGTGGGGGGTGGATGGGGAGGGGGCTTGGGGCTGGGTGGGTGGGGGTGGAGTGAGGGCCATTGCAGTGACAATCTAGCCGGTAACGCCCGACAGTACACAACGTGGTGAACACGACAACAGGGTACACCACTATAAATAACAATGTACGTAAATAAACCTACGCAACAGCAAACGAAACAAACGAAACGTGGTCATGCATACACCAGAGGGTAGAAAAGACGGAAATATATCAAACAATCTATAACTGCAGAATTGAGATTAGACGAAATCCTCGATCTCACACCTGTTGCTATTTTCTTTTTTGAATTTTATCAACAACACGCATACGTACCTGGTATAAACAGCAGGAAAAAAAACGGAAACGAAAAGGAACGTACAAAAAAAGACAACCTGGTCAAGAGCCGCCTCCCATCACACATACCACTCCTTGTGTAGACGGAAACGTAAGGGCCGATTGGTCTTCCTTTTAATGCATAAACAATTCTTATATTTCCGGCCAGAACGGTTCCATTCCGAAAGGGAAAGTAAGAGCCGTCATAGTGGTATGAGTATGAAGACCATCGTTCCTTACCTTTCGGTCTACCTGGCACACATAAGCGGTATACACGTACCTATAAACCGCTCCGGTCGGGAATATAAGGACCATTTATACATTAATATCAAGACCAAGCGACCCTTATATATTTACGCCCGGAGTAGTATATACTACCTGGTATTAATAGTATACATACCTTCGTGGAAAAGGACTCCGGGGGAAAGCCGGCAACCTCCCCGGGCAAAACCACGTGGAACCTCGACGGAGCAGCGAAGGGGTCGGCCTGGATCTTGTCAACGCAGAGGTTGAACTCCACAAGGCCCTGTCGAGGGCGTCGTCGATGCGTCGTTCGTTGCGTCGCGTGCGCGGGGAGGCGCAAGGTGAACCACCAGGTAGGGCAGGTAGGGGGGGAGGGGGGGGGGTAGCGTGTACTCATGTCATGCACGGCCGTCGTCGTATGACCAGCGGGGGGGGGGTGTACTCGACAGGAGATATGTACTCGATCTCCTGCATGGCCGTAGTCGTATGACCATAGACCCTCGCATCCCTACAATGCCGGGACGGAGCATGTCGGGTTTTCACCGACCAGGGAGACATTGCTTTGGGGAGGGTGTACTCGACATCATGCCTGGCTGTGGTCGTATGACCCTAGACCCTTGGCATCTCTGTATATGTATACAATGCCAGGACGAAGCACGTCGGACTTTCACTGACCAGGCAGACATTGATTCCCTGGCACCAAGCTTAGCGAAGCGAAGCGCAAGGTGTTCGGCGATTCGAACGAAGGGCGAGCAGCATTTTACCACGAACCGCTTGTGTCGGGGGGGGGGGGGGGATTTCTTGCATACATGGATGGCAGGGTCGAACGAACGGCGAGTGGGGGAGCTGGGGGGCTAGAAGCGGTAGCACGGCCAGTACGTGACACTAGACTTGTCTGCGCCTGAGAACCTACACTACGAAATGAGTAAAAAAATATTCTTCCGCTACCGAACACGAGTCACGAACCCTGCAAGAAAAATGGCACGAGCACGTGTAAGCTGATCACATTCGGGGGACCATGTTCAAAACTAGAGAGCCTTCCACTAGAGATCGGAGATTCGACCGGCTTCATTCTGTTCGCCGAAAAACTCTCCGGACGCTCTCTGATTGTGGCCAAGCTCGCCCCGAGAGTGGCGTAGCACGTAGATCAGAGTTTTTTTTGTTTTTTGTTTTTGTTTTTGTTTGCGTGTTCTGAGACAAGCGTTGCCTCTGCCTGGCGATAAGCTCGGGGCTCGTCTGCGGCGCGAGGACTCTCGCCGATACGCTCCTGACCTTCGCCGCTACGACGCCTTGTTCGCGGTTGAACCTTGGCCTTTTCTGCGGAGCTGAGGCTTGACTGCCGGCCTGGCGATTGTGGAGATACGAAGACGACAGGATGCCGAGTTGGGTTGTACCAAGCGTCGACATGCCGGGGTTTGTGCGACGACATGGGGCCATGTCAGCCGGCGACGTCCGGCAAGGAGAGCTTGCTGCTGCTGCTGCTGCTTGTTGCTTATTGCTTCTGCAGCATGCGTCTGCTGCTGCAAGCGCTGCGTCTTCTTGGCGTTGCTGCTAACAATGCCGTGCTTATTTTCCATAAATCAAACGGTACACACACCACCCCCCTCCCTTCGCCCCTTCCCTTCCCCCGCCCCCTACCCCCCCTCAGCTCCCTATATCTCCCCCCCTCCCCCCCGTCCGCCTCCCTCCCTCCTTCCCTCACTCACATGCTGGCCGCCGCCCCCGAACCTCCACGAGCCCTCGATGTCCTTGTACGCCGGGTAAGGCCTGCCTTCGCTACGCCTCAGCGTGTCTATCAGCTGTTGGGCCTGCCCGCTCCTGCGCGGTGGTCATATGGTGTCGTTCGAATCTCAGGGTTACAACGAAGGTTCTGCGTTTTTTTGTTCTTGTTTGTGCTGTGGAGAAAGCATCAGCAGCAGCGTCATCAGTAGCAGCATCAGCAGCAGCATCAGCAGCGGCAGCAGCAGCAGCATCAGCAGCAGCAGCATCAGCAGCACCAGCAGCGGCATCAGCAGCGGCATCAGAAGGAGAAGCATCAGCATGTCGCCATCACATCGGTGGACTACGAGTACGTAGGCATCGCTGAGCGCGGCCTTGGTTAACACACGAAAAAAAAAAGTTGGACACCCTCACTTTAGTTATTGAGTCACAGACAGGAGGGGAGGGTGTGTGCGTACTATTGTAGTTTGTTGCCTGCCTTTTATGGTCATTGGACCATTGACAACGCATACCTTTCGAGACCGAGCACCGTTCCTACTCCTAATAGAGACACCTCTTAACATTTGGGCGATCATGACGCCGTTTCCACATACTAGAACATAAACCTTTTGCTGATCTTATCTTCTTCCTGTTCCGCCGTCTGTGGGGCTGCACTGATATCATGCATGGCCGTACAGTATAAAATAAAATAAAATAATAGTCGTAGTCGTATGACCATAGATCCTCGCATCCCTACAATGCCGGGACGGAGAGCACGTAGGGTCCGGTTTTCACTGATCAGACAGGAAAGGGGAGGGGTGGGGGGGGTTCTGAGTCTGGAATATCAAGTAAAAACAAAACTGCACAAAAAAACATGTTTTGTGGAATTTCTGACAAAAATCCCAACCCGCCAATATTACGGGGGACCGTATTAAATAGGACCCAAGATACACACAAAAACCAAAATATTTAACCATTTTTACTAACAACATTTGGTCCTATTTACTATGGCCTCCCGAAAAGTTTGTTTTCAATTTCGACATGGCGGCGAGTGTGGTTCCCTTTTTTTCTTTTCTTCTTTTTCCTGTTCTTCTGGGGGATAAGTACGAACGTGTTTTTTTTTTTTCTGAGTGCTATGGGCTCCAGTAACAGGGCGACGACGGTGCATGCCACAATGCGACCGCATCCCCTTGGCATCTCCTCCCAAGTAAAGCCTCCACGCCGAATGAACAGTTCACGAGCAAAGTGCTGAAGGAGAGCGGCGACGTGGTGAGGGTATATACCAGCCTTACCACATACTCGAGTATTTGAACCCCGATACCACCGTAAACAACACTACAACAACCCTCAACTCCATAGCCCCAGCTTATTCAGCGAATGTTTACGACTATCAATAGCAAAGCTGTTCACGGGTCAGGTAAATCTCGCGGGTCGGGTCGGTACGGGTCGGACCAGGATGAGCTGGCCCGACCCGTGAGAGCTTGAAAACCTCCTGACCCGACCCGACCCGACCCGTGAGATGTTGAAGACCTCCTGGATCCGACCCGCGGGTAGGGTCATGAACCGTGAAGACCCCTGAATAAAGCAATTTTGGGTCTTGTACGCAGTCGTCTGCGTTAACCCTTTTAGGACTGCAGTCTCCCCTATAGGGGTGTTCCTCTCAAATTCTGAGTAGTTTGTACACAAAACGGGACTGCAGTACTATTAATAACAGTACCGAAAAGGCGGAAACCCCTACTGGGCGTGGTGGTGGAGCACGTACCTCGAGGTGCTGCGAGAGGCCATGAAGCTTGAGCCGCCGCCGCCGCCGCCGGTGTCGCCCCCTTCGCCCCTGCCTCCCCCACCCCCTCCTCCTCTGCCGCCTCCACCGAACCTTCGTCCAAGAATGATGAGGGGTTGGCGATTAACTTTCTAGACTTCTACCATTGACAGGTATTTTTACGGCAGTATGTGCCATGTGCAATTCCATTTTTTCGAGAAGCTCTCAGTTTTCAATGTAGAGGTGTTGACAATTTCCAATGGTACAGGTTAAATATTCCGATTTCCAAACGCGCTCGAAACATAAGGAGTAACACTGCGGATGCTACATGCTGTTGCCGGTATACCTGGAATCAAAATTGGCTGCATTTGTGTGAGAATCGAGATCGAGATCGAGATCCACAGCAGATCGAGATCGGCTTTTATTCTGCGGACCGTTCAAAACATAAAATACGGAAGGAGTGCCATCGAGTATGGAGGCGACCTCCTCCAACGCTGATGATTACGTTGCCGTTGTCGTTGTTGTCGACCTCACATTGTAAGCGACAGAACTACCAGGGTACTGTACTGTACGTACGTACTGGTACGTACGTAACTCACTGCCGTATCGTTGCCGTCATGAATAGGGCCGTTCTTGTGGGAAACCTCCTGTTTCTTCGAAATCACGAACTAAGCTGTGCACTTGGGCACCATCAAATGGTGCTTCTTTTGCCGGTTGAAAGGGGGTTGACATATTATTGTACACGTCGACGGCTGAGACATTTTTCATGCTATAATATATGCTCGCATCATGTTACATCATACCAGGTATATACGAGTACGATGCGATAGTACCGTATTTGAAGCAAAGGTATTGCTCTCCTCTCAGATACCAGCCGACCACACAGGGGACCGACCGTCCACCCCCGGGTGATGGAAAGAGCAAATCACAACAAAAAATAACAACTTTATCACCCGGGTGAAGTAGATACCACTCACTTCCGGCCGATACGTGGCCACACGACTATGGCCATACATGGCAATATGGCAATGAGTAAGTACCCCCCCACCCCCTCCCCCCCTGGGCTGATACGCCGTCCAAATCAGTACAAGAACCTGTATCACTCGGGGCCGGCACCGGTGCACCATAAAGAGCATCGCAAGAGATCGCACAGGATATCCCCTTGAGCACCCCCCCCCCCCCCCCCGAGCGCTTCCCGGGAGCAAAGGGCTTTCTACGAGAACGCCCATGCTCACTCTATCCTATAGGGTCTCTTCTTGCGAGCCGCGAGGGAGGTCTTGTGGAAGGCATCTCCTCGCCACGTGCCACGAAAGGAAGGTGCACGTCAGCGCCTCCTCGAGGTCAAACCAGCCCAATACCCCGACAAGGCCGACGACCATCGCAGGAGGCGACTTCCATAATAGTAGTGCGTATTCAATATTCATCCAGTAAACGAAGGGAAGGAGAACCCATTGACTGGATGAGGTCGGTGGTATTCGACGAATCGTGTCAGCAATTTAATCCTGAACGAATAATGCTCTCCACAATCATTTGTCGGAAGGCAAACGAAACAATGAAACAATAAATCATGTGCCTTATCACCGGGGGGTACAATGTGCACCACCCGACCCCAGAAAACCACCCTGTGCGATGAAAAGAGCTCAAACCGCGAAGTAATTAGCACCCGGGGTGGTTTCTAACGTCAAACACCAAATACTGTACAGGTACTCTTCTGTAGATCCCGGTAATGGGTACGATACGTCATACCTGGCACCTGGTACTGAAATGCAAATATAGTCAACAAACAAAATTCTGCCTGCTCCCACCATGTACACGTAATCGACCGCAGTACCATTACGGGGGGACCATGGTAAATAGGACCAAATATTGTTGGTAAAAATATGGAAATATATAGGTTTTTGTGTGTACCGTAGGTCCTATCAACTATGGCCCCCCGTAATATCATATCCCGTCCCTTAGGTTCGTTCTTAACGAGGGCTGTTTTCTATTTTGTTTTCCGTATTTTCCCGAAATTTCGGTATTCCTTGTTTTTTCCCATAGGAAAGTACCGAAATGTCGGGAAAATACTGAAAAAAACTGAAAAACAGTCATCGTTAAGATCGACCCTTAACCGTTTTAAAACTGCAGTCCCGATTTGGGGACAGACCACTCTAATTACAAGTGGTTTGTCCCCCATACGGGACACTAAAAGGGTTAATATATACCTAGTACCTGGTATATACCTGGTATTTAACACAGGTTGTAATGAGGCGCGCGAGCGCGAAGCGCGAGCCTTTTCTTGTTTTTCCAAAGAGAAAAAGCCTCCCTACATCGGATCGTACGAGCGTACAGGGAGCCTTGTTTTTAGTTTTTGGTTTCCCTGAAATGGATTCAACGTTTTTTTCGGCCACGTTCGTCCACCGCGCTCAAAGCACACGTCACACGTCACCAATGCCCGTCCCGGCGGGCTCTGTGCACGCACACGCAATAACGAAACCTTCTCGTGTTGGTGCGCGGTTGTAAGTCGTTCAGAGTTGGCCGAGCTACTTAGCTGTAGGTGCGGCAACGTGTGTAGGCACATTGGCTGGGCCATGGTTTAACCTTGTTACGGTCCTAATGTAGGGCTGCAGTCCCGTTTTGGGGACAAACCACTCAAATTCTTATTATTAATAATAGTAGTTTGTCCTCAAAGGGGACTGCAGTCTAAGACGCGTTGAAATAAAACAGAACCGTATCAGAACGTACATACCAGTAGCGAATTGAGATTCAATCCAAACGGTCCTTATATTTTTATATTTTCGGAGGGGACGAGGGGACACAGACAACAGCCAGACAGCAGTGGTTTGGTTTGCTTCGAACAGGATGAGTCAGTAGAGTATCCATGTATCCTGAGATCCTGAGCTTCTTTGTGCAGAGATTGACGGCAGTTCAACATTATTCCATTCTCGAAATTCAAAACTTCAAAACCCAACCCCAATTTTATAAGCTGCTTCTATTGATTAATACTACTATTAATATTAAATAATACCTGGTACCCTGGTACTGAGTATTAATATGTGTTGTGCGGGAGGCACAGTCAGGCAAGACTGTGAGCAAGCTTGCCATCGAAGAAGACGGGAGCCACCGAGTGGCATTCTTGGAAAGGTTGCGCACTTGCGCCAGCTAGCCTGCGCTGAAATGTTGATATGCACGCCGCGCACACCAGCCCTCGAGGGCGTGTGCCCAATTTGTGGCACTTATCAACAGCAGAGAAAAGCGTTGTTCTATCACAACTCACATGGGCTTTATGTAACCTCTGCCGTACATATTGATCGTACGAGCAATGGTGGTGATACGCTGTACCTGGTCCCTGACAGGTACGAGAGCTCGAGAGCTTTGAAACAACAGCAAGACAGGCAATACTCACTTATTCTTGTAGTACTCTCCCCGGCCTCCACCCCCACCCCCTCCACCACGCCCGCGACCTCCTCCTCCTCCTCCTCCTCCTCTTCCACCTCCGCCGAACTTGTTCTTGTAATATTCTCCGCGACCCCCCCCACCACCACCACCACCACCACCACCGCCGTAGCTCATCCTTTGCTGCTGAGAATGAACAACCAGCAGTGAAGAGACAGAGCTCAAACGGACAAGTCCACGCACGCAGGCCACTAGAGGTAAAAGCAGGCTCACAGAGGTGAAGCAGCGGTGACGCGTGGCTGCTAGGCGAGAGAGCATGCGGTTCTCTCGGATCACCTGCCAAACAAACAATAACAAAAACGGGGATGATATCGACATATTTCCGTGGAAAACATTTTTCATACGGGGTTTGCATCAAACGGCCGTTTGCAATTCTGCTTCAAAAATCGCCTTTTTTTCTCCCTTTTCTGTGTAGCTTCGCGTCCAGCATTCACGCCAAGAGAGACCCCCCGCACGCGGACGTTGACAGCGGCACAGGCCCCTGATACTTCTCTCGGCCGTAAGGGAGAAAACTGCGTCCTCATTCACCACACGGGACCCAAATTTCCTTCTGCAGCCGTTGAACGAATATAATTTTCTTCCGTTTGACTGCTCCCAAGGGCAGAGAGGGCAACGGGCAGACGAGACAGTCAGAAAATAGGCATCGACACGCAGAGCGCAGAGGACGCCGCAACCAGCATCAACGCGGCCGCTGCCTTGGGGAGGGGCAGGAGGGACGGGGCATTACTGGAACCCTTGTTATTCCGACACCTGGCTGTTCATCGCTCCGCCAAATGAATGATTCCCGACAGGGGGCGAGGCGAAGCCCTCGCCGCGCCTCGCTCGAGGACAGCGAAAACGAGTGCGAAGGCCGGCTCTCGGTCGGCACAGGGGGATCCCCCATGGGGGACCACTACTGTGCCCCTGCCAAGCTCGCCACCGAGAGCGCTCGGTCCCCCCTGACCGCCGCCAACAACGGGGGCGAGCCACCGCCGCCGCAGGTAGCGTCGGTGGCGGCTTCCAGCAGGCAGACGAACGCACCCTTGACACCGTCCAAAGTGAAGCCTCCCTCAGCGCCAGGCGTCAGCCGCTTCGGCTTCAAGCCGCCTGCAGGAGGAGGAGGAGGATCGTTATCTCCGCGCACTACTGCTACGACTACTTCTGCCATGGCCAAGTCGAGCAGGCTCCCGAGCGGAGGAGGAGGGTCCGACCGCAGCAATGGCAGCCATGAGCCGAGCTCGCTCGCCCGCTCTGCCCGCGCTGCTGCTGCCGCTGGCACCATGCTGTCTCCATCCCGAACGCGAAGTGGAGGAGCAGCCGGCGCCGCAGCCGGAAGCGGAGCTGGAGGAGGAGGGGTTGGGTATGGAGGGAGGGCGGATGTCAGCCGCAGCACCGGCAGTAGTCGGGGAAAGGCCGAGGCTGCGCGCCCTGCCGTGGGCAGGACGACTCGATCGCGAACCGCTACTATTAATAACAGGATGACAGCAACAGCAGCATCATCGGGGTCGGGGTTTGGGCAGCAACGGACTGGCGCGGCTGAAGTTTCGGGGGTGTCGGCGGCGGCGGCCGGACGTGCAAGGAGGCCCGGAGCGGCGGGCATTGTTGGTGGGGGGGGGCGCGTGAACACGCGGTCGGCGTCGGGGACAGCTGCTCAGTCTTCGAGGCGGTTGTCGGTGAGAGCTTGTTAGTAGAGGAGCCTTGGCGTTGCTTCGTTCTCCCTGCGTACGAGTACGAGTATCTACAAAGAGTAGTGCTCGGTCTGTACCTGGTAGGTACGAGTATTATACATTGTGTATCGATATCGTAGTATTCTCAAAATAATCAGTAATAATAGGTACCAGCAGCAGACGTTTGAGACCTGCACGCAGCATGTATCATACCAGTACGATCTTGCTTCTGCTATTAATATTAATTATAAACGGTTGGTTGATGATTACACGATCATAGCAGCAGTGATACCGCAGCAGTACTGCTCGAGTCGTGCTCGTGTTATCGTATCCAGTACTTGTACGATGATATGGCATTGCAGTGGTGTCTGCTCTGCTTTTTACCTTTTAATGTGAAGAACATACACACACTGCATAACAATGTACCAGGTACTACTGTAATATATCTGTTTCGTGGTTTAGTGACCGGCAGGGCTTGTACCGCTCCAGGACTGAAGAATTGGCGCGGACAGCTGTAGTTGTGCTGGATGTCGATGGGTACATAAAAAAACCGGTTTAACCCTTTTAGAACCGCAATCCCGTTTTGGGGACAAAACACTCAAATTCTAAGTATGTTGTCCCCAAAACGGTACTACGGTTCTAAAAGCGTTAAAACCCCTCTAGAACCGCAGTCCCGTTTTGGGGACAAAACACTCAAATTTCAAGTAGTTTGTCCCCAAAACGGGACTGCGGTTCTGAAGGGGTTAATGTGGAGAACAGACACACTCGTATGCCTGCTGGTATACTGCCGCGTACCAGGTAGTTAATTGCTTGGAAATATCGGTGTTGGTGTTGGTGCTCGTCACCGAGGCTGTTTACTACTTACTCTGCGCACCTTTGGACTTTATCCGGGCTTGCACCAATCACGGCAGCAGCCAAACATCAGCTTCACAACCATCAGCGCACACATGCACCAACCAATAGTGATTCTCCACAGATGCTCCCAGTGGTCTTGAGTACGTTTCCAACTCCGAGTACTCTACTGTGAGAGTATTGCAGTACTGGCGGCCTGAATACTGTAAGCACTGGGAGTATGAGCAGATGAGCAGTCCCTGACGGCCAAAATACTGCGAGTACTGGTGGTGTGAGCAGTGCAGAACTTCGAGTACAAGCAGCACCCACAGTACAAGCACCCGAATACTTGCAGTATGTTTTCGGAGTGTGCCAGAGTATTTAGCCCGGAAACACTGCAAGTACTTGCAGTAAATACTCCAGAAATACTGCCAGTACTCTTACAGTAAGTACTCCGGTTGCCCCCCCCCGAAAGTAACTTGCTCCAAGTATAGGCTCCAACTCCCACTCGTGGGACAATCTGTGGATGTTTTCTGCCAAGCAGTGGGGAGGAAATTGTCTGAAAGGTGCACAGATGGTCGCAGTATACTTCATACTCCGAGAATACTCTGCATGCTGGCAGTATTTTGATAATGCGAGTATTCGCAGTACTCATGGTACCACCGGGCGAAATACTGCCTCTGCTTGCAGTACCCGCATAAAACAACCCTGATATACTTGAAGCACAGGGAGTATCGACAGTAGTTCCGAAACCCGAAACACTGCGAATCCGGAAGTATCCGCAGTACTGAATCTCGAAATACTGCGAGTACTCGCAGTATCTGCGGTATATACAATCCGAAGTACTGCGAGCACACGAAACTGCAGTATCTACTCTCGAAAATACTTTTGGTTTACTCCCAGGTGCTGAGAGCATCTTTGACATACTCGAGCTTCGAGTATCACGTTAAACGTACTCGTGTGTACCAACGGGTTCGTACTACAGCAGTAGTGTTGTATCAGTGTAGGCGAGGGTACTGCCGGACAATACTCACTCGTACTTTCGCTCTATTTATACTCGATTAGTAGATTGGCACTCTACGAATGGTGTACCCCGGTAACTTGGTACCCTGATACTCGATACAGCAGCATTGCCTTTATGGTGGTGGAGTAGCCGCAGCAGTAGTTGTACACAGTTACCGTATCGCACCCGGGTGATGGAATAACACACCCCTTGGGATGATTTTTCGAGCCGCTTTTCTCCAAAAGCATACCTGGTATGCCTTGAGGGACACACGCACAGAACGAACATGGTGGCGTTAGAACGATCTCGTCCAGGCCTTGCCATAGACGCACCGCTCGACGTTTGCACTCTCCTCGTAGTCGAGATAGGGCCAGTTTCGGCTTTTTTTGCCTTCCTAGGGTGTGTGCTATTTTATCACACGTGTGATGGGGTAGCGGTAGTCGCAAATGGCACAAATGAGTATTGATAGGTGCAGCAGTTTAGTAGTAGTCGTATTATTAATAGTAGCAGTAGTAGTCGTTGGTCTGTCTCCGCGTCTCCGCATCGCGTTCTCCTTGCCAACGACATGGCAATCCTTACGGCGGCTTGTTTGCCGGCACCTGGTGAATTGAAGTACTTGGTCCTCCGCAGCAGGGGGTTGTTGGTTGGTGCTGGCTACTTGACGAGTACCAACATCCTGCTGCGAAGGCGTCCTATAGCCACAGTCAGTAGCGACGACTGTGAGTATATTATTTGTTTTTTGTCGCCGACGCAGAACAGGGTGTCGCGACGCTGTCAACTACACGCTGTAGACGCGAGGCCGCCCTCGCCGCTGCTGCTGCGGTTGCTGCTGCTGCTTCTGCTTCTGCTTCATCGATTGCAGCGGCTGGTCGGCGATGGCAATCGAAATCATCGCTGTAGGCAGCCCTCCAACACGAACACGCGTACGAGTACCTTGGTTTATACGTGTCAGAACCAGCAAAGCGTTGTTTTTGTTACCCGTCAGCAGCTTTGCTAACTCTTCACCATGGCTGCTGGATGTGTCAAACATACCGAGCTTTGCCTACCCTTCTCTTTCACGTCTTTACCCCCCGAACCCCCTGCCTCCCTTACCCCCCCCTGACCCCCCCCCCACCCCCTCACCCCTCCTCAATACGCCACCACTGTAACGACGAAACGCGGCCCGGGAAAGCGTTGATCTCGTCTCATCTCCCACCATCTAATCGAGTCCCAGCTTAAGTCGTATGTATATGTATACCACCCATGTATTATGCTCACATACCCGCCGCGCAGCACAAGCTCGCACAACCGATAGCGGTTTCCGGACGGCTGACCCGGACGGCGACAAGAGTCAAGCCGAGGCTGGAATACTCCGCCAAGCCGGCGGCGGCAAGAGGCGGTGATCGGAGCGGGGTAAGGGCTCTAGCGTCCCCTGCCTCGGGCAGGGCGAAGCGGGGAGCGTCAGCGAGGGAGGGAGCCGGCATGTCGGCGAACAGGAGGGTGCATAAGAGCCCCCGCACGTCGATCGATCGTGGTAAGAGGGAGGTAAAAAGGGAGAGAAGAGGGAAATAAAGGAGGAAGGAGGGAAGGGAGGAATGGGTTGGGATGGGTCGGATGGAATGCGATGGGATGCAATATAGTGGAATGAGGTTGGGTGAGGTGGAATGCGATGCGATGCGATGCGATGGAATACGTCAGGATGAGATGGGATGGGATGGGGCGTGATGAGATGGGATAGGCTGGAGGGAGAGAGGAAAACGTGCAGCGGCGCCTTGCGCTTATCGTACAGTCTCCCGGGACTTGGATCTGTGACTAATTGCGCTGCTGCGTCATGACCGATACTCTTGTGTGCTTTACTCATGCGCAAATGGGCTTACGCCCGCTCTAGGACAGGTGTGTGGTTGTCTCCGCGTTCGAGTGCAGCTACTTCTGCTGTGCACGGCCCTAACAGCAGTGTACATCACTATATAACGACACCCTCAATACATTCCGTGGAAGCTTTGGAAAAGCTACGTCCTCATGGCTTTATCTACTATGTTGGACACCCTCAAAGAATCCCGTGGAAGCATTTGAAAAGTTACGTCCTTATAGCTTTATCTCTTACCCTCAATGAATCCCGTGGAAGCAATTCGATAGTTCCGTCCTAATAGCTTTTCCTACGACATTGGTAGGCTTTACGGCTTCACCATGTGTTCATTTGAGGGTAATATCTCCCCGCAGCCAGAACGGCCGCGTGTATGCGCCTGATAAGCCCGGAGTTTCGCCAGCTCCCGGTGTGCGTACCGTAGTTAAGATGGGAATCGGGCATGCCAGGTAAGTCTTTTGATTGGACAGCTGGGCGGGAACGTCCAGGCGTTTTTTGCTCCGGCGAGCTTGTTCCAGAGCCACGCTGTGCCACGCCTAGTCGCCTCCGCGGGTAGCGCCTTTTACTATCGTGTCCGGCTCAGCACTGCACATGAACGTCTATCTAAGTCTAACTCCAAGTGATATGCCCCCGAATCGGAAGTGGGGTCCAACCCTGAAACATAAAAAAAAAGAAAGGAAGTCGGAGCTGTAAGATCGATTTTTACCTCAGTTTTTGTCTTTTTTGCAAGCGTTGTGTGGTTATGTTATTAATTGTGATACTACTGCTGTGCTGTTGTAGTGATGTTATTTCGATCGCGCGTTCTACTGGGTGTGCTCGAGGTTTGCTAGTTGTCTACATGTTATCACAGGTGTGAAATGTACGAATTCGCTACCTGCCGAGTTTGCCCTAAACTGCGACTGCTGTAGTCACGATGTATATGAGCGGGTTAACGGTGTGGCTACTGCGAAAATGCCCCCCCTCTGCAGGTAATTTTGCCCCCAGAAATCGGGGTTGCAGTTCCCCGAGGAGAAGTAAGTCCTGTAGGACAGCACATACCTGGTAGGTTTTTGTGTGTACCATAGTTCCTATTTACTATGGTCCCCCATAATATATACCTACCTGGCATGTATTTACCACCAGGGCATTATTTTCAACAGTCTTTGGTCCTATTTACTATGGCCCTCCGCAATAGTCCTCAGGAGAAGAAACGATAACTAATTCCTGATTTCTGTGCAGTGAAGTGCGGTGGGAGAGCGGCTGCTATATAGCCCTCTTAAGTCTCCGGAGGGGGAAAATTGACGCTGAAAAGTGACTATTACGGGGGACCACAGACAGTAAATAGGACCTACTGTACGGCACACAAAAACCTACATATTGAACTATTTTTATTATCAATTGTTGATAGGATTACAGCGACGGCGACGGCCATCAATCACAGCGTGATCGGGGGGTGTTGATTAAAAAGAAATAAGGGTGTATATAATAGTTACAATGGTTGATTGCGAGGAGTCGTGCGGCACGGGGCGCGATATGATCCTTCTTAGCCGTAGATGGTTGATAACACCCAGAGTTACCAACCGTTGTTGTCCGTCAGCGCCCCTCACGAGTGGCCTCGAAGCGGCCAAGCAAGCCGGATGCTTGTATAGAGCGTAAGTAGTCTCGACGGGGGGCGGCGGGTTGCAAGGGGTTCCCGGATGCACAGGGTGAGGATGGAGCGGCTTGGTTCGTGTTTGATTTGTTTTGCCCTCCGGCATGACGCTTTGTTCCTGCGCTCAAGATAGAAGGTGAAGGCTGGGTAGGAGGTGGGGGCGGTGTACGAGAGGGAGAGAAGGAGAAATGTATGCGCGGGGGGGGGTGGCGGGTGTACTCATCATCATGCACGGCCGTATTGGGGGGGGGGGGGGGGGGGGGGGGCAGGCAGAGAGAGAGCGAGGGAGTGAGAAAGAGTGAAAGTAAGCCACACTATTCCTAGCCGTTAGCCCTGACGGGGTGTAAAAAGGCGGGGCCTGGCGACGACAACGCCGCTTTTACTCGGACAACAGAACCCCGATTTTGGAAGGGCGGAAACCGAATATATACAAAAGTGTTTGGGGTCGGGAGGAGGGTGGGGGGGGGGAGTGTGAAAGATGTGCGGGATTGGCCCACTAGGTAGGGCGCTGGGGATACGCCGTGTAGAGCACTGCCGTTACGTCCCGCGCCGTGGTGTGTGCTTGATGCTGTGTGCCGTGTGCGGCTCTTCCGATGGAGCTACTGCAGTAGTACCGGCAAACAACTGGTACGTCATGGCATGACCGCCATTTATGGCGAGATACCGCATGATACCAGGAGGAGGGCCTTGCCGCGGAAGACGCTGACCGCGCGAAGACGGTTGGCCCAGTGTGTGTGTGTTTATTTTTTTGTGACAGTACGCTTTGTTTGCGTTGGTGTGTGTTTCGGGGTGCGTGAGGTGTTTTTTTCTTCTTCTTCATGTTTAGAGCGTTCTCTCTCTGTCTGCGTCTTGTTTTCTCCTCCTCTTTTTTCTGTTCATTTTAGCGCATCCTTTTCGGTTGTCTCGCTCTTGCCCTCTTGCTCCTCCCCCCCCCCCTCTCCTCCCTCTTCCCGCCCCCGTGCATGAGATCGATACATCCTTCCTATCGACTGCACCCCCCGCCCCCCAAATACGACTACGGCCATGCATGATAAGGAGTACACCATCTCCCCCCACCCCCACCCCCACCCCACCCTTCCTTCCTCTCTCCCTCTTCTTCCCTCTCAATGCCTCAACTGTAGACTTCACGCCAGTCAGGGGGCACGCTGCTACACCGGACGGGCGCGTGGGCGTCAGGGTTCATGCGCAGCGCATACTCACCCTTTCCGACGAGGAGGTGGAGGAGCTGCTCAAGGCTAAAGTCAAGGGGGCCAGCAAGGTGGGGATTGGACTCGATTTTTTTTTCTTCTCAGTTCTGATCACTGATTGATGATCTATCAAATAGTCTTTCTTGTGCTTCTATTTTTGTTTTTGTTGTTGTTGTTGTTGTTTTTTTAGTATTTTGATCTTCTGTTTCTGTTATTCTGTTTTTTTTTTTTTCTTTCTATGATTTTTGATGTCCTTTTTATTGTCTGTCTTTTAGAAATAATTTCGTTCCATCTGCGATTGGTACGATTAGTGCGTTTCATGCGACTTCCGCGATGTATGCGTGCAGCGTATGCCATTCACCCGACATGCGTTAGGCACTTTTTTTTTCGACTTGCGGTTTGCGGTTTAGATGACTTGCTACAATTCAGGCAGTTCGTACGTTGAGAGCCCGGTATCTTAACCCCTTTTACTGCAGCAAAAATTACCCCACACTAATTCCAAGAAGTGTTCCCAATATCATATCGTGGATACGGTAATTTGGATGTGTTTCAATCGGTTACACTGGCTGATGTGAGATCCGAAGGGAAATCGGAGCGGAAGGGGGGCGGGGGGTGTCGACAATCGGAGTAACAGGTTTGATAATCGCCTGAGAGTGTGAAGGCTGTTGCGGACGGACTATGGCGATGGACTCTATCGATGGGGTTTTGAAGCGAGTCCCGAATAGAGGTAGGACCCTGCGGGTACCCGCCAAAAACGGGTACCCGCCAAATTTTGGAGCCCGGACCCTACCCTACCCGCCGGGTAATGCCATTTTGACGACCGGGTACCCGGGTACCCGTTTTTTTTGCCGGGTACGAGGTGCCCGGCAATATTTTGGAAAAAAATTCACATAATTTCAGTGCCACAAAGAATGAAATTTAAGTGGAGGATAGTGTTCAGTACTGTGTTCTTGCCGAAACGAGGAGTACGAACAGTTTCTATGATTGATTCGATACACAAGCCGCCTAAAGTTGCCGTGTCGTGTATTATTTCATTGCGCTGGCGTGATATTTTGGGTTTGAATCCGCGGAAAGTGTGAGAATATGTACGATCGAGATGGTTGACGGTCTCCCGCTTAGAAGACTGCTGTGGCCATTTTTCATTTTTCGACCCACTGCTACGTGGCAGGCATCGGAAAGTAGCACTACTATGTCAGCAAGATAATTGATCGTGTAAAGCTGACTGACAATCCGTTGTATCATAGCATAGTAATGCCGAACTACCTGTACCGTCGATAACATATCAACGACCGCCTGCGCTCGAAAATCGAAGGAATCGTGGACGGATAGAAAACAAATAGCGTAAAAAAAACGAGTACATGGTTGCTCGCGAAGAAGCGGCTACCCACATCTACACCCCTGAACTCAGGAGGGGCAAGGGGCAAGCATCACTGAAGCGCACTCCGATACGACTCTCCACTGCTGCTGCTGTCAGAGCGGGGCCTGCAGAGCCGTCGCTGTGCTGCTGTCTGCATCGCTTTCGAGGGTGCTTTGCACTTTGCACAGACAGGCGGCTTGGAACTTTCGGCAGGATTCTCAGAAAAGATCGCCCCCCGCCAGCAATTCAGTTTCCTGAGAGGCCGCGTAAGCATGGCTCGCCTCTTGGCTCATTGTGCACAGCTGGTGCCGTGTGACGATACTGCCGTGTGCGGTGGGCGTTCCCTTGAGCGTTGAATGTAGCTAGTTGATGGTTTGTGTGCCTGGCTTGTGTGAGTGCGTGTTTTGAAAGGGTTTCCTATAGAGATTGTACAGGCATAATGAACCGGGAATACCAATTACCCGCGGGTACCCGAAAGCCCGCGGGTACCCGGGTACCCGGTACCCGACGACCCAATTACCCTTGAGGCTCCGATTACCCGCGGGTAAGGAGCTCGGACCCTACCCGCCAAACGGGTAGGACCCTGACGGGTATACCCGCCGGGTACCCGGGTAATTGAAATCAGGGTCCTACCTCTAGTCCCGAAGCAGTGGTCCATGGTGCACCCGAAAGACGTACTGCCGCAGGAGTGTGTACTCGTGCCATGCGTGACCGTAGTCGTAGGGGAGTTACTGTATTGTTTACATGGCATGGTGGCATGACCAGCACTGTACCTCGCCCAGGCCCTTTTCGACGTTGAGAAAACCTGTACCATGCGTATCCTGATGGACCCTTCCACGGACTAGCAATGGTATAGCGCAAGGAGATTGCAAGGCGTGGTAAAACACAAAGGGAAGCGCAAGGCATGGCGAAACAGAAAGGGGATTGCAAGGCATGGCAAAATACGAGGGAGATTGCAAATACACCAGGTATCGGGTAGTTCTTCAATAGAGGACGTTTCCCTCCTCTCCCTTCGTATTCCCCTTCTGCTGCTTCTCTCTCTCTATATATATCTTCCCCTCCCTATTTCTTGCCCCCCCCCCCACGCCCCCCTTCGTCCGTACACCTCCCACCACACCCCTCCAACTTATTTCCTTCCCCTCTTCCCCCCCCTCCCCCCGAATTCGTACCAACTTACTGGCCTTCCATGTCATGCCCTCCTCCTCCTCCTCCTCCTTCTGTGCCCTTCCCTCTCATCATGCTCCCCCCCCCCCCCCTTCCCCGACCTCTTCATCACTTCACCTTCCATCCGTCCCCTCCCCTCGCCCTCATCTTTCCTTCCCTTTCATCCCTCCCCCCCCCCCCCCCCCCGATCCCCTGTTTGTTTCTTTGCTGGGGCCTGCTCTGCCTCCAGTGGGATTACAAAGCCCGCGTCCAAATCCAGAACGATCTATTGTCGCAGCACCGAGCGATGCTGAACACCATGCTGCAGCAGAAGCAGCGCTTCAAGGATGCCTGCATGGATACCGAGGCTGGCCTAAAGGTGCGAATTATACCATCACGCACCTGGCCAGACAGATCGAGAACATGATCTGACCCGCGGGTCAGCAGACGACAACTCGCGGGTCATGTTGGCCCAACCCGCGAGTGACGCGTTTCTCGCGGGTCATTACCTGACCCGACCCGCGAGCTTTTGATCACCTGCTGACCCCAACCGACCGCACCAGATTAAAAAAAGATCTTGACCCGACGCGACCCGGCCCGACCTGACCCGTGCGATTCCAAAAACTCTTGACCCGCCCTGACCCGACACGCCAGATTTGAAAACCTCTTGACCCGACCCGACCAGACCCGACCCGTGAAAGATTAAACCCTTCCTGACCCGACCCGCGGGTCAGGTCTTGACCCGCGAACCACCCTGAGATTTTCCCACATGACGATCTACCGCAGAACTTCCAGTAGCAGATGCATCCTGGATCTGCAAGATTTGATTAGGTTGCCCGGTGGCAGTCGTATAATCTGCATGATCGAGGACGTGTTTCCTGTATTGGGAATGTACCTGAAGTATGCAGATCCTGCGCACCGTAATACGTACGTGCTGGGGTAAATACGGGATCAAGGCAACGCTCTATATAACGTGAGGTTAGGCGATCGCCCGCCACTATCGTATGCCACCGCGAAACAACACTATGCTTTCACAGGAGTCCAGAACGTAATTGGCGTACAGCAGTAGTTATAATAACGTATTGTTCCTTTTTTTTTTTACTGACGCCTAACGTTAACATCGAACGTTAAGTGTTGCGTTCATCGAGGTGTGCAAACGTTTCATAGCTGCGGGTTAGTTAGGATCTACGTAGACGGTTTGCAGCAGTAGATCGTGATATGTGCGATGTGTTGCTTTTGCCGCAACAGAGTTAGCAGACGTAGCTGTCGCCAGGGATGCGTGCAGCGGGATCTTTTCAACCGTCGCCAACTCGTGTTCTACCCATGCACCGCTATTTTCCGGGGTCGTTTCACCCCCTTTAAGTTTTTTTTGGTGTCCCTGTCGTTTTTTTTTCTCCATCCCATTCGTTCGTTCATTCATTCATTCATTCGCTTAGCTTTTCTTTTCTCCCTCCTTCCTATTCATATATAGTAACTCAGATCCGGGGCCACACAGCAGGCTTTCCCCTCCCCCCCTCATCATTCATGCCTCCCCTTTTTTTTTTCGCGAGAAGACTCCAGCCCTTTCTTACCTCGTGGGACGCGCGCCGAATTTCTGACGCCCAAAATCCTGCTGTAAATCAAGTAGTATCTGGCTTCCGCCATCTAGAGAAGGGTTCCTGTTGTTTTGGCGCCGCCCAAGCTGGAAAACTCGCGGTCGTTTGTAATTCACGTCCTTTGGGGCTTGAAAACAAGTGAGAAGTGCCGGCAATGATTGGCGAGTACAGCACCGCATCGGCCGCGCACCGAGCAGCCCGCGCTGCTATTACGGGGGGGGGGGGGTACAGTAATTAGGACCTACAGTAGACACAACAACCTATATATTTCCCTATTTTTATTTAAAAAAAAAAAAAAAAACGGTCCTGTTTACTATGGGTTCCCCGTAAATTGGTTAGGGGTCTTTTTTAAAGTGCCGGTATGAGCCAGTCAACAATACCGGCGATATAGCGGCAACCGGCACCATATACTATTAATACGCACTCTGCTACACTGGTTGGTCCCATCCGCGCCAGGCGACTTGACTGGCAGTATTTAGCGGGCAGCCGATACTACTCGACCGACAGTATAGAGGGGCCACTTTGCTGATACTGCGATACAACAGATGGGAGAGTGGCATTGATTGTGACATACCCTACATGAAAAAAGTCCTTTCTGGGGTGTGTGTTATCGTGTGTGTGTGTTTTTTACGGTAGTATACACGTGCCACCTTTTTATGGCCCCTCTCCATATATCTTGTGTGTGTGTGCGTGTGTGTGTGTGTTTTTTTTTTTTTTTTCGCTTGAATCGACAGGCGGAGATGAGGCAGGTGAACTCGCGATGCGAAGATGTGGAGCGGGATCACGTGGAACTCGTAGGTGAGCAAGGGTTAATAAACTCTTTCTTTGCGTTTGCTGCGCACGGCAGAGACACAATCCACACATCGTTTCAATGTGTGTGCTTGTCTTGCCCCCAAACTTGTGAGTGCGGTTGCTGACACATGGGTTACCCAATTTTAGCCCGACTGCAGTCCCGTTTTGGGGACAAGCTGCTCAGAATCTGAGTGGTTTGTCCCCAGAATGGGGCTTCAGTCCTTTTACGGGGGACAGTAGTAAATAGGACCTACGGCAAAATAACAAAAAACCTGTATATTTACTTTTTTTCACGAACAATATTTGGTCCTATTAACTATGGTCCCCCGTGATAAAAGGTTCATTAATTTCGTTTTGACTACCAACAAACGAAACCTTTTTTTGGGGGGACACTTGGCGAATTATGGCGAGTCGTGTTGCTGTTTTGGTCACTAATCGCTTATAGAAAAAAGTTTAAAATATACTTTTCGCTTTTATAGCGTGATTTGTTTGTCACAAACCTTGACATTTTCTGTTGTTGTTGTTGAGTTTTTTCTTGTATTCGAAAAATGAAGACTAGGTACCAACACGTGATCTATGGTACGTACGACTCGCGATCAAAGCCCTGCAAAACAATAAATCGCTGTAAAACGCCCCACGCATAAATGCATCCTTGTCGGGTTGTTGTGTCACGGTTGGTGTCAAGGTATTGAGCAAACTGTTTATCGTACGGTACGTCCTCGTCGTTTCCCTTCTCCTTGCCGCCGTTGTCCTCCTTTTCGTCGTCGTCGTCGTCGCCGTCGCCGTCGCCGTTTTTTTTCTTGGGTTTCATTGTTTTGTCCCCTCTCCCCCCGTCTAGACGAGAACGCCAACTTGAAATCGACGGAGGCGGGACTGAAGGCGGACTTCAAGCTGGCGTCGGAAGACCGGGCGGTTTTACGGACGGAGGTTGAGCGGCTTAAATCCATGGTGTGTACTCGTATATACGGCATATGCCCTGGTATTTTTCGTGTGGTGTTTTTCGTACCCGGAATGCTGTTTTTGGGCTCACGGCGCTGCTTGGTGACGTCCGTTGGGCGTTACCAGGTACCCTTCGCCAGTCTGGTCGGACAAGTAAGAAACATTAACACATAGATATGGAGACACAACGGTCCTCATATTTTCTCGCGCAGAGTGGTATGGTATGTATACACAATTAACACTGCGTTTTTTTTGTTTTTGTTTTCCTCGCGTGAGAGCGTTTTCACCCTTTCAGAACCGCTGCCCCGTTCTGGGGACAACCCACTCAAATTTCAAGTAGTTTGTCCCCAAAACGGGACTGCGGTTCTGAAGGGGTTAAAAGGAGTTTGGGAGGCACTGAGGGAGTGGGGAGGGTGGGGGGTGTACTAACGTCATACTTGGCCATAGGTAGTCGTAGGGCCGTAGAACACTCCTGATCCTACATTGCTTGAACGGAACACTTCGGGTTTTCACCGTCCGGGCGGGCATTCCTTGCACCAAAACATGAAGCCGGGGGGGGAGGGGGCGCGGGGGGGGGTGATTTTGGAACGCTGTCCCACCGTGTGTTTACTTTGGCTTCGGGTCGACCTTGCCCTCTCAGATGTTCTCCATCCATCCCCGTCATTCCTTGCAGGACCGGTATTGTTCCGTCGCTTCTTGTCCCCTCTCGTCATCCTGCCCCGTTCCGTCATCCCATCCCGTAATCCCATCCATCCCACCCAATACATCATCCCGACCCATCGTCCGGTACCGTAAGGCGCGTCGAGTTCGCCCGGAGGTGCGCGATCATTTTTTCGGCCCTCGATTTTCCCAGAACGGGAGTGTTAAGGTTGTCCGCGCCGAACAGGGTGTTTCCGGAAACTCCTGGTGCGAAAGCCTTTCAAAAGTACGAGATTGTTCGACTTTTTTGCATAGCACCCAATCTCACCGGTGATGTCGGGAAAACGAGCGCCGAAAGACGATCACACTCCTGTGCGAAGTCAACGTGCTTCACGGTACTCCATGCAGACCCGTCATCCCGTCCCGTCCTGTCCTGTCTTCCCGCCCCGCCCCCTTAACACGTGTCGCTGTGGTCCATTCCAAGCCAGTCCTGTCATCCCGTCCCGTCCCGTTATGGTACATGCCGTCCCGTCCGGCCATCCCGTCCTGCCATCCCGTCCCGTCCCGTTAACTTGTCCCGTTATGGTCCTATCCGTTTTTTTATCCGAATCCTCGCCCCCGTACATAGTCGGACGCTCTTCGGGAAGGGCATACCCACGCGGAGAGCAGGGCGCTCAAGCTGGAGGCCCAGGTGGCTGATGGGGAGGCCAGGACGGGGGAGGCGGAGACCCAACTGGCAATGGCACGGGAGAAGCTGGCGTGGGCGGAGGCTCAGGCGGGTGCGTCCCTGGCCCAGAAGGAGCAGGAGTGGGAGGCGCGTATCGACACTGCGACCTCGGGGGCCCACCAGGAGGCGAGTGCTGGCTGAGCTGTTGGAGGCGTTTTCATGTTATTTTTTCAACCCGTTTTAACCCGTTTTAACCCTTTTAGAACCGCAGTCCCGTTTTGGGGATATAGCATTGAAACTTCAAGTAGTTTGTCCCCAAAACGGGACTGCGGTTCTAAAAGGGTTAATACTATTTCGGGGGGGCATAGTAGATAGAACCTACGGTATATCGACAAAATCCTAAATATTTTCCTATTTTTTAACAACTATTTTTGGTCCTATTTACCATGCCCCCCCGTAATGCAGTAAGACCGCACTTCTGTTTTGGGGACAAGCTAATCGGAATAAGAGAGAGATGTATGTGCTTACGTACAATGCAGTACAGTATTGGTCCCTCTATGGTGTCGGCATCATATGCGGCGGCCAACAATACCTGCAGTATTGTAGTGGCAACCCGCACTATACTCTCCGGCACAATATCACGGGGGACCATGGTTAACAGGACCTATGGTATACATAAAAACCTCTATATGTAACCATTTTTACTGACAATATTTGGTCCTATTTACTATGGCCCCCCGTGATAACACACTGGTTAATCCCATCCGTGACTAGCGGTTTCACAGGCACTATGTATGGCGGGCAGGTGGCAACATCCAACCGGCCCTATAGAGGGACCCCACTGCTGCTGTAGTATTACGGGGGGGCCATAGTTAATAGGACCAAATATAGTTAGTATAAATGGTTCAATATATACCTGGTAGGTTTTTAAGTGTACAATAGGTCCTATTAACTATTAACTACGGTCCCCCGCAATATTGTAATTTGGCGGGTTTTCGGCCCACCAGCAGGAGAGGATCAACTGTATGCGTTTGAGTGTTGTGTGTTTTGTAAGGAAGTCGGAGAAAAGTTTTTGGCAGGAGTGTCTTCCTTCGAAGGGATTTTTTTTTTCGTGCTGGAGTTTTTTTTTTTTTTTTCGAGACAACGTTTTTCGGAAGGAAACATTTTTTTTTTGGGCGGGAGTTGTTGTTCTGGCGGGGTTTATGTACGTACGACTTTTTGATTTGGCCAGAGTTTTGGCCTTTCTTTTTGGCGTTTCACTTTGGCGGGAGTTTTGGTTGGAGTGGGGTGGGGTGGAGTTTTGGCGGGAATTAATCGGGGTTGATGAGGGTGCCACGAGCGCAACTGCTCGCCTAGACAGCGCTTGGCGATTTTTAGGGGCAGGTAGGAGTTTGACTATTAATAGTTTGGCGTGAGTGGTGCCGACTTTTTTTTGTTTCGTTGGCGGGAAGTTTGGCAGGAGTGGTTTGGCAAGAGGTTGGTGAGGGGTTGACGAGAGTTGGTTGGACTTTGAGAAGAGCACTCGTCTATATCACGTTGATGGCCCGACGGAGGCTTCTTTTTTACGATTGTTTTTGTACGCTTGTTGTTACTGATCGATCGTCTCCGAGAGCGGGAGGGAGGTCGGCTGGGGCGGGGTGGGGGTGGGGTTGGGGTTACCCCTCTATCTACTGCAGTCCCGCCTTCTTTTGGGTGTGCTTCAATGGACGTTGTTGGTTATTTTCGCCGTTGTCGTTATCATGATTGGTACGATTATCGTTATCGTTGTCGATACCGTTATGGATATCGTTCTTGTTATCTTGTTCATTTTTTGTTGTTGTTGCCGATAAGGGGTATTACGGGGGACCATAGTTAATAGGACCTATGGTGTACACAAACACCCATATATTTACCTATTTTTACTAACAATATTTGGTCCTATTAACTATGGTTCCCCGTAATAGTTGTTGTCGTTATTGTCAGCGTTATCGCCGACGTTGGGCTTCCCGCTGTCGTCAAAATTATCGTAATCAGTTAATCGATATCATGATAATGTCGTTCACTATCAACGCTTTCGTTGTCGGTACCGTCATCGGCACAAGCGTTGTTTATTACGGTAGAGATACGCTCTGACCACTGAGCAGACAGTCAGCGCTGACTTTTAGCTCAGTGGTTATGTTGTTGGTGTATCTCTAGCATCGTTGTCGTGATCAGGTGTCGATATCGTTGTCGTGTCTTTCGCCGGTTTACTGGTCGAAATCTGAATACAACAGGTGGCGACCCTGGAGGCGCGGCTAGACGGCAAGGACATGGAACTCGAGGCCATCAAGGAGGACAACGCGGACCTGCTGCAGAAGGTATAAAGCAGTAGCAGCAGTTGAAACCCTTGGGCTTGGTGCTGTTTTCTTTGTCGGAGCGGAACATAACGATGACACAACGTAACAACTCTCTCTCTATAAAAAAAGTTCTTGTCTCCTACGTACTCGCTCTGAAAAAGTATTCGGATGGTGCTGTTTTAGAGCTGGGTATATACTGTAGATGCACCCGGGCATCTACCCGAGCACAGCATGACGAAGATAGCCAGTTATGGTACCCTGGGTACCCCAGAGTACAAACCCGCCTATATACATACACCCGATATTTTTCAGGGCTGTGTTCGTGTCATGACCCCAGCCCGCGGGTCGGTTCGGGGATTTTTCGGAATTTCACGGGTTGGGTTGGATCGTGTCGGGTCGGGTCTGGTCGGGTCGAGAGCATTTCGAACTACCTCGGACCGAGTTCGTTCACCGTCAGCCGTCCCCCGCCCCGACCTGACCCGCAAGGCTTGACCCGACCCGTGAAAAAGACCTGTATGTTTTCATCCTATATGCCTTTGTCATGTACCATGTTCCCGCAAAATGCCGGTGCAGTTCCGGCGGAGTTTTAGGTGGGTTGGATGGCGGGAGAGGGGAGGGGGCGGGGTCCCTTGTCTTGGGAATTTTAGGGGGGGATGGATGGGGGTAACGTAGAGAAGGAGCGAGGGTCGAAGTGGTGGGGACGGCGTTGCTTTTTTTCACGAGCGAGATCGTGTTCATGTTTCTTTTTTTGTCGCGATGACGGACACGGTTGGTATCAATAGCTCGGCGTATGGTTTTCAATGCCAGGTACCTGGTACGGGGGGTTGAGGCGGGCTATACGCTTTTAGTGGTGGGGTTGACGGCTGGTTCCGAACGTTTCCGTCGACGGATGGATATGATTCGACTGACTGTACCTGCTTTGGAATGTTGCCGTTCTTGGCTGTTTCCGGATTTTCACATGAAGTCGTTGGCGGACGGTTTCGAATGCCTCAGTCAGCTTGTTTCGAAGGTGTCATAGCCGTTGACGTCCTTTATCCATGGACGTGCTATGTCCGTTATGGCCCTTTGTCTGTTGATGCCCTTGACGAAAGGTTTATATTTTCCACCGGTTCTCAGTGTAACCGTAGACCGCTTTCAACCCCCAACCGTTGCTGTTCCTTGTTCTATCTGCATCGCTCTCTTCAGACGGCGGACCTGCGCGAGGACCTCGCCCTTGCGACGGGGCGCGCCAAAGAGGCCGAGGCGTTATGGGAGAGGGGCCGCGCCGACCTTGAAAGGCTGGAGGAAGGCCATCGGCGGGCGCAGTCGGCCCTCGACGCAAGGAATCAGGAGGTGTGATGACCAAATTTTGTCAGGAGCCGACAGTTTATGCCTGTGAAGGACGGACGATCGATCGATCGATCGCCTGGAAAATGTTTTCTTCTCTTCTGAAATATTCCTAGAGTAGTCCATCGTCCCCATTGTCATCACTACTACACCCCCCGGGGGAGTTACGATTTTGCAGGCACAAGAAGGCGCCCCGGGGCGCTTACAGTGACACCGAGGCGTTTTCTGAAAAAGAAAACATGACGGCCCTTGGAGGCGATACGGGGGAGAAAGAAATTTGGAAAAAGCGCGCGTCACTCATACGCGGGGCGATGAAAAACAAAGCAAGAAAAAACACAGTACACACCTCTCAGACGCACATGCACACAGCACAGAAGCAGGTGTTGGTCATGTCGCGACCCAGCAGCACCGACAAGGCACTTATTTTTAGGTTTTGGCACAGGAGATACCGTAATGGCGGAGACTGAGATTGCAGATGGTTCCGCGCCCCGAGCAGCTTCGGCGGGCAGATTCGACATGATATGCTGTTGGAGCGCTACGGTAAAATGTGCTTTTGCGCTGACTGAGCGTCTGCCTCGCCGGTACATTGTGGGCTGTGTCTCACCTGGTCGCCCATCATCATCGCGTACGCACCATCACGAGGTGTTATGAACGCGACACCCCAGCAGTGTATGCTGTTAACAGCACTATATATAGTTATATACCAGGTATATATATATATATATATTATATATACTTCGATAGTTCCAGTGGCTGGGTTTATAAACCCCACACCTCAATGTAGGCTACACTACACGGTCCTCGTTCGATGGGCTGGGTGACATTTTTTATTATTACTCCGGAGTATTATAAAGGCAGAAGGTATAATAAGCATGTTTTGGTTCTCTGTCCGCGTCCGTCTTTGTCTGTTGCGCCGATCTTGCGCAAAACATGCACCTACACACATAGACGAAAAGTTTGCTATGCAACGCACCCCCATGCCCGCTGCTTCGGAAACAGCTCCATCTCCCACACTCGAAAAGTGACTTGCCAGCTTGGTCCCAGGGCGTTAACCCAAAAAAAATGATAAGGGGGGGGGGGGGGGGCGTTTACTGTGGTACCGAGGCGTTCTCCTCATTGTTTTTTTTTTATGGGGGGGGGCGTTTTTCACTCCGGAGTTTGCATGTTTTTCACTAAAGATAGCGGCCCGGGTCGTTTACCATAATGGGCGCGTTTACTCGCATTACTACGGTAGTCTACGTAGGTACTGTAAAAATAGTGTATTTTATTTTATACCTGGTATCGCAATTCCCTGACTTCGATTTTGTTTTTCCGTCTCCCTCGTCGTTGTTGATGTTGGCGTCGCGCGATCTGCTGTGGCGTGTCTGGGGCTGGGTCGGGGGGGGGCTCTTGTTTTTCTTGGTTGTCAGATGAGCTCGACTCTAATGACGTTCGCCACGTCTCAGCGGGCGGCGGATGAGCGCGAGTCCGAGCTGAAGGGGGCGAGGCGGACGCTGGAGGAGCGGCTGTCCACCGTCGAGGGAGAGAAGGTGCGGCAGAAGGCAGCAGTAGAAATTACTGTAAGAACAGTGGTAAATCTCAGTAGGTACCTCAGTAGAGTATGGTGGAACACAGTAGGACTCGCAGATTTCAGTAGAGTCCAGCACCGTATTTACCGCAGGGTTTGGTGTAGAGTATCCTGTAAAATATCGTTTTAGAGTACTACTGCTGTGGAGTGTGCTTGCAAGGTGCTCTTGGCTGTAGCGTGTGGTTGCACAGAAAGTACACTAAAGTGCAGTATAGTCGAGTCGTAGAGTTCCGTAAAGCGCAACACAATTAGTGTGACAGAAGCATTAATCGTAAGGGGCGGCAAAGTCGCACCGTGAAAAGCACAGGGGAGTGCTTCGGGATACCTTGGGTACGATGGTAGAGCATGTTGTAGAGTACTGCTGGAGAGTGTAGCTGGACAGAAACTACAGTGGGTATGGTCGAGTCGAAGAGTACCGTTGAGCACAACACAAACGGAGTGTGTCAGCGTGACAGAGTTTTGTTGTTCAGTACCTGGTAGAGTACAGTACGAGTAGTAGGTGGCAGGATTACTCAACAGCAAAAATGGCAGAGTGCTTGCGGATGCTGGAAGTCTACAGCTGTGAGAGAGTACAGCAGCATGGGGAAAGCAGTATACTACAGTAGAAGAATGCTGTACCGCAGTTGGAGTGCAGCACAAGACAGTAGACTAAGACAGTTCATCAGTAGAATAGTGTAGTCTGTACAGTAAAAAATGACAGCACCAAGTACAGTACAGTAACGCAAAACGTAGAAATGGATGCCGATTTTGTACAGCAGTGCCGTACACGTGGAATCGTGTAGAAATAGGGCGGCACAGCAGTATTGACATTACTGAACGGGAAGTTTCTTCTATCCCGTTCTTGCGCCCCCCCCCCCCCTCCCCGACCAATTGTTTCGGCGCTTTCATCCATAAGCAAGAAAGCCCGTCTCACTATGGGTTCTTAGTAGGCATGTAGCTCACCCTTCATGCGACTCGCCGAAGCCCTCATGGCGCTTCAAGCTTGATGCAAGCAATGTCTGCCTGACCTGTGAACACTCGACGTGCTCCGTCCCAGCATTGTTTGTACGGATGCTAGGGTCTATGTTCTTAGGGATACGGCCATGCATGACATGAAAACCGCCCTCTACCCCCCACCGCCCTCCCGCTCCGTTTTCCCCTTGTCTTGTCTTTGGATCGGTACGTAACTGCAATCGCATTTGCTTGTCTGCGTTAGGCGAGGCTGGCGGCGCAGATTTCTACACGCGACGCTGGGATGGCTTCCCTCTCTGCCGAGATTAACCTTCTCAAGGAGCAGGTAAGGCCGATGTTGATGAGAGCACTATCTTGCAACCTTATCTTGTAGCATTATCTGTTGTGAGTGGACTTCTCGGAGATATTTCACTATTGGAAATGCGCGTACACCTAGGTGTTGTGAACGTAGGTGTGTGAGAGGGTAGGTGCTTTTGTATATTGGTAGCAGCAAGTGTGGGGTTTCGCGCTGATGTGGAGTGTATTCCTCAAAATGGTGCGTGTAATTCAGAAATAGCAGGGCTGGGCACTGGGACAGCATGTATTGGCAGGCAGTGGTAATCTGCTGATTCACGTGGCCAGTACATTGACCGGTACTTTTTGTCGTACGTACGCCCAAGAAACACGCCATATTGCAGTACGGAAACTCAACTATTGCGTTTCGGGAGAAGAAAGGAGAGACGGTATACTGCTGCAATCCAGTATACTGATTGTTTTTGACCACAATTTAATCGCTACTGACTCAGTGAAGCAGTGCCCAGCCCTATATAATGTGCTACGTGGGTACGAGTGTTATTTTCGCTTGTGATATCGGTGATCCGATAAGGGATGTCAAGCGTGCAGCATTCGCATGATACATAATATATTATATGTATCAGCATGTGATTTATATATATATCGATATGCCAGGGGATGATAAGCAAGACGCTTCCGATACGATATTGCGATACACACATCGAAAAATGCGATGCATCCATATATCGAAGCTGTTTGACATGTCGATATATCGTTTTTTTCGGTAGGTATACATCGAGGAATAATATTTGATACCTGAGGAAACGTCAACATTCTTGGAGGGCAAATCGCGATCGATGTGATACTGTGGAAAGTTCGACATTGCGATGCCTTGAAACTTTTAGAAACGCGACACCCCAACACTCTGGTGTGGTTCTTTTTCTGTTTTTTGCTGGTTTGTGTATTGGCCCGACTGGTCGTTGATCCAGCAGTGATGAAGGGCATATCTTGCTCGATTCGATACATCGAAACTTTCGATATTCGATATATCGGAACTTTCGATTATTTCGACACGTATATCCAACACACTTTGTTTGTTTGTTTGTTTGTTTTTTTTTTTTCTCGCTGATGCGGTGGCGCAGTTGATGATGGCGAGCAGAGAGGCTTCCGAGTTCCGTGCGGAGCTGGTGGAGGCCAGGATGAAGGCCCAGCAGGTGCGGGAAACTGCCTTTGAATGAACGTGTTTTTTTTTTTTTCGGTCGGGGAGGGGGGGGGGGGGGGTAGGAAGGGACAGGAGGGTTGGAGGATAGTGAGAGGGAGCGGAGGGGAGGGGAGGGGAGTGGAGGGAGGGGGGACGGGGGGGGGGAGGGGGGGGTTCTCGTTTGTTGCTTGCCTCAGTTATTAGACCATTGGCCACGCATCCCTTTCGAGACGGATCAGCGGGGGGGTGGGGGGGGGTACTCGATAGGAGATACGTACTCGATCTCATGCATGTCCGTAGTCTTATGACCATAGACCCTCGCATCCCTAAATGCCGGGACGGAGCATACTCATTTGTTGCTTTTCGACCGTTGGCCACGCATCTCTTTCGAGACGGAGGGGAGGGGGGGGGGGGGGGGAGTGTACTCCAGTCATGCATTGCCGTAGTCGCATGGCCAACAAACAATCCCATCCTTCGATGCCGGGACGGGCGGGAAACAGGGGTGGGGGGGGTTGCCCCAGTCCGATGGGCACAATCACGAGCATGTGCTCATAGGGATGGGGAGGATTGTTTGTCCTGGATATAAGTCATGAATAGGACTGACTGCACGACACGCATGAAGGCATGTGCGCGGGGGGGGGGGGGAGGGAAGGGAAGACATCCGTGACCGACGGCTCGTTTATTGCCCGGAAGGTCGTCGAGAGTAAGATCCGGAGTCAATTAGGGTCCACGGTCTTCTGGGGGCATTCACGTATATATATATTCTATAGACCAGCGTATACATATATAGTATACAGCGGTAGGTAAAGCTTTTTGAGGGACCTCGCGAAAAAGGAAAGCGGAGTGCACGGGGCATCAAATTTCCGCGCATCGTTTTAGCCTACTACTGATCGTAAAGAACCGGTTACCAAATTTGACAAGGGGCCGGTACCAACTCTGCCAAGGGACGTCGGCATGCAAGGGGCGTCTAACCCCGCATGCAATACTGTTGATGACGTCCCTTCACAGGGGTTTCCTATTGTATCCGCCTTCGAAAACCTCGAGAGCGCGAGATCACGAAAAGGGGTATCAGACCTACCCCCGATGTGTGCACGATTCACAGCCAATCGGGAGCACACCGCTGTTTTTTTCTGTCAGCGCTATCCACGGGTCATGACCCGACCTGCGGGTCGGGTTCAGGAGGTCTTCAAGTTCCCACGGGTCGGGTCGGGTCGGGTCGGGTCGGGTCGGGTCGGGTTAGGAGGTTTTCAACATCTCACGGGTCGGGCCGGGTCGCCCTGACTCCACTAGACCCGAACTTATCCGCCCCGTGAGGTTTGACCTGACCCGTGAAGAGCCCAGGATTTTGTTTTTTCTGCAGGTTGTCTGCCCCAAGATATTTAGAGCTGAATCGTGATATGGGGGGCCTGTTCTATCCGAGTGGTGTATACACGACCCAACGGGTAATTTTGGATCCACCGCACGTGGTTCATTAGGATCAAGGGTCAGTCAGGGATAACGCCTACTAGATGAAGGCGTGGAGGGGGGCGTTGGAGAAGAGGGGAGAGGGTCCCGAGTGGTGTTTGGATATCGTATCGTTTTTCTTGTTGTTGTTTTTTTTTCCGTTCATGGTTAAATATCGTGTGGAAAATTCCAAGGTCATGGTTTGCAGGGTTTGTGGATTCCGGGTACACGGGTGTATGGAAGTCTTGCAGAACCTTACAGAACATTTGGGGTACGGGTATTGGGGCCTTACAGAACTCACAGAAGTTCCGGGTACGGGTATGAGAATGTTGTACCCGTACCCTGGATATTGCCGGGCAGGTAGGAAAATGTTGTACCCGTACCCTGGATGTTGCCGGGCGGGTATGGAAATGTTGTTCCCGTACCCTGAGTACTGCGGCAGGGGCGTGCACAACTCACAGAAGTTCCGGGTACTGTACGGGTATGAACATGTTGTACCCGTACCCCGGATATTGCCGGACAGGAATGAAAACGTTGTACCCGTACCCTGGGTATTGCCCGGCGGGTACGAAAATGTTGTATCCGTACTCCGGCTATTGTGGCACGGGCGTACAGATTTCACAGAAGTTCCGGGTACGGGTATAAACATTTGTTTCTCTTGCTCTTTTCAAGTCCTAGGTATCGTAACGTATCGTATCGCACCGCATCGCATCGTTTTTACATTTTTTAGTCGTCGGAATCGGGGTCGAAATTCGATTCTCGTACTGTTTTCAACGCCTGTGTAGATCTACCCAAGGGATATGGGTAGCTTTTCTGACATTCTGATGTGTGCATTGCCTGCCCCGCAGGCGACCGAGACCCTTGTGGTGGAACAGCAGGCAAGGCTTCGTGCCGAGACCAAAGAGGAGGACGAGAGGAGAGAGAGGATATCAACCACGGCTCAGACCGCCGCCATCCAGCAGCAGCACTCCAAGGAGATGGAGACCGAACGTTTGACCAGGACCAAGCTGGAGACGGAGGCCTCGATGAAAGCGCAGGTCAGTGGTCATCGTGGCGTTTTTTTTTTATCGAGCCCGTTTTTTTGTTTTTGTCGTTTTTTGTCATTTTTTGTCGTTTTTTGTCGTTTTTTGTCGTTTTTCATCTTTCCGGCCATCGTTTTTGTTTGTGTTTGTTCTGTTCTGAGTCGTCCGTTTCATCGATTCTGAAAACCGGAAAGGCTCTGCCGTTTCTGGCGGCTTTTGTTTTTCGCCAACGGATAATGAACGGCACCACCGTTTTTTTTTTTCTCGGTGTTTCGTTTTCGTTTTTTTTTTTTTTTTTTTTTCTGTTTTTGTTGTTGTTTCTGTTGGCTTGTTTGTCGTTTGTTCTCTATTGCAAGAGCGATTTACCTTCGATTTTTTCATCGATGATGATGATAGTGGTGATGATAGTGGTGAGGGTAGTGGTGGTGATGGTGACCCCCTCCCCTCCCCCCCCCCCCCCCCCCCTCCCCTCCCCGGACAAAAACAGTTGGCGTCGGAGGAGAAGGCGGGTCTGCGCGAGAAAATGGTGCTGGCCGAGGAAAGGCAGCTCGAGCTAGAGGCGGAGGTCCGTAGCCTGAAGGCCGCTGTCGTCGACGCGCAGACGAATGCTGAACAGCTCGAGGAGATGAGCAGGTAGGTGTTGTGTGTGTGGGCGTGTGTGTGTGTGGGGGGGGTACTCGACATCATCCATGACCGTAGCCGTATATGACCATGGGCGGGGGGGGCGGGGGGTGTTGGAAAGGAGGGGGGAGGGGGGGGGGAGAGAGATTTAGTGGTGGGGCGCTTTGATATCGTATTGAACCTTTCGATGTGGTTGAAATGCGAAACACCGAATGTCATTATACTTACATCGAAGTTTATGTTTGGGTTGTGTTGAGCGCGGGGAGAGGAGTAGGTGCGCCGCGTGGGAGAGAGACAGAGAAAGGGAGAGAGAGAGAGAGCGGTTCTTTTGGTCCTCTCATGTTCTTGTTCATGTTTTTTGTTCTTGTACCTGTTCTCGTTCCTGTTCCAGCTTTTGTTCATGTTTTTTTTCGTCTTCTTGTTCTCTTGTTCTCTTGTTCTCTTGGTCCTGTTCTTGTTCTTGTTCTTGTATTTTTACCGTTCGTGTTCTTGTTCTTGTATTTTTACCGTTCGTGTTCTTGTTCTTGTTGTTTTTCTCCTTCCTGTTCCTGTTCTTGTTCTCGTTTCTGTTCTTGTTTTTGTTCCTGTTCGTTTCTTGTTCTTGTTGGTTCGCTCGTTCCAGTTCTTGTTATCGTTCTCGTTCCTGTTCTTGTTCTCATTCCTGTTCTTGTTCTCGTTCTCGTTCCTGTTCTAGTTCTCATTCCTGTTTTTGTTTTTGTTCTCATTCTCGTTCCTGTTTTTACTCTCGTTTCTTTTTTTGTTCTCGTTTCTTTTTTTTGTTCTCGTTTGTTTTTTTGTTCTCGTTTCTTTTTTTGTTCTCGTTCTCGTTCCTGTTCTAGTTCTTGTTCTCGATCCTGTTCGTGTTTTTGTTCCTGGTCTTGTTCCTGGTCCTGTTCATGTTCTGGTTCCTGTTCTGGCTCGTCTCCTCGTTAATGAGATTGTCTCCATCTCTCCCTCTCTCGGTCGGTACGCAGGGCTCAGGGGGAGCTGGACGTCGTGCGGCACAGGCTGGAGACGCTCAGTCGAGAGAAGGAAAGCGTCGCCGTTGGCGCTTCGGCCAAGATCGACGAGCTCGAGGCCAAGGTTCTCGAAGGAGAATTGCAGAGGAGGAAGATGCACAACCTCATTCAGGTAGGCGGTGGAGGCGGGCGGGCATAGGGGGGGGGGGAGGGGACGGCTGATGTTGCCAAGAATTTTTCTGTTTGGAGAGTGGGAGGGGAAAGCGGAAAGGGGCAGGAGGGGGTTGTGGTGGTGCTTAGCTATAGTGTGAGTGCAGTACTTCACTGGGGGTATTTTGTTTTTCGTGCGAGGTCGTTTCTCGCGAGAAAATAGGCGGGTGGGTACTTCTGTGTTGCCTGCTTCCGTCGTTTTGACGGTTCACCATGCGTCTTTTTCGAGTCGGAGCATCGTTGTTACCCCTCAAAGGGACGCCTCCGACGTTTCACGAACGGGTGGGCGAGGGGGGGGGTTTAATGAGGGGGAAATGCACAATCCCATGCAGGTGGAGAGAAGGAAACGGACGGTAAGCGCGCTCGTATAGTGTGGCACCTGGTATTTTGTATTTTTTTTGAAAGCTGCTGTTTTTTGGGATTGTGGAGTGTGCTAATGTGTCAGGCCTTTCGCTTTCAGCGAGCGAGCGGCCTGCTTTGTAGTCCTGAGTATTTTAGGGAGCGGCGAGGCACGAAACTACGCTGAACTCCATCTCCGCAGAACAACGCTTGACAGCCCCCATCCCCCGTTCCCCTCCCGTTTCCATCCCCCTTTCCCCCCGTCTCCCTCCCTTCCCCTCCTCCCCCACCCCCGCCCCCCCCCCCCGCCTCCCCTCTCCCCCCCCTCCCATTTTGCGCTCCCCTTTCCCCCCCCGCCTTCTCCCCCCACCCCCCGCCCTGCCTCCATACGTAAACCACGTGTCTTGTTTCAAAATATGTTTCACGTGGTATACATGTATGCTCCCTATTTTAGGAACTCCGGGGGAACGTTCGCGTTTTCGCGAGGGTTCGTCCTTTCCTGCCTTCGGATGGAGTTTCTTCCGACGAGGTGCCGGCCGTGGTCGGCAAGGGTGACGGGGTGGGGTGTATCGTGTCGAAGCGGCTTGTGGGGGACAACGGGAAGGAGTTGCCCTCGGAGTCGCAGGCGTTCACGTTCGACAAGTGCTTTCCCCCGAGGTAACGCTTGATTTGTTAAAGTTAATTGTAGCCCTTTTTTTTTCGCTACGTACAGCAGTGCTGTACTGCTGTACAACAAACTATAGTTCACTCTAATTTAAAGTGTTTTGTCTGAAAATGAGAGTGCGGACCGAAACGGTTCAAGTGAGTGGGAACATGTACAGTAATCGTGACCAAACATGGCGTGTAAATGTTGGGGGATACATAGGACCGGGCACTGGCCACAGTATGTACTGGCAGTAGTAATCCACTGGGCGGTGTTAATCAGTCTACTGATTGACGCGATCGGTATTGTCGGCAGTATTTTTCATTTTTTACGTACGCGCAAGAGACACACTATGTTACGGTAGAGAAGCCCGCTAAAAGCCTTTAGCGAGGAGAGGAGAGGCAGTATACTGTCGCAATCCAGTATACTGATTGATTTTGACGACAGGGTGATCGCTACTGACTCAGTGACCCAGTGCCCAGCCCCAAGTTATTCGAATGCATCGTGATTGCCATGACTTCCCGGTGTAGATGGGCGGTGGGAAGGAGGATTCTTGGGGTGGGTGGGTGGTGCAGGTGGTGGACGAACGGAGTGCGGCGCTTGTCGAGATAATAGTTTCCCAGTTTTTCTTGGATCGATTCTACCTTGCTTCCTCCGTCCATCCCTCCCTCCCTCCCTCCCTCCCGTTTTGTCCCCTGTACGCTTCCTCACCACCGTCGAGTCCACGTTTTGGTTTTGTTTGGTGTGTGTGGGTGTGTGTCCTTTGTTTTTTTTTGTTTTCAACTTGGACTTTCGTTGTGCTTCGTGATGCGTGTTGCGTGCCTTGTATTTTGTATTCCGTGTTTCGTACTTGTATTCTTTTTTTCGGTACCTGGTATGTTGTTTTTCCGTGTTTTGTATTTAGTAGTTTGTGTTCCGCGTACTGGTTTTCTTTTTTGTCGGACGAGTACGGAATACGTCGTTTACCTTTCGCCCTCCCTCTGCTTTTGTTTTTTTTTTCTTTTCTTTTTGCTGTTGCTGCTGTATTTCGTGAACAGCGCCGGGCAGGAAGAGGTGTTCACGGAGGTGTCGGAGTTCGTCCAATCAGCACTCGACGGTTTCAACGTCTGCCTCTTCAGCTACGGCCAGACCGGGTCAGGCAAGACGCACACCATGCAGGGCAGTGGCGCTGGGCCTATGAGGGGTATGATTCCCCGCGCCATGGAGCAGGTGTGTATGTTTTTTTGCATGTGTGTTTGAGGTTTGTCCGCATCGACGAATTGCACCAACCAACTGTCTGATCGACATTCCTACCATCTGTCACCTCCCCGCCCAACGAAGGGACATAGGACCGATCAGAAAGTAACCATTTGGTCGCCCAAGTAATTTGACGACCAGTGATTTGATCGACTGACCGACCGACCGACCGACCGGCGAATCGAAATGATCTGACCGATCGGGCAAAAGCCAACCACGTGATAAAATACCAGCTTTCTGAATTGCATACGAACTTAGCGACATATCAACCAACTGAGTTTGAATACCAACCGACTGAGCCTATCGTACCAAAATCTTGAATAGGAGGTGAGCTCTACTGTACCAACCAACGAATTTATTATTAGACAGATACCAACAGGTTGACGGACCAGCCAGCCAATCAAGTAATCGACCACATGACCGACCGATCGGCCGACCATCTTGCTTTGAGTGGTCATATTCTTCAAGGATGACCGATCTCTATTTTTAACTAGTTTTGGCTCGATAAAAAAAAGTATTTACCTCTGCCCAAATGACCCGAACCGAATGCTGCGAAACCAACCGGTTGTGGTTTTCGCGAAACTGACACCCACCTCAATTCTAAACAAGTTCTTACCTCGAAAATTGCTGCTGCGATGAATACCCCATCGCTGTTTTCAAGTACGTGATTGTTTGTTCCTTGCGCACGATCGGTAGTGGTTTTCCTCGGAATTTCAACCCCTCCAGTAGATTTTCCGTCAAGAGTGGACTGCTCCTGGCACTCCCTGACAGCAGAAGCGCGCATCTCGAGTTCCCTGCGAGATGCAGCCTCCGAAACGGTGTAGTTGAAACGAGCATCTCTGATATTTTCGGCTACCGTTGCCATTCCAGTAGGGTATGGGTGGTTTTCCCTTTGTAATGCCGATATGTGCAAGCAGGCCCAGACACCGGCAATATAGCGGGTACCGGCAATATTATAGCGGGTACCGGCAATATTCCGCACCCTGCCGCGCTGGTCAATCCCATCTGTGCCAAGCGTTGTCAACGGCAGTATATCGGGGGACGGCACTATTTATCCGGCACTATCGAGTGACTCCCGCTACGATAGCATCGGCCTCACTACGTACAGCGAAAATGATCCCAATTCTATTTTGAAAGCAGTTGGTTTCTCGCGAGGTGATTGCCTGTTCTTGGTGAGGTAATCCCGGTGACGACTTGACTCGCAGGTCGGGAAGTACAAGAGCAAGCTGGAGGCGCAGGGGTGGGTGTACGAGATGCAGGTTTCGTTCCTCGAGATCTACAACGAGCAGATCAGGGACTTGCTGCGCGGGGGGGATGGAAGCAAGGTGGGAGGAAGCCGACGCTCTGGTTTGATTTGGTTCGGTTTGGTTTGGTTTGGTGCGGTGCGGTTCGGTTCGGTTCGGTTCGGTTCGGTTCGGTTCGGTTCGGTTCGGTTCGGTTCGGTTCGGTTCGGTTCGGTTCGGTTCGGTTCGGTTCGGTTCGGCTTGGTTTGGCTTTGGCTTTGGCTTTGGCTTCGCTTGGTTTGGTTGTTTTTTGCGCTCGTTAGTTGGTTCGTTCGTTTGTGTGTTTGTTGGTGTGTTTGCTGGTATCGTTCGTTGGTATCGTTTGTTGGTTTTGTTCGTTCGTCTGTTCGTTCACATGGTTTCAGTTTGTTGCACTGGTATCGCCGCTGCCGTCTAAGCAGCTCACTCAGCGCTCATTCGAGAAAGTGGTTGACATGCCCCGCTGCGTACGAGACGAACCGAACTATAACCCCATACCTACACCTTTCAGAACTGCCGTCCTGTTTTGGGGACAAAGCAATAAGAACTTGAGTGGCAGGCCCAAAATGGGACTGCACCCTAAAATAATGAAGCCAATATCATCAAATCGACCACTGAATGGCGTTAGTCCCTTTGTCCTGTTCACAAGTCAAGTCAGTTGTGTGACAAGCAAGGTTGTGGACCGAAAACCGAATGCCGTTTTTTCGGCCGTTTTTTTTTTTTTTTTGTTATCTTCGGTATTTTTCCCGACCAAAAACCCCAAAAACCGACATACCTGGTATCGTTTTTTTTTTTTTTTTTTTTTGGTATATTCGTCAGGAGCGACCGAAAGTGACTGTTTTTTTTTGCTATTCTTTTTCCCTCCTTTTTTTTTCGTTTTTTTTTTTCGTTTTTTTTTTTCGTTTTCGGTTTGCTTGAAAAGAATGACCGAAACCGGCCGAATTTTCGGCAAAGAACAACGAAACACCAGACGGAGCCATTTTTTGTTTTCGGTCCACAACCCTGGTGACGATCGCAATGGTTGGCACCTCTACTGATTGCCGTCGGTATCGTGGTTGTAAAAAAAAACAGTGGGGGGGAGTGGAGACGTACTGCTGGAGGAGGAGGTATTCACATTAAAAAAAATACTGCGAAGTATGTATGCTGGTATCTTTCCGGCTTGTTTTTTCAAGCGTCGTTTTTTAATGCAGGGGAGGGGGATCGTATGCACCACTTTGGCCGTAAATGAAAGGACGGGTTTATCTTCATATTTATGTATAAACTGTCATCACATTCCCGCCCAGCGTGCAATACTTCCGGGTATAATACGAGTAGGACGAGTACTATTGATAGGCATCTTATGTTGATGTAGTTTTTGTTTTTGTATTTTTCGGGTGTACGAGTAGATTGCTTTTTTTTTGGGTGCGTGGGTATATTTGTTGTGATTTCTTCCTTGGGTGCCCGATCTGGTCTCTTAGGTTTATTTTGTTCGTGTACTAATAATATCTCGATTTGTCAATGTTCAAATCTCCGATGTTGCTACGTACTTATGTATGTATGTATGTATGTATGTATGTATGTATGTATGTATGTATGTATGTATGTATGTATGTATGTATGTATGTATGTATGTATGTATGTATGAATGTATATATATATATGTAACTGTTACCTTTTTTCCGGTGTCGTCGATATTGTGCTTGCCGCTGCTGTTTTTTCTGTAGTATTCTGTCTCTCTACCGTGGATCACTTCGTGTAAGCATTGGATTGGATTGGATGAGGCCTCCTGCGCCGGCCTGTGGCCCCGCCCATACTTCGTTACGCCTCCTTTCAGAGTGCCTTTGGAGTTGACCGCTGGTCCGGGGCAGAATAGTCTCACCCAAACTGAAGTCAGTCCTTACTCGCTCTCCAATTGTTATGTCTGTCACTGATTTCGCCTCCGATGCTACTATATACCGTACCGCACCTCACGGGTATAGCCGTCTCCGACCGTTATCGCCATTTGGTAATGCAATTGTCCAAGGCTCACGATATAGGTTGTATATGCACCCGGTGTTGGCATACTCTCATGTGTACGTGATGTTCAAACATTTTCCGGAGTCTTTGGCTGGTGCGTTTTTTACTCGATCCTTTCGAGATTGAGACCACGTTCAGGGTACAAACTTACCTGGGATTCGTTGTGTTATTCACTGTTGTCCGACGACCGCAGTTTTTTGTTCTTTTGTTTTGCCACTGTATTGGCGTTAGGCGACCACTACGAGTAACTACTCTCTGTTTTGTTTTTTTTGCTGTCACTGCGTTTGTGTTATGTTTGTATTTATAAATTCCTACTGTTCGATGTTCTTTTCTTTCTTTGTGTTTTTTTAGTTTTTAGTTTTTGTTTTCTTCAAGTTTTAACGTCTGTTTTCGGCTTGTTGTCTGTCTGTCTGTTGGTCTGTCTGTCCGTCTGTCTGTCTGTCTGTCTTCTCCATCAAAGAACTACAAGCATGAGATCAAGCGGGACGTCCGGGGGAACACGACGGTAACCGACCTGACCATGGAGAACGTCGACCCGAACGACAGCGCTGGAGTGGACGAACTCATGCAGGTGACCGGACTATCAATACCACCCCTCTTTCCCGTAGGATCTGTACATGATCTATAGATAGGTAGATGATCTACCACTCCATCCCTAGATATAAGAAAACTACATATTATACTGACAAATGATTCTTGTATTCAGGCGCAGAGTGGCAGATAGGTAGCTCATGATCTGTGTGATGTGTGAAATATTCACATATTTAACCCTTTTAAGGACTGCCGTCCCGTTTCGGGGTTTTCCTCGGGAGTTTTCCCGTTGTGAAAACACCGCGGGATTCCACGAGATACGGGACAGCCCCGTGATCCAGTGCAAATATTGCGGGATTCCACGCGATACGGGATAATCCCGTGATCTTTATTCCCCCTCCACCCTCCTGCCCGCCCTCTCCCTATCCCCTTTCCCTCCGTCTGACCGCAACTCGCCTTTTGCCTGTTTTTCGGCCTTGTTTCCTTGTCCGTACTCGTGCGTTTCGCGGATGGATTTTTTCGTTGTTTTTTTTTCAGCGTGCTGCGTGCCACCGATCCGTGGGCCGGACCGACATGAACGAGCAGTCGTCGCGCAGCCACAGCGTCTTCACGCTCTATCTTAAGGGTGATACTTTGCGGTTGTTGTTGTTGTTGTTGTTGTTGTTGTTGTTGTTGTTGTTGTTGTATTTTCTGTGTATGTTTTGGTTGTTGTGTAGTTGTTTTTGTTCTCGTTTTATTTGTTCTATTAATAGCTGCTTCATGCTAATGTATTATGTTTCATGTTCATGTTTGTAACGTCAGGAGTTGTTGTTGTTGTTGTGTAGTTATTTTTGTTCTTGTTTTATTTGTTCTAGCTGCTTCATGCTATTGTTTGATGTTTGATGTTCATGTTTGTAACGTTAGTTGTTGTTGTTGTGGTTGTTGTTGCTGTTGCTGTTGTTTCTATTTTTTGTTTGGCGATGGTGGTGTCGTGTTGTTTTTGTTGCTGTTGTCGTCGTCGATCCGCCGGCCTGATTCAGGTCCAACGTTGATTTTACTTTTTAGCCCATCAAACCCCACCCAATCCCCCCCCCCCACGTTCCCCCCCCCCCCCCCCCCCCCCAACCCCCCCCTATCGGCAGTTGCATAGTACTACCATTGCTGTCTCTGGAAATGCCTACACCGGAAATTAAATCAACTAATTGAAGCTGTCGTCCATATGCAAGTCCGCCTCAAAAGCGGTTTTTAGTAGGATGCAGTTCACCCTTTATGCGACTCGTCAGACACCTCACGGCGCTTCGCGCTTGGTGCAAGCAATGTCTGCCTGGTCGGTGAAAACCCGACATGCTCCGTCCCGGCATTGTAGGGATGCGAGGGTCTATGGTCATACGACTACGGCCATGCATGAGATCGAGTACATCTCTCCTATCGAGTACCCCCCCCCCCCATCGTACCCCCCCCCCCCCGCCTCCCGGTGCTCCGTCACGAAAGGGATGCGTGGTCAATAGTCGAACGATTAAGGCGAGCAACAATGAGTACGCCCCCTACCCCCACTCCCCTCCCTACTCCACCTCAACTCCGATTGACCGTATCACATAGTGCGTATGGGGAGGCCCTCCCACGAGGTAGTTACATAGTAACCCGAATGCTGTCTCTGGAAGTGCCACGTCGAGAAAAGAAAGTATTCACTCGACGCTGTCATCCATATGCAAGAAAGTTCGCCGCACAAGGGGCTCTTGGTAGGATGCAGCTCACCATTCATGCGACCCGCTGAATACCTACCTCACCGCAGCGCTTCGGAAAGTGTGGTGCTAGCAATGCCTTCCTGGTTGGTTAAACCCGACGTGCTCCGTCCCGGCATTGTAAGGATGCGAGGGTCTTTGGTCATACGACCACGGCCACGCATGATGTTGATGTCTGCCTGGTCGGGGAAAACCCGACGTGCTCTCCGTCCCGGCATTGTAGGGATCGGAGGGTCTATGGTCATGCATACGACTACAGCCACCCATGATATCGAGTAACCGGGGTCGGGGGCATGTCGACCGGTGTTTTTCTTTTCTTTTTGTAGGACATGTTGTCGGAAACGGTCTCGGGGTTTTTAGACCATGTTGCGCGGGATTTCATATATTTTCCCCGCTGTTAAGTGTTCATGATAACCTCTGATATGCGTACCACGTACTGTATGTATATACCCCCTGATGTGAACCTCGGTACCTTTTTGCTAATTCATCGTCCCTGAAACTCAGAACCTACCTCCCGTGCTACCCCTAAAGTCACACCTACTCTACTCCCATCGCCTATCAATTTTACGTTTTTTTTTTTGTTCGTTTCTTGTTCGTTTTTTTTTTCTTCTTTTTTTTCCGCCAGCCGTGAATCAGATGCCTACTCCCATCCCCTGTCGTTTTTTTCGTTTTTTTTTCGTTTCTTGTTTTTTTTTTTTTTTTTTTTTGTCAGCCGTGAATCAAATGCCTACTCCCATCCCCTACATTTTTTTACGTTTTTTTTTTTGGTTTTCTTGTTCGGTTCGGTTCGGTTCGTTCGTTCGTTCGTTCGTTCGTTCGTTCGTTTTTTTTTTTTTTTTTCGTCAGCCGTGAATCAGATGCAAAGGTCTTCCTTAAAGGGAACCCTCCACCTCGTTGACCTGGCCGGGAGCGAGCGGCTTAGCCGTTCCAATGCCACAGGAGACCGGCTGAAGGAGACCGTGGCGATCAACAAATCGCTCAGCTCGCTCACGGATGTTTTTGTGTCCATCTCGAACAAGAGCTCTCACGTGAGGGGTTTGCTCCAGAGGTGTTTGTCGGAGGGGGGAGGGGGGGGGGGGGGTGTACTCGATAGGAGAGATGTACTCGATCTCATGCATGGCCGTAGTCGTATGACCATAGACCCTCGCATCCCTACAAAGCCGGGACGGAGCATATCGGGTTTTCACCGACCAGACAGGGGGGGGGGAGATGCGTTCGTAAGCGTAGGTCAGGGGGTCGAAGCGTGGGTTTGTTTGTTTTTTGGAGATGTTGGCAGGCGTGGTTTACGAGGGTGGGGGGGGAAGGGGGGTATACTCGATGGTATGCATGGCCGTAGTTGTATGGCCATAGACCCTCCTCGCATCCCTACAACGCTGGGACGGAGCTCGTCGGGTTTCACCGTCCAGGCAAACACCGCTAGCAACAAGCTTTGTGAGGCGCTGTCGTGAGGTATTCGGCGAGTCGCATGAAGGGTAATCTGCATCTTACTAAGAACCGCTTTTGAGGCGGACTTTCTTGCATATAAATGACAGTTTATTCGGGGCGGGGGGGCGGGGGGTAGGGCCTGGTGGTATGTATCAAAGGGGTCCGCCAGCGCAGGACGGTAATCAGGGAGGGCACGTATCGGGCATACTTTCGATTTCCATTTCATGATCTACTGTAGATTTTAGCAGATGTATTATTCCCGAACTGGAGGATCTATGAGCTTACGTTGCCGGGTGGGAGCTGTACAACTTGCAGTTGTCTATGGGACATGTTTCTTGGGTTGGACATGTTCTGTGCAGATCTTGCTCGGCCTCTATCTCGTAGCGGCAGGTTAGGATCTGGTGGATGATCTATATGTGGATACACCGTTTGACGTGTGGAAGGGTTGCCTCTTTGGGGGTATTTGTGTCTGTTCACCCCCGTTTCGATTCTCGTGGGGGTGTCTGTGTCTGTTAGCCCCTTTTTCGATTCTCTCACCCACCCGTCCACCCGCCCTAACCGTGTCGTTCCCGCCTCCGGGCCATTGCGTTCTTCCCTCTTTCCCCGTACAGATCCCCTTCCGGAACTCTAAGCTGACGTACCTTCTCCAGCCGGCCCTTTCCGGGGACGGGAAAACGCTGATGATGGTGAATCTGAGCCCCACGGACCAGTCCTACCACGAGTCGCTGTGCTCCCTCCGGTTCGCATCCCAGGTGAAAGAAAGAGGGAGTTCAAGGGATGAGACGCGGCGTTTGTTTGTTTGTTGTTGTTGTTGTTGTTGTTGTATATACCTGGTATGTATGTATGTATGCATGTATGTTTATGTATGTATGTATGTATGTATGTTTATGTATGTTTATACCGGTATGTATGTATGTATGCATGTGGGTGCATGTATGCATGTATGTATGTTTGCATGCATGTATGTATTGAGGCGTGTTTTGTCGTTCGTTGCCTTATGCACAGGTGAACCAGTGCGAGTTGGGCAGGCCCAAGCGCAACTTGCGTGATATGGGATCATCCGACAGCAAGGGGACGAGCTCGAGCTCTCGCAAAGGACCCGGCAGGCCATAAAAACTTTAATTTTTGTGCGCGCGGGGGGGGGGGGGGGGGGGGGGGGGGTCGTACTAGGATAGGAATACATGAGCGAAAAAGCGTTACGGATGTTTTAGTTTTTTAGCTTTTGCAATGGAACCCCGATAGACCTTACGAAAAGTTGCTGCTGCTTTTTTGCGGAACAAAAACTGCATCTCTTGCGGAAAAGAAACGAGCATTATGTTTGTTCTTGTTTCTTTTTGTTGTTGTTGTTGCTGCAAAGGATCCTGGCAGAACCATAAAAGTTGGTTTCGGTACGGAATTAGGTCTTGGGGCGAAAACAGCTATTTTGGTTGCTTTTTTTGTTGCATAAGATCCCACCCCTCGCAGACCATAACAGTTGCTCTCTGTGTGGGATAGGAACGACAAGTCTTTTTATCTTGTTGTCTTTGTTTTTTTTTCTGTTTTGTTTATTGTTTTTATTTGGTGCCATCCCCGAGGAACGAGATTTTTGGAAGGATTGATTCGATGGGGGAGGGAGAGGTAGGGAGGGGAGGGGGGGGTGAGAGCGGCGGTAGCAGCCAGCGGTGGCGGCTGTGGTGGCGTATTTGGCGGCGGCGGCGGTGACGGGAGCGGGACTGGTGGTCTCGGTGGGGTGGGCCACTGCAGACTCCCGATATGCGACTGCGCCTCATTTCCTGTCTGCTAATGCCTAGTCTAGCCGTCGGTCCGGCTGGAGTCGGGGCGCGACCATAAACGAATCACACGGGTTTGACGAGATCGGTTTGCGGGAGGCACCTATTGTTCGAGGTGCTGGAGATGCAAGAGTGAATGGCCTAGTATTCAATGGCTCGCGCACGCACGCGGCTGGGCATGTCTGGAAGGCGGGAGGGGGGGGGTGGGGGAAGGGGGGGGGACGGGGGGGGTCGATATTTTTCATTCGAATGGAGATAGGTTAGGGCGGACTTTCATGAGAGAAGATTAGGAGACGGGATCAGAGTGGGGGTGGGGGGGGGGGGGGGGGTGATTGGCAAGGTCAGCTGCTACGGCGGCGGCGGGGTGTAGACGTTTTCTGGGCTGCTCGGCTGCGATTCGGTTTTTTGGGTCTTGTAGGCCTGTTGTACTTATCGGGAGGTGTTGGGTAACGAGCAGGGCAGTCAGTGTAAGCAACAGCTGCGAGTATTGCTACCGCAGGTGTGTTGAGGAGGGGAAGGGTATGGGGGGGGCGGGGGAGGGGAGAGAGGGAGGGTGTACCAGCAGTCGCAGCGATTTTTTTCACTGTCCGGGTACTGGTAGGTTGGTTTCCCTACGTAGTTGCCAGGTACACGCCGAAACAAATGTGGCGAGCGGACGGACTCTCATCTCGTCATCTGAACTATTTTTATTTTGCAGAAAATACTTGCCCGAGGTTGCATTGATTTGGTCTATAGGCGGCGGTGGTGTTTATTCGGAGCGAGGAGCTGCGCCTCGAGCAGGAGGGTAGCCAGGAGCGGGGGCGAGGGGGAGGAAAGCGGGGAGTCGATTGGGCGAGGGTCGGGGGAAAAGGGGGTGGAAGCGCACATCATGTGGGCCTGGTTGGACAGGAACTCCCTGGAGTAGGCATGAAGGCTCTGATATGTGAACATTTGTTGGACGGATGTTTTTTTTTGTTGCCTCTTTGTTGCTTTTTCGAAGGGATGTTTTTTTTTGGTTTTCGGTGAATTTAAAATAACGATAATAAACGGTCTTGTTTCTTCTGTTATTTTTTTGGAGGTTTCTTCCGGGATTGTGCGGCGAGTTCTCTTTTTTCTGTCGTTCGGTGCTGATGATCGAGGTAAACGGGGGGGGGTGGGGCTCAGTAAGCGCTGGGTAAGAGAGTGCGGAGGGGGTGGGAGAGGGGTAGCTTTAGAGATGTATCAGGTACCTATTAAAGTAGTACTAGGTATGTATGAATGCGCTATACATCGGAAGCGGCGTATACAAACGTCTGCAAGTTTGATTTTGTTTGGTGAAACGCTTCGCCATCCTGGCTGCACGTTGGTGTGGGGGAAGCCATACTGTCTGTTTTATCCGTGTGCAGCAGTGTACCTACCCGGCGGCCATCCGCGCGCGTGGGGGAAAAAAAGAGGATGGCTTCGGCTTGCTGGCATCTGAGTTTTTCGTGTTTCGTAAAAAAAAAAAATGCCTCAAACTATCAAAAACATAACATACATTCCCCTTTTACTTTCTCATGCGGAAGGCTCTTGTTTCGTCCACCACGTAGACGGACTGTCACTCTTTCTTCTGGTGATACCGCTGAGGTCCGAATCTCGGCTCTTGGGTATTGTGCGCAACGAGGCGTCGATCTGTTCATATATTTTTGTATTTTTGTTGTTGTTGGCGACAGCTATACTCGTACCGAAGGCAGCATTATTATCACGGGGGACCATAGTTAATAGTACCTACTGTACACACTAAAACCTGCATATTTACCTATTTTTACTGTCAATATTTGGTCCTTTAGTATGCCCCCCCGTGATAGGAGAGTGCGAGAGCGCGAGTTGCCAATTTTTCTATTTTCATTGATGAAAGTCGGCGCGCAAGTGATAAAAATAATACAGAAACCACAACGGTGGGCCTAGCCTCTACTAGGCCTATCAATCGGCAGCGAGCAGTGCCGTGCTCTCCTCGTGTACGTATCACGAGAAGCTATTAATAGAAGGGGGCACGAAACGAATGTAGCCGTCCTTCTCCTCTGCCTCTGAACAAATTAAGCCATTTAATTTCCGTCGGTAGAGACCATGACTACAAATAATTAATTCCGTCGGTTGTGCACAAAACAGGCATCTCACGTGAACGAACCTAGATATTACGCAATATCTCGAAGCGATTTGTTTTTTTACGTACAGACGACGACAAGGCTAAAAAATAAGCATGTATGTGTGCGTATGGTCCATGCAGAACAAGTTGTCCACAATTTCCTCATCACCAAAGAAAGGTACACTTTTCTCGGGGTGGAGGTGGACTTTCCGAAATCCGAAAGACACCGGCGAACGCCCTGTCTCCTAGGAGCGAGCATTTTTTATTTTCTCTCTTCCTGAGCCTTTGTATCCTGGAAATACCGGAAGCACTTCATTCAATTCAATCGTTTTTGTGGGACCGGGGAACTTTCTTTCATGATATCCAATATCTCAAACGGATTTTGACAGCTCTCAACATTATCTCGCGATTTATATATATATATTTTTTTTTTGTGAAAAGTGAAATTTGATTTAAAATAATATATAAAAAACTGCATCTAGTAATAGAAAAGGTTGGCTTCATTCGTTTTAGTTAAGGATAACTACTATCAATAGTTTTACGACATTTGAAAAGAGTGCGGCAAACGATTCCTGTCATCAATCCCCACACGCGGAGACTTTTTTTTTTCTGAAAAAAGCGATACGTCTCGAGATACTCGTAAAATGGTTTCGCTGCTACGTACCTGATACGAACCCAGATGAACCTGCAGAAGACTAAAATTAGTACCAGGTATAATATGCGATACAGCATGGTGAAAATAGTACCAGGGTATGTCCGATAGAACACACACGCACACACAGCGGATGAGCTCTGCTGGGGCCACACACGCACACAGCAGAGCTAGGGTTTGGGGGGGGGGCAGCACACTGCTGACGACAAAAGAAGGGAGCAGAAGAGGCGATAGCAGCAGCAGCAGCAGCTGTGCAGGAATGCCTGACTTTTTCTGTGTCCTTCAAAGCACTCATCAAGTGAAGTGCTCAACAACAAAAAAGGCGGAGAGAGAGGAGGGTACGACCGTGGTAATGGGGGGGGAGGGTGTTAGATATACATGTATGTGCGGTGACTGGGTGAATCACTCTCCGTGAAAAAATACTTTTGGCGTGTCGAGAGGCAATCGCAGTTTCTGTGGCTTTGTATAGTTTTGGCATGTATGTATGTAGAGAGGCCATGAGGTCCTCCTGTGGCTGGCTGGGTATGGATTCGGCGTGGGTGCAACGTAACACGAAAAGGAATACTGCCGGTATGTTGTTTTGAGTGTGAGCCTTGCCCCTGTGGTGTACACCTTGGCTGATGATATATCAGCCACATGTAACAATATATATGATTGTATCGTATCGTAAGTACGATATGTATGCACAATGTATCGTAATTACGTACGTATAGTTAGTCTATTGGTTGCCATTGCGCTGTATAGGAGTAAGGCTGGATGTATGTGCGTGCGGCTGCCATTATTGCCCACTTCCGAGTATTTCGGGGTAATTTCGGGGTAATTTAGGATTAATTTCGAGGTTATTTCGGGGTAGTTTTGATCGAAAACGTTGCCTTGTCCCCAAAAGATCTCCGCGGCTATCGACGTAGCTCGCGACGGCGGTCACGGCCATTCATTGCCGTTTCACGTTAAAAACATACCAGGTATCTTTTTAAATAGATAGATAGATATGCACTGAAAAGTTAATGGACAACTTGTCCTGTCCGTACCGTACCAGGTACGTATTTGTGATTGTGGCACGGTAGTGGTCCCTGTATAGTGCCGGTTTTGTTGGCCGGCACACACCGGAACTATGGAGGGACCGTAATTTACTGCATGCCTGGTATATATATGCCACTCTGTGGCCGGGGATGCAATCCCCGCTTGGACTCCGATGTGAATACTTACCTGATCATACTACGGCAGCCGCAGTAGAGGTGCACATATAATTTTGAGGCTCCCAACTTGAGGAGCTCTCCCATACCTCACTCGAAAGCCAACTCCAGGAAAAGTCAAATTGGTTTCTGATAAATAAGCCAATGGCCAAAGTATACGAAACGGTCTTTTTTGGAAGCAGGATTTTGGCATTCCGACGATTTTGGGTTAAGGAGCCCCGTGATTAAAAAACAATCTACTAGCGGAAATGTGCTACCTCTATCGTACGGCGCATCTTCTGAGGAAAGAAGGGGAGCATGTTCCAGACCAGACATGTTTACGTTATTTTTTTGTTTATCCTCCGGCGGCGGATTGACGTAAATAAAGTTCGACCCTTCTAGGGCAAACTGTGCAGTCACACACCAGTCTAATTCCAACTGCTTTGCCCCCAAAACGGGACTGCAGTCCAAAACTACACAAACATCCACGTTTGGTTTATAAGATGTCTCTTATGCCAATTTAACCCGTCGCTCCCGTTGCAACGGCAGAACCTCCTACTACTGCTACGCTGCTGCTGCTGCTGCTGCTGCTGTTACCGCGGGCGTGACGGCATGTTGACCCGACCTGATCTCCGTGAGGGGCAGGTGAGTGTGGAGATATATAGCCGCTCGTCCCAGACTGTGGTGCTTCGTTGGTATATATATATATATACCTGGTATATGAAATACTCTGTACATAAACTCGCGTCCGATGTATGAATGACGCAGGTCTGGTTGCAAAGTTGAGTATTTATCGAACACTCAATCGGTCGAAACTGCAGCAACAGCAAGGTGACTTGACGTGTACGTGATGGTTTCATTAAATAAATGCGTACCAGGAGCAAAGTTAGCCTTGCTTGGTATTTCCCGACAGCGTAGAATAAATCCATGCGCAACACAGACCACAAACAGGTGAGTGCAACGTATTAGAAGTGTGCCTGGAAGGATTTTTTCAAATATATATATGTATATATACCCCAGTTATTGTAGAAAAGGGGGTGACGCAAGAATACATGCTGCTACTACGGCGGTACCAGGTGTATTGTAGTTCGATGGGGCAATTGTTTAAACAGCCCCCGATTTAGTAGAAAAGGGGGTGACGGAAGAATATATGCTGCCTCTACAAACACTGCTAGTTTTATGGGGCAATTGTTTGAACATACTCTGGTTTAGTCGAAAAGGGGGCCATTGCCAGCATCTGGGCCATTGTGCGGTTTACACGTTCCACCCCGCCGTTGCCGTCTGGGTGATAACAGCTGGTGGCAATTTGCCGAACCCCTAGAAGCTGACAAACGGCGTGCGAAAGCTTGGAGCAGAACTGGAGGCCGTTGTCCGAGAGCATGCTGCGCGGGCACCCCCAGAGGTGAATTTACCAGTTGATGGGAATGTTAGCCGTGCCCTCAGGGATGGACCCAGCCGCTGTGACTGCGAACATGTCGGCTCGGCGGCTGAAACGATCGGTGAAAGAGCAAGATGTAAGTATTACCTCGGGGAGTTATCCGGAGAGGGCCGAAGCAGTCGACGCTGACGGCGATGCCGAGCTCTTTGGGCAAGGGCAACGTGATGGTGGGCCACTGAACCGTCTGTCGTGGCGTTTTCCGTGCTTGGCAATTCAAGCACTTGAGGAACCACCACCACCGGGTGCAGATACTCATACCGATCCACCAATAGAAACGTTCGAGCGTATTTAGGGTGCGCGCGGTTCCCAGGGTGGCAAGAACCCGTGGAATGGCAAGCCTGCACGACCCAGGGGCGCATGAGCAGCGGCACATAAATGCGAATAGGCTCGTCGTTCAATAAACAGGGCGTACGATCCACCGGGCGTTGCGTGCCCGGAGCAAGGGGGGGGGAGACAGCTGTCGGACGAGTAGAACGATGCCCGTGTCGGTGGTGTGCAAGTGGCCTCTGTTAGCCAGCTCCTGAACCTCCGAAAAGGGAGGGCGCTGGCGAGAAGGGAAACACTACCAAAAAGTCGGCAGGCAAAGTTTCAGGCCGGCCAAGGGCTACGTAGCGCATGGCGGCGTTGAACGCGGGTTCGACCTGTTGTTCCGAGCCCAGTCAGCATGCGAATAATAGCGCGCTGCGGAATTACCAAAATGGAATTCGTCAGCTGCGCTGAGGGCATCCAAGACGGTCGCGATGACGGGCAGTGTATCAGTTGGCGGCAGAAGCCTTATTAAGAAGAGTTCCCACGAGCTCGACGCGGTCGCGGTCGGACGGGATGGGTACCGTTGGGACCGACGAGGCGGCAGGAGTCGGGGCCATAGCGACGGATGCGGGCGGTCGTGGCCGTGGGACTCGCGGTGGGGTGATAGCACGCCGGACAGATGGTCCAGGTGCCCCGCCGGGCCCGAAGCCATAGTCAACAACAGGCGGCGCGGTGCCAGCGGCTGCGGCGGTTCGTCGGCGCGTCCGAGTGGAGATGCGGCCTAAAGGCGGCAAGACATCCAGAGGCGCCGGATTGCCAGGGGGCGAAGGGGCAGACGCGGCCGGATCACTGATTACGGCGGAATCTTCTCCCTGTAAAGTGCTCGTCGGGAGAAGAGTGCTCCGGGCGATAACTGTCGCTGCAGCGGAAGCCTCTGCAGAGCCCTGGTCGCCCCCTGAGGGTACGACAAAACCGAAGTGAAAGCGGGGTTGGCCGCGGGTGAACCCCCCCCCAAGCCAAGACGGCAATCGACGGTGGCGACGAAAGCAGACACACGAATAACGGAATCTCCACAAAGGAGCAGAATGGTCGCCATTCCTCATACGTGGCCCGTGTGCGCAAAAATCGCGAAAACCCGAGGAGGTGAAAGGCAGCCCACCCTAGACGGCGCTTTCGGGGCGGGGCACTAGCCCACTCAAGCCGACACCGGGAGCCGGTGAAGAGCGAGTGCGAAGCCCGCGGGCTCCGATGAGAAAGATGCCGCCGCCCTCGACGGGGGTGAGGCTGCTAGACCCACTGCGGTCGTTTTCTGTTGCGGGCTTTATCAAACGGGATAGAAAACCAGCATTTCCGTTGGCGCTGCCCTTGCGGCACTCGAGGGTGTGGTCGAACGCAGTGAAGAGCTTGGGCCGCCGCTGAACTCCCCCGTTATGGTCCCCAAAATTGCCGATGCTCTGAAGGGATTCGAGGTCCGAATATAGGCGAAGCTTCGTTCCCCATAGGTAGCCTCGGAGTCTTTTGATGGCCCAGACATGCTACCAGCTTCCAAGTCCGACGGGGTCGAGCGTTTCTCGGAATCGAGGGTAGCGCGGCTGATATAAGCAATTGACCGTACCGAGCCGTCCGGTTGTTCCTGTTCGAGCGCGGCACCAAAACGGTCGACAAAGGCGTTGCAATACACGTGGAAGGGGCGGCTACGGCGTCCCAGTCAGGGAAAACCAACATTGGTGGGGCAGCGAGCGCGGCGAGGATCTCGCGTACGATAACTTCCATATCCGGGGTAAAGTCCAACCTAATCCCCTTCCGGAGAAGGGCGGTGAGAGAGCGTATCCGCTTGGACAGCTCGGGTAGGAATTTGCGATAATACCCCACGCCGCCCATCAGTGCACGGACCTACTTGAGATTCTTGGGCATGGGCATTTTCATCAAAGCCGACGTCCACAAGATGGCACACTGAATGCCAGTGTTGAACCTGCTTTCCTTGCTGCTGTATAACCACGAACGAAGATTCTGCCTGGAATTTCAGTGCTGATGCGTGTTTTAATACTTCTGTTAGAGGGAGCGATGCTTTTAACAGGCCTTCCAGTACCGAGGACGTGGAGAAACCGACCACACTTGCTGTTAGTACACGTACGGCCAGTGGAACCCGGTCAGACGACCGCCCTTCCATCATGCCGCTTTTTGTGACCGATGCGGCGGTCCTGTGCCCCCAGTAGGATGGACTCGTCACGGTACTCCCGACTCGGCTCGCCCTTAAGGCATCTCCTCCCGACGAACGTGCCCATTTGCTTCTACTCAGGTTCTGGCCCGCCGTGCAGGCCTTCCCGCTTTCAGCTTGATGAGGAACCCCAAGCCGCTTCAGTAAGCGGGATCAAGCCGCTTTAGTAGGCGGGATATCGCGTGGAGTATCGGCTCACACTGGTTTACCTGCGCTCCTGATGTGGGACAGATGTGCGTGTCTCGCTTGCCCCCAGTCGATTGTGTCGCAGGGGCACTTGACCTCACCGTCACGTGTTCCTCCAGCCCGATGAAGCGTACTCTCCAATGACTACAAACTCTGCTGCAGGTATGGCACGAAGCGAATCCGGTGGTTCCTACCCCTTGTAGACTCCTCGTATACCGAGCTTCGGTGAAGGATCGAATATAATTCGTCCTCCCCCTGCGGTTCCTTTCGTTCGGTCCCGGCGGGCGTGCTGTCTTCGGCAGATGGCCCAGAGAAGATGCGCAGCGTGTCGGTTCGGTCCTTGATGACCAGCTCGCTCAAATTCTGTTGGGTCTTCAGTGATTCGGTGGTACCCGTGTCATGCGCCACCACAATATCGGTCTTTTGATGGCCTGGGGATCCGGTTCTCCCCTGTGCCGAGACCCCGTTCCAATCAAGATTCCGGGAATATGCTAGCCATCGCTTCCTTCGTAACCCTCCATGTGTCACGAGTCTCCCGCAGGCTACTATATCTCCGAGATGAACCATGACGTTCGATTCAAGGATTACCCTGTTCACCCAGTCTCCATTCAGCCCTTTAGAACTGCAGTACCGTTTTGGGGACAAAGCACTCAATTTCAAGTAGTTTGTGCCAAAAACGGGACTGCGGTACTAAAAGGGCTAAGTGGCCGGAACGGTCTGCCAAAGCCTCTTGGTAAAATCCCAGCACTAGTCCCAATAACAGAGGCAGGTGTTCTTCCCGATCCCGTAGACGGCAGCGTTAGCCCTTCCGCCGCCGTCCAAAGGCGTGCTTGGACGTTCTGGTGAGGTTTGAACATCAGCCGGTCATCCGGGCACCCCGTTTGGAAGAGCGATTGTTGCTTCCGTCGCTCCCGGCAGCTCGGAGAAATTCTCGTACGCGTCTGCCGCCTCTTTTGTCTGCCGTCCTACGTGCCCCGAGGGACAACTCCATAACCACAACCAGTTTGAGGGATAACTAGATTGTGCTCAAGGGGTTCGATGGCGATGAAGGTCGCCGCCTTCTTGTCCGGCAAGCAAGTCATCGAGTAGCGCGCTCAAGGTCGTCGGTCCTCTCTTTAGTCCTTCACGACTATACCCCAACTGCTCGCTCCAGAACATATTATTGTCGTGCCGGTCGGGACGCCCGCTCACCATCGTCACCCGTCCTGCTCCAGCAATGCCGATGTCGATTATTTCGAGGGGCGGAATCCTCCTCCAACACGGTCGTATCATATGCGCTTGGAAACACATTCGGCGCGCCAGCTACTCGGGTGAATGTACTGCCTTTTTCGGAGGGAATTCTACCATGTCACGTGCTCACAGGTCACCGCTATATTGCACGAACAAACGAACACACGCTGACACGGCTGGATGCTCGTCAGATCGATTTGCAGACAATCTGAAAACTAACGGAACGCCCCCTTTCGATGGTGCAGCAGCACAGTACCACGGTCTAGGCGGGGCTAGCCACGACACGCGCTGCGGTAGAGGGTTGGCACCGAAACAAGTTAGGAAGTTCCTCACTACGCATGCTACAGCAGAGGTGCACAATTTTATTTACTGAGGCTCCTCACTTGATGAGCTCCATACCTCACCTGCAAACTGTCTTCAGCCAACATCAAATTGCATCACGATGAAAAATCCCAAGACCTAAGTATACCAAAACGTCATTTTTCGAAACAAGGCCGGCATTCCCGACGAGTTTGGGTTTTAGGAGCCCCGGTCATTCAGCAAGTAGTTTAGCGGACATGTGCAACCTCTATCGTGGAACGCGTCTCACAGTTGGGCAGCTCTTCTACATATCACCCAGCAACCGACGCTGAAACAAAATATGAATAAGCTACTGCTGTCAGCCCCATGCACAATCACATGGTTACTTTAATGTGTGTACTGGTAAGCGTTTCACGAAACGTTTTGACAGACTACATATCAGATACATAATGTACCAGTATTGGGTAGCTCCTCATTCGAGGAGTACCGAGAAAGTGTTAACCCTCCCGCAGAAAGGCTCCTGGCGTCGTCTGGCTTGCGCCTGGAAAGAAGGAACTACCCACAGCTATGGTCGTGTCGGCCATGGGTCGCGAGAGATAGATGCCATCCAAGCACGCGAAGGCGTGTGTTCCTTTTCCTTCGAACCCCTCCTTGCAACGCATCAGCCTCAGCCGCAACGCCAAACACAGCATTGGCCCGTCTCCTTAGAGCCCCCCTGGTGGACCCTGCTCAAGCAAAACGATTGTCCTGGTTTCCACGGGAATCCGTCTGCAATAACACGTCCATCAGCTGTTTGTATCATAGCGGTTCTGGTCAATAAAGACGCAAATGGTGGCAGGCAGGTAGCCATCTCCACAAGCACCGCCGTCCTGTTCAATGTGCTGAAGGCGTCGGGGTAGTCGGTGGTAACGAACCAGTTTCCCGTCTCGTGCGACGTTCGAGCACTCAGTATCACATGCTCCACTCCTTCGGGTACCAGTACCCCAACTTACCTGTCGATCGACCTCCTTCAACCGCGGCCGCCACTGTTAGCATATAACCCCTGCGGCGAAACGCCTCATCCACGTCATGCCCACGCAAACAGGCCGACATGTTTTTCTTATCGTGGCGAGGGTTGACTACAAGAAGAGCTGCCAGAAGTCCGTCAAATACGCATCCGGGTCGTCGACGATCCTCCGCCGAAAACGTTTGATGTCCCGGTTGAACTCCTAAAGCCCGATTTCATTGTGGATGATGGATGACTGCAGGTGCTCGAATCGTTGACCGCCATTTTCGGGGACCCGATAGGGCTCTGCGGGAGCTGGAGACATCGAAGAACACCGGGGAGGGTCATCGTCCGTGCGTCACGGGGCAGATGTTCCGCCACCTATCTCGGTTGCACTCGCCAGGGTTGCAGTCGTCGCAGCCGCAGAAACGGTGGTGTGATCGTTGGACGGGGGTTTGATACTCGACGTGGCCCACTTTTCCTCGTTATCTGCTGCGCGTGGCTCTGCCAGAAGGGTACGTGGCGCTACTTTCTGCCCTCCCGTGTGGCGACATGTCGACGACGCCCCCTCAAGCTTGGACCCCCCCGATTCTTCTTGGGCGGCATGCCCTTTCCTCGTGTCCCCTCGCCTCGTGAACGCCATCAGTCCCGAGAGCAGGGAGACCCCGTCACCACTCTCCACCAACGCGAGCCTCTGTCGCCTCTTGATGCGGGCGTTTAGCGAGTGAAACAGGGTAAGCATGGTGTATCATAGCGCAATTTTTCCGGCAGGAGCGAGTTCGGCGTAGCCAAGTCCTGGCTCGACCGGTGCTCTCCTACGGCGCGATTGATGATGTCAAAGCACGTGAACCCTCACACGCGCGTGTGGGCTTACCACCTGCGGCCGAACGCTTTTTCCGGTCGTGCAGCCTTGCCGCAGGTCGCCCATGGAAACGGCATCAAGGGACGGTCTTATACCCCCGATGGTCTGGTCCCATCCGTGCGGGAGCCCCCAGCTGCGTAGGTCTGCGTCGCCTGCGGTTCCCCTTCGATCCGCGCGGCCGGCGGAAACCCGGGCTCGCTCGGACCGCTGCCTCTAGTGCGTCCCGTCCCGGGTGATGGGCTCCGCAGTTGATCTCTGGGCAGTGGAGTGGTTCTGGTGCTGCGCTTCTCGGGAGGGCCCTAGTCACACCACGAGCGTTGAGCACATGGGGCCCGCGCCCACATGGAATAAGTATCTCCCGGTGCCCTAGTTGGAGCGTCACACGGTAAAACCCGCACGCCACGTCTCCCTGCGTGTCGACTAAGAAGACACGGGAGTTCGTCCCAATCCCAGGCTTCCTTTCCGGCGCCACGGGAAACATTCCAACTGCTTCCTTGTCGTTCGTTGCTGCTCCTTTCTCTCCGCGCCTTTTTGCCGTCCACTTTCTTCTGACCGTCCACCACCTCTTTGTGTCCATGATTTTTTCGCTTCTCGACCACCCTCGCTGTCTCCCCTCCAACTGCTAGGTTCGCTCTCCCTCTACCCCCGCCGAACCTAGGTTGCGGACAAGGATAGCGCGCTACCCCCGACGCGTTCTACGATAGAGGTAGCACATTCCGGCTAAACTGTTTGCTGGATGACGGGGTTCCTTAGCCCAAATTCGTCAGCACGTCAACCTTGTTTCGAAAAATGAATCTTTTGTATACTTGGGCCAGGGGATTATTCCTCGGAATGCAATTTGATTTTTGCTGAAGTCAGTTTTCGGGTAGAGGTATTGAACTCCTTTAGTGAGGAGCCTCACATAATTTAGGGTGAATCTATAATGTAGAAAGCCTCCCCCGGGCCTGAGGGTTTACCCTCTTCTCGTGTCAGCCCCTCTCCCGTGCATTGGCTGCTCGCAACCCCCTCCCAGATCCACCTGGACGGCTTCGTCTATCCTTTGCAACCGCCCCCCCCCCTCCGTCACTGCTAGATGTAGACACTGCCACCACGAGCGTTGCCGAGGCGGCGAAGGGCCTTCTCTGGGGGGTTCTGGGATTTTCCCGCCAGTGTAGGGCCTCTGATTCCCACGTTTGCGTGGCTCTCTGCGGCACCCGGAGCCCCGTTTTCTTACTCAAACTGCCCTGCTTTGACCGGGTTTCTCTCCACCACAGACCCCGTTCGCCACGCCGGAGCAGCCACTTCTACTGGAAAAAAGTAGCGTGTCGCTTTCCCCCAGTGTGCTTTGAATTCCGAGGATCAATCGTGTCCGGCGTGCCTCCCGCTCGGCGTCGAGGCCCTACATATATGCCTAGACGCGAGGTCTAACGTAGAGCCTCCGACTTGGTTTTCAAAGCACGAAACCCTGTGGTTTGATCCCGAACACGGCGAGCAGCGCACGGTATAGTAACTGACAGCCGCTTCCCAATCCCTCCGGCGAGGGAATCGGGATACACCCCCTTGACGCAGGCGAAAGGCATCACTGAACAGGGAGCACCAGAGGAACGAAGAGGTTGGGCTGCTCCCGTGCGCACGCGCCATGAACTTGAATGAGCTGTTAATACCGATTTCCAAGTATCTGGCCGGCCCCGCCGGCGGCCCCTCGTTGCAGAAGGTCGACGAACTGCATGGTGCCCCTCAACGCCGCCATCCTAAACCCCAAGCTCCGTCCTTGGCAGCGTTTCAGCCAGCTCCGCCGGACGGGGGGGGGGGCAGCTTCCCCCCCTCACTCGGAGTGGCACCCGACGCAAGACGTCGGGTCTATATGCGTGCGCGTGAGGCTGTTCGCTCGCTGTAACATGCAGCGGGCGCGCACATGCCCTCCGGGGGAGCACAGGACAGGTACCTGTACGTATGGGATCGTCTTTCGACTGCATCTGCACATCCATCTAGGGCCCAACCACCAGACGGCACAACCATGCTTCGGTCTCCTCGCCCATCCCCCCTTGTACATGCTGGCCGTTTTCACCGTGATTCGAAGTCTCCTGCATCCTCCTCCGACGTCACTGATTGGCCAAATACCGCCAACTGTCACCGTTGGCGAGCACCTCGGCCCGCAGCACCGTAATATCGTAGGTTGATCCTGGGCAGTTTTTCATTGGGGAAAATAGTTTTCCGACGGGGCGGTCTAGTGCCTCCCATCATGGCCACGCAAACCGGTCGTCATCTCCCCTGTCGGAAGCCCCCTGTAAGAGTTCTACGTCCAACTTCATGTGACCGAGCCAACTGGAGAAAGCGGGGCCGCGACGGCCTTTTATGTGCTCCCCACAGAACCTCCGCGGCGCGTACGCATGGGGTTGCTGAGGAGTCGGTGCCACCCCGTTCTCCTTGTAGGTCCTCCTCTCCCTTCCCCGTTGCACTCCATCGCAAAGATACCATACCCGTTATATTGGTGATTGAACCTGCCGAAGAGACGGGGCTCACCTGCGATGACCCTGTCGTCAATGACTCGCTCCTCCGCCGTGTCCGCCCTCCGCCGAAACCAGCGATATGTTGAAGACTGGGGTGCAGATTCACCCTATAGTCACCGCGTGTAGGGCCGGGTACGTGACCTGGTGTGTGAGTGTGCGTGCAACGTTGGGCCTGGCGCGAGGGACTGCGTCCTGAACGAAGCCTCAAGCGCAACGACGGTGCGCGTCACACAATCAGGACACTTGTACGAGGAGCGGTCTCCTCCATCAACCCTGTGGCAAAATCCGCCGCATATCACTCCCCCCCCCCCCCCCCCCCCACCGGTCTCCCGTCGATCCCTGGTGTATGACCTGCCTCCTTCCTCAGCCGACATCACGCGCCTTTCGCGGCCGACCTTCATCGCTTCTACCACGCCCGCGTCGCTGTGTCGCCGACGTACTTTCCTGTCGGCTTCTTCGACTGTCACACTCGCCTGCCATGCCAGGCTCGACAACGTCGGTTGTCCCCCCCGCTCTGACGAGGAAGGGCGGCGAAAGCACGGTGGGTGAAAACCATCGGGGCCGCCAAGGTCTCGTACGTAGTAAACGCAGAAATCTCCCGGCGCCTCCTCTCGGGACTGCTCGCTTTCTGCAGGACTTGGCGACACTGTTCGTGGCGGTGGCGACGGCGGCGGCAGTTCTGGCATTTACGCGGGTCCCAAACTGTCGCACGCTACGAACGGGTTGCAAAGGTTGGCTGCAATAGTTACGACTGACGGGAGCCCTTGAAGGAGAACAGTAGTAGCCTATTTCGTTGGAAGGGCACTTGTTTTGTTCAAGAATGTTTTCGTTTCACCCCGAAGCCGTGACAACGTTCATCCGGTTTGAACACTTGCATTCGTTTTTCTTTGAATTTTTATTTGGGTGGGGCATATAGCTCCTCACGTGAAAGAAAGGAGTCCCGAAAAAATCATACCAGGTGACAACCCTACAGTAAACTTGCCCCGACTAAGTGCTCCCCTGCGGCGTCCCCCATCGCCGCGGGCGCCGGTGTGTAGCGGCTTTGGTAGCGGCTCTGGTCGCTGACTGCGGTGACGCTTCTCGAGCGCCCGGACCGCCTCCGGTGTCAAGAGCGTCCTCCCTCTGTCGAGAGGGGGTCGGCAAGCCGTCGGCAACGGCGTCCTGGACGATATCTGGCTGTGACGGCAGAAGGTTACCTGGCGGGCGGCGACGTAGCCGGCGGTGGTTGCGGCGTTGCCGACGTTGTCGATGCGGGGTACCGGATTCGCCAATGGGAGCTGAGGCGACGGTCAGGACCGGCCCGTTGGCGGAGCCTGCCTTAGATGCGACTAGGACGCCTCCGGCCGCGCCCTTGGGAGGCACGGCCAGCGATGGCTGCGGCAGCGGTTGTGGTGGCGTGGGAAGCCTTCCCTCGGGAGTGGGCGGCAGACCTTCTGGCTTGAGGGTCGGGGGTTGCGTCCCCGTCGTAGCTGGCTGCGACGGGGGGTGGCGGGGGGGGGTAACGGAGTCCTCGGCATCGAATATTCCGATCCGGCTTCTGCTCTCGAACAGCGCTCCTGTCGACAAAAAAGCACCATGAGATGTCCTTGGCTGTGTCGGCTGTGTCGGTGGCCGAAGTCGTGGCGGCGGAAACACCGTCTCCTTCGACAACGGTGACGGCTTCCCGGCAGGTGCTGGACCGCCCCAGTGAGAGGGTACGCGTCGGATGCGCCCCCGGCCCCGTTGTTTACTTCAGCCTCCCTCCTCCCCCCTGTTGTGATGTAAGACGTACCCTGGGGCGGATTCCAGCTCGGATGATACCGGCCCCAACTGCGGTGCCGGGAGACGCCAGCCACGCCATCATCTGCTGCGGAGGTGGGGGCGCCGTGTGGCTGCCTGTTGGCCCGCTGCTCGCTCTGCTCTCTCCGCCCTCCTTTCGAGGCTCCCCCACCGGCCCCCTGCCCACCAGTCCTGGCGACTGTCCGGGTGCGCGCCCTCGTCCTGGTGGAGATAAACCCTTCCGTACTTACGCCCTATTCGCGGCGCCTCTTCGCTCATGGCTCGCCGTTTATATCCCTGTCTAGCAATACGAATAGTGCCACACTCCCAGATTGACCCTGCGCATTCGGGAGTGGTATCGCCGTCGAGGCGGCAGTGGTCTCCCTTGTATCGCCGGCCTGACCTCGTCTCCAATGGGGCATGCGAGTCTCCTGCTACACTTCCACCCCCCCGAACGGGGTCAAAATCTACAGGATCGCGCTCTTGGCGTCGCTGTCCAATTGTTTCCCCCAGCGGGGGTGGGGGTGTACTCGACCAAGGTACGACGTCGTTCGACCCCCGAGAGCCTGACGCGGCGCCATGGGGTAGTGGAGTCGTCGACTCTGTTCTGCTGTTGCAACCCCCCGAGCAAAGAGTGCCCTTTTCATTCGTTTTATTGCTGTTTATCATCATTTTTACTCTCCGGCTCAGGGGACAAGCCGTGCTCACAGGAATCTTCCCTTCTCCCGCCCGGCGATTGTATTCGTTACGGCTAGTAACGATATTATCTACTGCAGATCGTGCTCCCTCCGATGGGATTGAACTACCGTGAGCAAAGCCGGATATAGCTTCACAACACCCAAACTTGCACTCCTATACCACCGTACGTAGAACGTCGTCGCTTCTATATATTGTTAGGGGGTTGCAGTATAAGCATCCCCTCTCCCCTGTTGTGGCGTAATGGTTTTAATAGCAAGTGCCCCCTTGTCATAGCTCCCCCCTGGCAGGCGTTATCGCCTTATTTCCGGCCGCACGCCCATGATCTTACCTGGAGCTGGCAGTTAAATCAAATTGGCGGGAAGCGCCAAAAAGCGAGGGAACATAATCTATTTTGCCTATGCATAGGCGAACGGAAGCAGTTCGTATAACGGCACGTACATACTTTGTCTGTCTGTAACTAGCGTTATGTTTATATAGTACTGATTGCGAGAGCTGTACGTGACCGATTTCCACACATTCGACTTCTCCAGAAGCAAAAAATCTTGACCTAACGCGTAGAGCTTGCTTCATCGCACAAGTTATCTCGAGTTGGTCACTGTCCGAGATGCTGCTACGATGGTCTTGGTGGTTTTTCGAGAGCGGCAATAGCTTGTTTGTGGTTTGGCTTCGTGTCCTGTGAACGCACACGGCCTACGGTACGTAACAGACAAACTTGCCTCCTAAATCTATTTATTGGTACTGGCCGACAGTACGAGTACTACAGCTTTTTAGTCTACACTTGTCCACAGCACAGGCGCTGTGTACGCTTGCCTTGATGTTTTCTATCTATATACATATTCCTCCTCGACTTTCCTGTGGATATTTTCAATAGGTCAGACGATGCTTGTCTGCAGCGACCGGTTCAGTTTCCCTATCTATGATAACGTCACGAGCGCGTTCCGCGGGTGGGCAGCTAGCCCGTACGGGTGGAAGAACGTGGACGATGGAAATCATCACCTGGTACGCATAGCTCGAAAACACCCAGAATTTTCCCGAACAAAATGAATTTTCATGATGCTCGTGAATCCTCCTTGGGGGCAACGCGCAGAAGCAGTCTTCGTCGCTCACTTTTCCTACAGCCCCCCTAATCATACAAACTAAAAACGTTCTTGACATTTAGCTCAGGCGCACTCCGCTCTCAGAAGCTGTGCACCGGGAGTAAGCGTCAGATCTAGTTTGCAAGGACTGCATGCTGCAATTAATTCTTACGGAGTAATCAAGGCACGTGGAACCAAACTTTGATTGACAGAATTCCCAACACAAGAATACACCATCTTCGTATTATTACGGGGGGCCATAGTTAACAGGACCAAATATTGTTAGTAAAAATGGTTAAACATATAGGTTTTTTATGTGTACCATAGGTCCTGTTAACTATGGTCCCCCGTAATAATAGTATCGACGGCGTAAAAACGTCGCCTAATAGTCGTGGCAGAATACCCCCCTGAAGCGTATTGAAAGAACGCCAGATATCTGTACGCATCGTACGCCGTAAGGTTTGGTCTGAACAGTATTTTTCGGACCGCCTGTACTCGACATGCACCACCATTCTAGGCCAGAATAGCAACCCGCCAGACATATTTAGTCTCGGGGCGCATACAACTCGCACTCCCCACTGGAATTCCAATTCACGTTCTTCTCGTTCGGATGCTTGAACGTCGCGAGAAAGCTCGTCGGGTGCACAGCGGCTAATACACCTTCCACCTTCTTCGTGCTGCCGCAAAAAGGGACTATGGTAGTCTTTTTATGCCCCCACTGCCATCTCATGCCCCCTGGCGAACGCGCGAGAATCTCGATGGCATTCACGACCGCACATCCACCCTCTGCCCCACCCTGATCTCGAACAACTTGATGTTCTGCATACCATCTGCTCCAACTGAAGGCCATCAGCGATTCAACAAGCAAAGCCTTTGCCACGAACGACACTTACTTGCGGGGCCTCTCCACTACCGACGGAAGCGCGCAGTTTGTTGGTCTTGATGGGTGCACCTTTCGCGCGAACAGCTCTCAGCGGTTCCCTGGTGTTGATGTGGCGTGATGCCTGCGCCACCACCCGGTAGACGTAGAACTTGGGAAGGACGTGCCATTTAGCGCAAATGCAGCAAGGAAATTACCGGAACTGTACAGGCCCTCACTCGAGAGCACACACGTTTATCACTGATAGCAAAAAGAAGAGAGAGTTTGATTCTATCTCCTCGCCTGAGGAGCTACAGTACGTACGTTATCAATACGCTTTGATCCGATCAATCGATGTTCGATGTGCGATATTTGTTGTTGTTGTCGTTGTCGTCGTCGTTGTTGTTGTTGTTGTTGTTGTTGTTGTTGTTGTTGTTGTTGTTGTTATTGTTGTTGTTGTTGTTGTTGTTGTTGTTGCTGCTGTTGTTGTTGTTGCTGTTGTTGTTGCTGTTGTTGTTTGGAGTTGTTGTTGTTGCTGTTGCTGCTGTTGTTGTTGCTGTTGTTGTTGTTGTTTTTGTTGTTTGTTGTGGTTGTTGTTGTTGCTGTAGCTGTTGTTGTTGTCTTCACATTAAATTGTCCTTCCTAACCAGCTTTATCAGTGCACCCAAGTGTCCATCCTGATTCCTTATCCTAGAGAGACAGATGAAGACCAAAACATAAAAAGTAGTCGCAAATTCAAGTGTCAAGCAAATCAAATGCCAGCGTACCGGGTACTAGAACGCAACAACACAAGCAAGACTAGAAACATAGCAACAAAAAGACAATAAAACAACAAACAAAAATATGAAATGAAACATAATACAAAGACGCAAGGACTTCAGAAAAAAAGGCTGCCAGACGGAAAAAACGTACGTACTCAGGAAGGACAGATATCTGCTGCGCGGACGAAACAACACGAAGGAGAGGGAGATACAGGCAAAAATTCTGTAAGAGCTAGTCGAACCGATACCTAGCCACCCGATCTATCATTTCGTTTCTGCATTCATTCATCCACAGCTGTATCAGTACGGCTGCCCCCCCTCCCCTTGTCGCCGTTCTTGGTGTTTTCAGTTGGTGGCGCAGCCGGCTCCTCTGTGCCTCGTCCCTGTGCCACATCGTTATGAACAAAGTCCGCCGCTTCGACGACCCCCCGGTACCATTGCCCGCTCCTCTTAGCCGCCCTCGGCCATAACACGGTCTCTGCCCCGAACAGCAGAGGGGAGTTTTACGTGGACCCTTCGGTGGCTTGAAAGACCCTGAGGTCGTCTGCTAAAGCACTGGGCCCAGTTCTTTTCCGGCCGGCCTGGTCCTGGGTTTCTCCCCACCAGCCATCACCTCAAACATCACCCGGCGGGTCAGCCGCTCATAGGTCGTCCGCTGTACGCCCCCCGCTAAGAGGAGGCGTCGTTTGCGGATGGTCGCCCCAACGCTCGCGCATTGTGTCTTTTAAGGGCCTTGCGTACGACGACATGAGGTGATCAGGGCGTTGTCGGCGTTGGAAGTCATGATCCGGAGGAGGAGTTTGTGGTGTGCCGTTCGGAGCTCAGCGAAGTGCTCCTGACCACAAGAGTGCACGTCACACACCCCGTACAGCAGGGTATCCATCACCTCGGCCTTTTTTAGCATGCGCACTTTTAGAGTGAGCGGGGCATCCTCCATACCAGGTATCATACAGTTCCCGTTGGAACCTATTTTTATTGTAGCATGCCCACCATGCGAGTCGGATCCGTCGTGTGATATCTGGCATAATGTCAGCGCTTGCGACGACAAGGCCGCCCAGGTACCAAAACTGCATCGTCTGTCTATATCCCTGTCCCGCTGCTTCGATGACGAGCGGTGAGGTCTGGGGTGCCTGATTCGGTGTCCGCAGCTGCATGGTCTCCGCCGTTTTCTTTTCGGGTACGGTGAGGCCTGCTGCTTCGACAACGAACGGTCACAACCCCAGAAACTACGCCACAGAGATACTGGACATTGATTGGAGAATCGGCACGGATACTGGGTTGTGCTGGATGTCGACGGGTTGAAATTTTTCTCTAATGTGAAGAACACACAAACAGTAAGCAGACAAGACAAGCAACCCAACGGTTCGTGGCGAGGTGGTGCGAGGCTGAGGCTGAGATGAATGGGCAGCGCCACGCATCCACCGTGAGTGGTGTCCAAGGGAATGTGGGGGGGGGGCAGCAGGAGAAGTGGCAGGAAACCCGACCAAGGGAATGCGGAGAGGGGGGAACAGGAAGAGCAGAAGGGAAACTGCGGATGACGAAGAAAGTAGGAAGGAGATGGCAGACAGGGTAGCAAGGCACCAGACCGACTAGGGAGTAGAACATGACTATACTACTAGTGCCACCAACTGGTGCGGCTGGTTCGAACGTGGTCTTCCTTTGTCTCCTCTTTTTTTTTTTTTTTTTTTTTTTCTTGCGCTGATTCTCCGTGGTTTTCTTTTTTATTTCTTGCTCTTCTTTCTCTTCGTTTTTCAATTTTTAAGCCGTATTGAAGGAGTCGTGTGGCGTGGGTGGATGACGAGCCTGCTCTGTTTGTTTCTTATTGTCTCACGCCAAGGGGCTGGGCATGGTGGACAAATGCAGGACGGAGACGGCAGTCAGGGCAGCAAGAGGTACCAGGCTGATTAGCAGGGAGAACCTCGCTGTGCTCCTCGTACCACATACTGGAGGGTGCCTTGTGCTTTGGTTTGCCTGTTACTTTCGCTTTGGTTCTTTGTCCCGCTCTGTTTACAAGTAGTTTTTCTTTGTTATTCTTTTTTTTCCAGCTCATTATTTTCAAGTGTTCACACATCGCCTGCGGGGGACACACACGACAGCAGTCAGTTTCTTCTATATTAAAGCCGGTCGCCCCGGTGGTTCAAGTGGTTAACCTCGAATTCTACTTGTTTGAGTCCTGGGTTCGAGCCCCAGGAGGGTCGGACTTTGACTTTATTTGCAAAAATAAAAAAAGGGATTCAATTGTTGAGAGCGCCTTGCAGCGTGGGTAGGCACAATTCGATGCGAGTCGACGAGGGAAGAAAAGGCTGAAATCTTCTCGCGATAAAAATGAAGGCACGTACCGTAGCGGGAAGGGGGAAGAAGAGCCTGCTACGTGTCCCCGGATCTAAGTTACGAGTCGGAAGGAGAGAGAGAAGAAGATGTGCGAAGATAATGAATGGGATGAGAAAAAAAAAAAAAAAAAAAAAAAAAAAAAAAAAAATATTAATATTATTTTTATCTCTCGATTTATTTGTCTTATTTGTTTTTTTTGTTTTTTATCTTTGTTTCCCTTCATTTCTCCATTTCATAGAATGTGTATGTCGTACCTGTCGTATCCAGTACAATGGCATGTATGATGTGTGTCTTCTTCACATTAAACCGTTCTTTCTGCCCGTTGACATCCAGCACAACCAGTGTCCGTGCCGATTCTCTCAATCCTAGAAGAGATACAAGTTATGTGGTCACAAAGCTACACCACAGAGATACTACGTTGCCACGTACCAGGTGTGCAGTAAGCACAACAGTGGGCTCGTATGCAATGCCATGTCATCATACTATTACTAGTAGATACGACATGCACGACATACGCATTCTACGAAATAGACAAACGAAAGGAGACAAAGAAGAAACAAAAACTAAGAAGACAGATCGAAATGAAGAAAAGAAAAGAAAAAAGAACAGACTGTCGTCCCCCCCCCCGCAGGCGATGTGGCAAACACTTGAAAATAACGAGCTGGAAAAAAACAAGAAAAAAGAAGAAAAACACCACTACTATACTTGTAAACAGAGTAGAGCAAAGAACCAAGGGAAAATGACAGAGGGAAAACAACAGGCAAACCAAACGACAAAGCACCCTCCAGGGAGCGGCAGAGGTTTGTCGTACGAGGAGCATAGCCAGGTTCTCCCAGCTAGTCCGCCTGGTACATTGCTACCCTGACTGCCGTGTCCGCCCTGCGTTCGTCAACTATGCCCAGCCTCTTGGCGTCAGACAGTACGAAACAAGCAGAGCAGGCTCGTTATCCACCCATGCCCCACGACTTCTGCAATACGGCTTATCAATTGAAAAAAGGAAGAGGAATACATAAAATGAATATCACAAAGAATCAGCGCAAAATAAAAAAATAAGAAATAAATAAATATGTAAATGAATACCAGGTAAAAAATAAAAAATGAAGAAGAAGAGAAGACAAAGGGAGACCACGTTCGAACCAGCTGCAAGTTGGTGGCACGAGTAGTATACTCATGTTCTACTTCCTAGTCGGCCTGGTGCCTTGATACCCCGTCTGCGATCCCCTTCCTACTTTCGTCCACCGCAGTTTCTCTTCTACTCCAGGACCTCCTGTTCTCCTCCGTCTCCGCATTCCCTTGGTCGGGTTTTCCGCCACTCCTCCTGTTGCCCCCCCCCCCCCTCATTCCCCCTAATTCCCTTGGACACCACCCACGGCGGATGCGCGGCGCTGCCTCTACTCATCTCAGCCTCAGCCTCGTGCCACCGCAGCATGATGAACCGTTCGGCTGCTTCAAGGATCCCCCGGTACCACTTCCTCGCCTTGGGCATTGCATTGCCCACTGCTGTGCTCACTGCATAGGTGGCAACGTAGTATCTCTGTGGCGTAGCTTTGTGACCACATAACTTGTATCTCTTCTAGGATTGAAGAATCGGCACGGACACTGGTTGTGCTGGATGTCGACGGGTAGAAAGAACGGTTTCATGTGAAGAACACACACACAATGCAATGCCACGTCATCGTACGGGATTCGACAGAAGTAACATACCTGGTACGGAATCAACAGAAGAAGAGAAAACGAAAGAAACAAAGAATATTAGCTCGAAATGAAAAAGAAAACGAGACAAGAAGAGAGAGAAGAACAAAAAAACAAAACAAAAAAATTCGTGCCCCCCCAGAGATGTGGCAGATCAATGAAGAACAAGCTGATAACGAACAATATGCGTGTGTTCTTCACAATAAACCGTTCTTTCTACCCGTCGACATCCTGCACAACCACACCTCATTTGAACAGAGCACTATATACTAAAAAACGAAGGGAAATACCAGTCAAACCGAAGCACGAAAATAATGGGCTCCAGGCAGCAGTAACAACAGTTAGTTGGTGGTACGAGTAGCGCAGTCAGGTTCTACGATGTCGACGGGTAGAAAGAACGGTTTAATGTGAAGAACATACACACCAACTACGTACAGCAATAATAGTCGGTCTGGTACCTCGCTGCCCTGCCTGCCGCCTCCTCTTCCTGCTTCCGTCAACTATGGCCCACCCACGGAGAGGATGCGTCAGACATTTAAAAAACAAGAAGGCATGCTCGTCATCCCCCCACGACAGATTGTTTCTTTTAGATTTTGCTTTCATTTTCCTTTCTTTTTCTCTTTCGATTTGTCTACCTTGTCTTTGTTTTCTCTTTGATTGTTTCTTTTCGTTTCACTATTTCATAGATTGCGTATGTCGTGCCTGTCGTATCTAGTATGATGACATGGCTTTGCACTGCCCACTGCAGTGCACGGGGTAGAAGGGAAACGGCGGTAGACGAAAGTAGGAAGGAGATGGCAGACAGGGTAGCAAGGCACCAAGTCGACTAGGAAGTAGAATATGACCATACTACTAGTGCTACCAACTGGTGCAGCTGGCTCGAACGTGGTCTTCCCTTGTCTTCTCTTTTAGTTTTTTTTTTTTTTTTTTTTTTCTTTCTTGCGCTGACTCTCCGTGATTTTCATTTCATTTTTTCTCTTCCTCTTCCTTTTCTGATTGATAAGCCGTACTCAAGGAGCCGTGTGGCGTGGTTGGAAGACGAACCTGCTCTGCTCGGCTCGTATTGTCTGACGCCAAGGGGCTGGGCATAGTTGACGAACGCAGGGCGGAGACGGCAGTCTGGGTAGCAAGGTACCAGGCGGATTAGCAGGGAGAACCTGGCTATACTACTCGTACCACAAGCTGCTGCCGCCACCTAGAAGGTGCTTTGGGCTTTGGTCTGCCTGTTATTTCCCCTTTGTTATTTTTCCTTGTTACTTTCTCCTTGGTTCTTTGTCTTACTCTGTTCACAAGCAGTGGTGTCTTTTGTTATTTCTTCTTTTTTCCAGCTCGTTCTTTTTCAAGTGTAGGCCACCTCGCCTGCGGGGGGGGGGGCACGACAGATTGTTTCTCTTAGATTTTGCTTTCATTTTTCTTCTTTTTCTTTTTCGACTTGTCTACCTTGTTTTTGTTTTCTCTTTGATTGTTTCTTTTCGTTTCACTATTTCATAGATTGCGTATGTCGTGCCTGTCGTATCTAGTATGATGACATGGCTTTGCATTGCCCACTGCAGTTCACACTGCACACGTGGCAACGTAGTATCTCTGTGGCGTAGCTTTGTGACCACAGAACTTGTATCTCTTCTAGGATGGAAGAATCGGCACGGACACTGGTTGTGCTGGATGTCGACGGGTAGAAAGAACGGTTTAATGTGAAGAACACACACACACACACACACACACTGCACACGTGGCAACGTAGTATCTCTGTGGCGTAGCTTTGTGACCACATAACTTGTATCTCTTCTAGGATTGAAGAATCGGCACGGACACTGGTTGTGCTGGATGTCGACGGGTAGAAAGAACGGTTTACAATGTTTAATGTGGAGAACACACACACACACACTGAAGGAGCCGTGTGGCGTGGTTGGAAGACGAACCTGCTCTGCTCGTTTCGAATTGTCTGACGCCAAGGGGCTGGGCATAGTTGACGAACGCAGGGCGGAGACGGCAGTCTGGGTAGCAAGGTACCAGGCGGATTAGCAGGGAGAACCTGGCTATACTACTCGTACCACAAGCTAGCTGCTGCTGCCGCCACCTGGAAGGTGCTTTGGGCTTCGGTCTGCCTGTTATTTCCCCTTTGTTATTTTTCCTTGTTACTTTTTTCCTTGGTTCTTTGTCTTGCTCTGTTTACAAGCAGTGGTGTTTTTTCTTATTTTATTTTTTTTCTTTCTTTTCTCCAGCTCGTTATTTTTCAAGTGTTGGCCACCTCGCCTGCGGGGGGGGGGGCACGACAGATTGTTTCTCCTAGATTTTGCTTCTTTTTTTTTTCTTTTTCTCTTTCGATTTGTCTACCTTGTTTTTGTTTTTTCTTTGATTGTTTCTTTTCGTTTCACTATTTCATAGATTGCGTATGTCGTGCCTGTCGTATTTAGTATGATGACATGGCTTTGCATTGCCCACTGCAGTGCACACTGCACACGTGGCAACGTAGTATCTCTGTGGCGTAGCTTTGTGACCACAGAACTTGTATCTCTTCTAGGATTGAAGAATCGGCACGGACACTGGTTGGGCTGGATGTCGACGGGTAGAAAGAACGGTTTAATGTGAAGAACACACACACACACACCCAGGCCGACTAGGAAGTAGAACATGACCATACTACTAGCTGGCTAGTGTGTGTGTGTGTGTGTGTTCTTCACATTAAACCGTTCTTTCTACCCGTCGACATCCAGCACAACCAGTGTCCGTGCCGATTCTTCAATCCTAGAAGAGATACAAGTTCTGTGGTCACAAAGCTACCCCACAGAGATACTACGTTGCCACGTGTGCAGTGTGAACTGCAGTGGGCAATGCAGAGCCATGTCATCATACTAGATACGACAGGCACGGCATACGCAATCTATGAAATAGTGAAACGAAAAGAAACAACCAAAGAGAAAACAAAAACAAGGTAGACAAATCGAAAAAGAAAAAGAAGAAAAATGAAAGCAAAATCTAAGAGAAACAATCTGTCGTGCCCCCCCCCCCGCAGGCGAGGTGGCCAACACTTGAAAAAGAACGAGCTGGAAAAAAGAAGAAATAACAAAAAAACACCACTGCTTGTGAACAGAGTAAGACAAAGAACCAAGGAGAAAGTAACAAGGAAAAATAACAAAGGGGAAATAACAGGCAGACCAAAGCCCAAAGCACCTTCCAGGTGGCGGCAGCAGCTTGTGGTACGAGTAGTATAGCCAGGTTCTCCCTGCTAATCCGCCTGGTACCTTGCTACCCAGACTGCCGTCTCCGCCCTGCGTTCGTCAACTATGCCCAGCCCCTTGGCGTCAGACAATACGAGCCGAGCAGAGCAGGTTCGTCTTCCAACCACGCCACACGGCTCCTTGAGTACGGCTTATCAATCAGAAAAGGAAGAGGAAGAGAGCCACCAACTGGTGCAGCTGGTTCGAAGGTGGTCTTCCCTTGTTGTCTTCTCTTTTTGTGTTGCTTTTTTCTTTCTTGCGCCGACTCTCCGCGATTTTTTTTCTTTTCTTCTTTTTTTTTTTCTGAGTGATAAGCCGTACTGAAGGAGCCGTGTGGCGTGGTTGGATGACAAACCCGCTCTGCTCGTTACGTATTGTCTGACGCCAAGGGGCTGGGCATAGTTGACGAACGCAGGGCGGAAACGGCAGTCTGGGTAGCAAGGTACCAGGCGGATTAGCAAGGGGAACCTGGCTATACTACTAGTACCACAAACTGCTGCCGCCACCTGGAGGGTGCTTTGGGCTTTGGTCTGCCTGTTATTTCCCCTTTGTTATTTTCTTATTTCCCCCTTTGTTATTTTTGTTTTTATTTTATTTTCCTTGGTTCTTTGTCTTACTCTGTTTATAAGCAGTGTTCTTTTTGTTCTTTTTTTTATTTTTTCCAGCTCGTTCTTTTTCAAGTGTTGGCCACCTCGCCTGCGGGGGGGGGGCACGACAGATTGTTTCTCCTAGTTTTGCTTTCATTTTTTTTTCTTTTCCTTTTTCTCTTTCGATTTGTCTACTTCGTTTTTGTTTTCTCTTTGATTGTTTATTTTCGTTTCACTATTTCAGAGATTGTGTAAGTCATGCCTGTCGTATCTAGTATTATGACATGGCATTGCATCGCCTACTGCAGTGCTTACTGCATACGTGGCAACGTAGTATCTCTGTGGCGTAGCTTTGTGACCACAGAACTTGTATCTCTTCTAGGATTGAAGAATCGGCACGGACACTGGTTGTGCTGGATGTCGACGGGTAGGAAGAACGGTTTAATATGAAGAACACACTCACACACCCACGAAACATGGGACTCATTTCATAAGGATGATGCACGTAAGGCCACCCACGAAGAGGATGCGTCAGACATTTCAAAAGCAAGAAGGCACGCTCGCCATCCACCCACGAAACATGGGACTCATTTCATAAGGATGATGCACGTATCGTAAGACCGACGACGAGAGAAAAACAAAAAAAACAAAAGCAAACGAACAAACACAGGGAGGATCAGAGCAAGCATCAGGCCGATAAAAGAACCAAGAAAAAAGAAGGGAAATGATCACGTTCGCACCAGCAGCTGCATTCAGCAGTCGGCGCGCACAAGTAGCGTAGCCAGCCATGTTCCACGGCCTGGTGCCTCTTGCTACCCTGTCTACCGTCTCCTCCGTACTTTCGTCCACCGCGGTTTCCCTTCTGCTCCTCCTCCTGTTGCGCCCCTTCTGCCCCCATTCCCCTTGGTCGCGTGTTTCCTTCCACACCCCTCCTCGTCCTGTTGCTCCCCTCCCTCCATTGCCTTGGGCACACCACCCCGGCGGATGCGCGGCGCTGCCTACTCACCGGCGCCTCATTCTCATGCCACACGTCATGAAGGACCCGTTCTACGCTAGAGGTACAGGTAGCACATTTCCGCTAAACTATTCTCCGAATAACGGAGCTCCTTAACCCAAACTCGTCGAAATGTCATTCTTGTTTCGAAAAATGACTCTTCTTTTTGTATACGTGGACAATGGGATTATATATATATCGGGATGCGATTTGATTTTTGCGTAAGTCAGTTTTCGGGTGAGGTATGAAGCTCCTTAACCCCTCTAGAACTCCAGTCCCGTTTTGGGACAATCCACTCAAAATCCAAGTAAGTTGTCCCCAATTGTCCCCAAAACGAAACTGCATTCTTAAAAGGGTTTAGTGCGGAGCCTCAGATGGTTATAGGTGAACGTCTATCGTAGAACACCTCGATGAACCGTTCAGCTTCTTCGGCGACCCTCCTTCCGGTACCACTTCCCCGGCTTTTTTTGCTGCAAAAATGATATTTTTTGTGAAACGAAGAAACGATTTTTTCTAGGAGAACAAGGGAATATCCTGGAATATCTATCGTGATATTTTGGAGCCGATGATCGACAATGAAAATGCTGCACTTTGCGGTTCCCGATCCCTGTTCATGGTCATGGTACTCGATCGACGTCGTCGTGGGATCTAGACTTCGTATATACCTGGTATATATATGTATATATAATAATATAATATATTATATATATATATATTTCAATTTTGTTTTTTTGAAATGAAAAATATGCAAAAAAATAGTTTTGATGGGCGTTTTCGCGCATCGGCGCCGACCACTCACACCATGCTCTGAGACTCAACGACTTATTTACCTCCCCGAATGTTGACCCTTTTTTTTTGCGAGGACAACAAATCTCTTAAAGAATTATCGTCGTTCCTAAACCACGAAAAGCTGTTGGTATCTGCTTATTCTCTTCGCCAACTTTTTCAGTTCTTTGTTTCATGAATATCATGCTTGCAGCGTGTTTTTCACAGTAAACCGCGTTCTTTTCTACCCGTCGACATCCAGCACAACCAGTGTCCGTGCCGATTCTTCAATCCTAGAAGAAATGCAAGTTCTGTGGTCACAAAGCTACGCCACAGAGATACTACGTTGCCCCGTACCTGGTATGCAGTAAGCACAGCAGTGAGTGGGCTATGCAATGTCATGTCATGGTACTGGATACGACAAGCCCGACATACACATTCTATGAAATAGAGAGACGAAAGGAAACGAAGAAAAAAAAACTAGAAGACAAATCAAAAGAGAAAGAGAGTATATATACCAGGCATATATATATATGTTTTTCCTCATCCCATTCATTATCTTCGCACATCTTCTTCTCTCTCTCCTTCCAACTCGTAACTCAGATCCGGGTCAGATAGCAGGCTCTTCCCCCCTTCCCGCTACGGGACGTGCCTTCATTTTCATCGCGAGAAGATTTCAGCCGTTTCTTCCCTCGTCGACTCGCATCGAATTGTGTCTACGCACGCTGCAAGGCGCTCTCAACAATTGAATCCATTTCGATTTTGATTTTTGCAAATAAAGTCAAAGTCCGACCCACCTGGGGCTCGAACCCAGGACTCAAACAAGTAGAATTCGAGGTTAACCACTTGAACCACCGAGGCGACCGGCTATAAATATAGAAGAAACAAACCGTCGTGCCCCTTTCTCCTAGTTTTTGCTTTCATTTTTTTTCTTTTTCTCTTTCGATTTGTCTACTTTGTTTTTGTTTTCTCTTCGATTGTTTCTTTTCGTTTCACTATTTCATAGATTGTGTATGTCGTGCCTGTCGTATCTAGTATGATGACATGACTTTGCATTGCCCACTGCAGTGCTTACTGCACACGTGGCAACGTTTTATCTCTGAGGCGTAGTGTTAAGATCATGGACAGCGGGACACTTTGTATCATGGGCAGGTCTGCCTATTAAGCCGGTACTCATTGGTACTCACGTTGATGTTCGCTTAGAGATAGAAGAGCCGTTTCATTCCTTTCGTGCACGACGGAGACTGGGACCACGCTCGTGCCTCTTTGGAAAACCCCTGGTTTTCCACCTAAGATACGCCTTCCAAGTGCTACAAATACGATCCCAGTGCCAGAACCCAGGTAATTACCGGGCTTTCAACCTCATACAAAGCAGTATCATAACACTAGCCCACTCTGATGAGCCATATATATATGCAAAATTATGAGAAATTCATGGAAACCCCGATTCCACAACTAGAACATGAGTCGAAGATGCGGCTCCTCAAAACCCACTCCCACACCTCTGAACGGCAAGGCAACGAAGCCGGCAAAGTACGTAAAAAAGAATGAAAGAAAGCGTAGCCTCAAGAGAGCTATATAAAACTCAGAAAAAAGGCGATATTTGGGGTTTAGAGCCAAATTATGTGCATATCGAGTTTTATACCAACGGCGGGACATGGCGATATTTTCGCGATACGTGGTCCGCAACACACAAATATATATGCTTGGGGTATTTTTACCCCAAGCATATATTTGTGTTCTCTTTTTTGGTTGGAAGAGCCGAATCTGGCAGACAAGATTGGACACACCGCAGACCCAGCCTGTCTCCTGTACTCGGTCATCCGATCATCACGACATCACGACGCCACCATGAACAACAACAGCAGCAAGCAGTGGACGCGACGACTTGGTTGAATGGAGGAACCGCTTGGCAGCCACGTCATGTCGGGGCCATCGCTGATGGCATGAGCTCTGTTGTGAGCTCTACCCACAACAACAGCAGGTGATTTCAAAAGTCTAAACGAGTACTCGTTCAGACGGCCGCTGCGCGCGCAAAACTCACGGTTGTTGTCAAGGCATACGAGTACAACACGAGAATTTGTAAGCAACGATGAAAGGTCCCAACTGGCAAGCCGATGCACCGTTGCTCAGGCGGGCTCTGGGGCGATGAACTGGTAGCGTACTCGAGGTTGTCGACTTCGTATACACCTTGTAGTGGACTAGGTTGGCGCCGTGTTTGGGGAGCTTCCTGCTCGTTCTCGGACTCAAAAAAGTCCGTATACTAATTCCAAGTAGTAGGCCTTTTTTTTTTTTCAAAAGGAAAATATCTCGTGCTCGTCGTACGATCGTACAGCAGTAGCTGGTTCCTGTGTTGTTTCTACGTGGTACAGCAGCAGTACGAGTACAATATTCCACGAGGTGCCTGTTATGCTCTTTGCCTATTTTTTGTTGTTGCTTTCGGGCTGCTGTACGTACTGAATCCAACACAACGGATCCCGATACCATCCTCAGGCTCATCGACGAAAGGGGTTTGCTTCCACTATCGCGGCCGTTTGGAGCAGAGCCAAGTGTGAGAACCGACGGCGCCGGCGAACGATATCTCGAGCATAACTCCAGGATGAGGAGCGGGGCCCGTGTCGAGGCCAATTAGTACCCAGACAACGTCTCCGACGGCTACCACCACTACAATCAGACTCTTTCAATTACAGCCGAGTTTTATATCTCACGTGCTTCTGGCAAAAAAGGCGATTTCGAGTTTTATATCGAGGGATTTGGGCGTACGCAAATCGCGATATTGAATCCGACGCAAAGAAGAGTCGAAATATCACCATCTCTTGAGTTTTATATATGTCTAAGGGGCAGGAAGAAATCGTCAACGAAAAACCATCGCCATGTCACCCGCGACGGGGGGGGGCGAGGAAGATGCAGGGAAAGTGAAAAGGGAACTTTAAAAAAGGCGAGAGGAAAAATATCACGGAAGATGTCAAGAGACATAAAAAACCCAGCCTACTACTCGGGAAACGTGTCCTGTGCCACAAATGAGTGGCACGATTACCCAAACTAGCCCCGACACTGAGCGGGGGGGTAGGCAGGACAGAATACGCGAAAAATATCCCCAACCAAGCCCAAGAAAAACACTCAAACAAATAACACAGGAACACACCTGCCAGAAAAAAACTCGACCCGAAAACTCGGAAAAGGTCAACAAGTAGAAATACCACCGCCCAAAATCCAGGAAAACGTCAAGAAAAAAAACAAATCGAGCGCAGCCGAGAAGCGAAAATCAGCTATCCACGGCGGCACCTCAAGATCCGTCTACGTCACGCTGAACCCCCCGTGCAAACGCGCTAGCCAAGAGAATTTGTAGACACCAAGAGCCTCGTACAGCGCTTGTCGAAGTCATAGAGCGCGCCGGAGAAAGAGGAAGCTTGATCGGTCCCGGGTCGTCCAAAACTCGAACCAAATATACTCCATCCGTGGGCGTAGTCGCGCTGATTTTCCCAAGCCACCACAGCCCGTCGTCGCCCTTGTACCAAACATGAGCCCCGTTGGGAAGCACGGTGTTGCTGTATCGGCGGAGCCAGTCAGCGTGCGAGACGCAGCCATAACCGGGCGCCAGAAACCGCTCGCCCTTACTCCGAGACAGCTCCCGTTGTGCCGCGCCGATTCTCATTCGGCGGTACAGGCGGTTGGTTTGGCGGTGCTGGTTCGGGGTGCCGGCCCAGAAGCGCAAAATTGCGTGGCGAGATAGCTGAAGGTCCATTTCCCGTTCCCAGGACGGACGGGATAGTCCAGTCCAGTGCGTCTCGTACATCACCGCGATGACGCCACCTCGACCTCGAACCGATTGGTGTAAGGGTAAATTGTTCCACTTCGAGTCGGTGAAGAGGTGTCGAGACGTCGTCCTGGGTGACGTGGTACGGGGGAGATTTCTTGGAGAAGTTGTTGAGCACGTACTGCGTCAACCCCGCTAGCAAATACTTCGGCATGTCGTCACGGTCGTGGGGGTTGGCACAGGGCTTGCAGCGTTGAACTGAAACGCGCCGACGAGCATACGCGCCGGGCATATCAGAAGGGAGGTCCAAATACAGGAGCTTTGCCCCAAGAGGAGATCCGTCCGGGGTGTCCGCTGCGGAGCATGGGCCAGTCCAGTTGAGTGAGAGTGTGACCTTGAGGGCCTTGGCGTCCGTGTCGGGTTTTGCCCCCTAGCGGATGGTGGCCGCCGTATTGTACACCTACGCCCAGCCGCCAACGTCAAATTTGGGGACCAGACGCAGAGCGTCGGCGAGGGCGGAGTTGCGGCGGTTCACACGGGCAACAGTGAGGGCGTGGTGTTCGCGAACAATATCGTACGCGCGCTGCTGGCGGCCCATCGCCAAGCCGCAATAGGCGAGGTGGTCGCGGGCCAAGCTTTGGTGGCCGGCGACTCCAGCACGCTCGAAAATCGTGAGGGGGAGGCGTGGCAGCCGACCCATATGTACCTCGTTGGGAGCCAAGCCCGTGGCGGCACTGACCGAGTTGTTGTACGCAAATTCGACATGAGGGAGCTGTTCATCCCAGTTGTTCTGGAGCTCGTTGACGACCATTGCCAGCATCTGGGCCATCGTGTGGTTTACACGTTCACCCCACCGTTGCCGTTTGGGTGGTAGGAGCTGGTGGCAATTTTTGGGACCCCGAGAAGCTGATATACGGCATGCGAAAGCTTGGAGCAGAATTGGAGGCCGTTGTCCGAGAGGATGCTGCGCGGGCACCCGCAGAGAGGAATATACCGGTTGATGAGAATGTTAGCCGTGCCCTTAGCGGTGAACTCTGCCGCAGTGACGGCGTATGTGTCGGCTCGGCGGCTGAAACGATCAGTGAAAAGCAAGATGTAGGTATTTCCTCGAGGCGTCACCGGGAGGGGGCCGAAATAGTCGATACTGACAGCGATGCCGGGCCCTTCTGGCAAGGGCAATGTGACGATGGGCCACCGGACCGTCTGCCGCGACGTTTTCCGTGCTTGGCACTTCAAGCAGTTGCGTAACCACCACCGGGTGCAGATGCTCATACCGATCCACCAGTAGAAACGTTCGAGCATACGTAGGGTGCGCGCAGTTCCTAGGTGGCAGGAAGCCGTGGAATGGAAAGCCTGCATGACCCAGGGGCGCATGAGGAGCGGCACATAAATGCGGATAGGTTTGTCATTCAATAAACAGGCCGCACGACTCACCGGGCGTTGCGTGCCTGACGCAGGGGGGGGGAAGGCTGCCGGACGAGTAGAACGATGCCCGCGTCGGTAGTGTGTAAACGGCCTTTGGTAGCCAGCTCCTGAACCTCCGAAAAAGGAGGGCGCTGGTGCGAAGGGAAACACGACCAAAAGTCGGCTGGCAAAATTTCCGGCCGGCCAAGGGCTATGTAGCGCATGGCGGCGTTGCACGCGGGCTCGACCTGTTGTTCCCGTGCCCGATCGGTGTGCGAATAGCGCGCTGCAGAATCACCAAATTGAAATTCGGCAGCTGCGCCGGGAGCGTCGAAGTCATTCGTGGGGACGGGCGGTGCGTCAGTTGGCAGCGGAAGCCGTACAAGAGGGGTTCCCACGGGCTCGGCGCGGTCGGACGGGATGGGTACCGTCGGGACCAACGAAGCGGCAGGAGCCGGGGTCAAAACGATTGGCGCGGTCGGTCGCGGCCGTGGGCTCGCGGCGGGGTGATAGCACGCCGGGCGGATGGTCTAGGGCCCCCGCCGAGCCCGAAGCCATAATCAACAGCTGGCGGCGCGGAGCCAGCGGCGGCGGCTATTCGTCGGCGCGTCCGAGTGGAGATGCGGCCGGAAGACGGCAAAACGTTCGGGGGCGCCGGGGCGCCAGGCGGCGATGGGGTAGACGCGGCCGGATCAGTGATCACAGTGGAATCTTCTCCCTGTAAAATGCTCGTCGGGGGAGGAGCGCGCTGGGCGACAATCGTCGTTGCAGCGGGGGCGTCGGCATTGCCCTGGCCGGGAGGGGCAGACGCGGCCGGATCAGTGATCACAGCGGAATTTTCTCCCTGTAAAATGCTCGTCGGGGGAGGAGCGCGCTGGGCGACAATCGTCGCTGCAGCGGGGGCTTCTGCAGAGCCCTGGTCGCCCCCGGGGGGTACGACATTAACCAAAGCGAAAGTGGCGTTGGCGGCGGGTGACAAAACCCTCAAGCCAGGATGGCGATCAACGGTGGCGACGGAAGCAGATACACTAGCGACGAATCTCCCCGAAAGAGCAGAGAGTCGTCAATCCTCATACGTGGCCCGTGCGTGCGAAAATCGCGAAAATCCGAAGAGGTGAAAGGCAGCCCACCCAAGACGGCACTTTTGGTGCGGGGCACCAGCCCACCCAAACCGACACCGGGGGTCGGGGAAGAGCGAGTGCGGAACCCGTGGGCCTGGATGAGGAAGATACCCCCGTCCTCGACGGGGTGAGGCTGCTAGACCCACTGCGGTCGTGTTCTGTGGCGGGCTCTGGCAAGCGAAAGAATGCCCTGCCGGTACTCGAGGGCGTACTCGAACGCTGTGAGGAACTCAAGCCACCGCTGAACTCGCGCATTGTGATCCCCTATTTTGCCGATGCTCTCAAGTACCTTGTGGTCCGAAAATATGCGAAACTTTGTCCCCCATAGGTAGCGACGGATGCGCTTGACAGCCCAGACAATGCTGCCAGCTTCCAGGTCCAACGTGGTCCAGTTCCTCTCGGAATCGAGAGTAGCGCGGCTGATATAAGCATTAAGCAATGGGCCGTACCGAGCCGTCCAGTTGTTCTTGTTCAAGCACGGCACCAAAACAGTCGATAAAGGCGTCACAGTACACGCGAAAGGGACGGGAGCCGTCGGCTACAGCGTCCCAGTCCGGGAAGGCCAAAATTGGCGGAGCAGCGAGGTGATAGAGAGCGGTAGGAACGGCTATAAAAACGCATCCAGCTGGCAGTACAGGAGTACTGTATGCTGCATCACTGAGGGGGGAACCAGGCAGGCCGAAACTGTGAGGGAGCACGTAGGCTCATTTTCTCGACAAAATTGGACGCTCCAGGCGCACTCTCGTCGATGTCTTCAGAGGGGTTGATTCGCCAAACCCCCCCCAGGAACGAGGGGCGCATTTCTGCTCGCACGCGATGGATGCCGCACCAACCGCGAGCATGCGATCCAAAACATCTCGCCGAATGAAGGTTTGCGGGGAGCCAGTGTCAAGAAGCGCCACGCAACCAAAAGGTGCAAGCACGCCAGCTCCGCTGTGAATCGCGATTTTGTTTGTAAAAGAGGCGTCATCGAGGGTAATGGTGCCCTCAACGAGGCAGGGGCCGTGTTCTGGCAGCGCGAGGGAGGGGTCGACACCAGGTGCGACAGCCAAAACCTCGGGGCTGTGATCAGCCGGCGCGTCAGAAAAATAGGTCGAAACCTCCAAAGGAGGACCTGAGCAAGCGCGGTCCACGGCCAAAAGGCGGGGCGGCGCTAGTGAATCTCATGAATTCTGTGGCCGGAGTGCAAAATTGATGAGGGGAGGCGGGGTGTGCCAACCCGGCCTCACTTGAACGCGTCAGAAAAATAGGTCGAAACCTCCAAAGGAGGACCTGGGCAAGCGCGGTCCACGGCCAAAAGGCGGGGCGGCGCTAGTGAATCTCATGAATTCTGTGGCCGGAGTGCAAAATTGATGAGGGGAGGCGGGGTGTGCCAACCCGGCCTCACTTGAACGGAGGGTGTCACGAACGGCGGAAAGAGCTTTCCCGAGAAAACTTTTGCCACGCCACCGAGAGGGGTCTTGAGCCTCGGGGTCGTCTGCCCGGAGACCGATGCCCATAACGGGGTCAAAAGGGCTGGCTTCAGCCAAAGTTTTGTTGCCAGTCCTCAACAAGTGCTGCTTCGTGACGGGGTTCTGCGTGAATTTGGCTAAGGAACCAACCAGCAAGGACGGCGTCTTCCCGAACGCGGTCCCAGGTAGCGCGGTCGAAGTTATGCACGCCTCGACCGAGGTGTTTCTGCTCGCGAGGGTCTGGCGAGGCCATAATCCGCTCCGCTGTGTCGTGGTTCAGAAAAAGGTGAGCCTTTTCAGCCATCATATACTGCTCCGCGCAAGAATATGTTACTCCGTCAATGACAAAAACCGAGGGGGACCACTGCGAAAACTAGGAGGGGGGGTGCCAGAAAAGTACCACCCGCTCCGTTGAATACTCGAGAGTAGGGTCTAAGACCGAAGATGTCGAGTCTTCGGTGGCCGCAGGTTGCGGTGTGTGTTTGGGGGAGTGTTCTTCTCTGAAAACACTGAGCCCCTGGTGCACGAGGCGAGTCCGGTTCCACGTATACTGGCTCAGTGTCACCATTGCCCGTAGGCGAAAAATCGCCAGAAGGTTCTCTTACTGCGCCCGATGATCTCTGTCCTGGACCAAAGGGGGCAGGGGGCTCTGAGCCCGTTCTGCTTGACGAGGGCTGCGATTTTTCCGAATTTAACGGGTATGCTATCCGGTTGATCTGACCGGAGGCTGTGGAGTCACTACTGGCTCGACGGGCAGTACCAGGTTTTTCCTGTTCCGCTGGAGCCGAAGGAGCGCGGCGCACTTGGAGTGGCGTGCGCGAAGACGAAAGAGGGCCTGCAGACCCTGTAGACGCCTTCAAAAACGGTGCTCCGGTGTGGGGCAACAAAGGGTCCACCGGAGAGGGCTTCCGTCCTGTAGACCTGGTGGGGAAGGGGGACGAGGTAGCTAATCTAGTCGACTCATCCTTGATAGGAAAAAGGATGGAGGGGCCACCGTTATTGCGGGGAAACGCCGAGTCGAGCTTCAACCGAGATCTCGGCGTTTCGGTGTTTGCCTTCCCGCACCTCAAACCGACCACCACCGCATGGCCGGGAGTTGAAAGAGGGGGACACCCTCGCTGAAAAGAACGACGCGACGGCGCGACAGGGGTGTTGCGCGGTGCGTGGTTCGGGAGAGGGGCGTTTATCTCACCTGCTCTCGTGCCCAGGGTGAGGGGAGCGGCGTTCGAGGCGCGGGCTCCCGACGTCGGTGTAGACGCCCGGGGACTCCCCGGTAGAACCGGTGGAGCTGAGTCGCTGCATCGCTGCGTCGGTCCGAAGTACGGAGCAACGCGCGGGAGGGGGGCGGCGCAGGGCGACGCTGAGTGCTGAGCGAGCCGGGGACGCGTGTATCTTGTGAATTCAATGTATTTTCTCCCGGCAATGCTGGCGGCGGGTGGGCAGGAGGAGCCGAACCGCCGTCGACCTGTCAGTTACCGGCGCGGAAGGTGCCCGGATGGCGTCCGTTGGGGTTACCGTCCGAATTATGCGAGAAACCGTAGCGAACCCCCGACGCGGGAGCCGCGGTGGAAGAGGCAGAGGTGGTCGAACCACCACCGTGGTAGCCGGAGTTAGACTGTTGGTGCCCTCGTTTCGCGTGTGTGTTGTAGCCGCCACCTTGTCTGTGGCCCTGGCCGTGATGCTGCCCACGCGAATGGCCTGAACGTCGCCTGTTTTTCTTGTGGTTTTTCTTGTTCGGCCGTGAGTTATTTTCGCGGCGGTGTCGAGTCATGCGTTCTTGCCAACGACGGGACGCCGCTCCGTCGTCGCCGAGAGTTCCGAGGTCGGGGTTGAGAATATCGCTGAGGTTTTGAAAGGGATGCCTACACTGTCTGAGGGAGTGTGAGTCTTCGTGGCAGTTCAAACAGCGGCCTAGGTTTTCGCTGAGGGCGGCCGCGCGGGCGGACGATGAAAGTAGACCGCTCCAGAGAGGGGGGTCCTCGGTCTGGATGGACATGCAAACAGCATGAACTTCAGCATAGTGGTGTTCTTCTAGGGACCAGCAGTTGGAAGCGGTGTCAAGCCACGGGTCGAGGCAGTCAGGAATGGATTTGTGGGCGTTCATCACAAGCAGATTATTGCGCGACCACGTCAGCCAAACAGGCGACTGGGGAAGCGTCCGGCCCTGGCCGCGACCATTACCGGCGGGCCGGGGCCCCGACGGGGCGGATGACCGCACACTCGTCGAAGAAGCAGGCAAAGAAAAATATTTTTCGCCGTTGATGGCAGGTGTCTTATTATTCGCGAGAGTCCCAAAAGCCAACCACATGGCGTCCAAAGTACCAAACGGCCTCGACACCGTAGCCAAAACTCCCGGGTACAGCGTGGGCATCAAGCTGGGGAACTGCTCGCTCACTGCCATCCGAACAACCTCCAAAACAACCTCCACCCCCGGAGCCAAAACACGCTCAGTCCCCGTCGCTGCCGACACCACTCCCCGAAAAGCACGGCTAAAATCGCAAAAGGGGATCCCGTTAGGTACACCAAAATTATGCAACTTGGTGTAGCTGGCCCCTGTGTCGGTGCGATCGAAGTGGTTGCTCAGCAGCCTCAGGAGGAGCGCGAACGCTTCCGGTCCCGTCGATCCAGCTGCGAAGGCGCGCGACACCTGCCCAAAAAAATCAACCATCAAGGTAGTGAGAGGGGCGGTCGTGGGCCTGTCAGGTGCGGTGGCGCGCGCGAAGGATTTCTTGAGGGGGTACTCCCAAACGGGGATCCAATCGGTAGACCTGAGGCCTTCGTGGCTGCCATCGTTGCACATCATGAGAATATCAGACGTGGAGGCCTTAACCGAACGAGTTAGTTGCTGCGCGACGTCAGAAGGGTTGATCGAGGAGGGAAAAGGTAGAATATAAATGCGTGAAATATCCTCCAGTCCCAGGTGTTTGTACGCCCGTTGGACGTCTGCGGTGTGCTTTTTCGCGGCGGCGGCGGCAGAGTCGATCGCCGCCGTGCGAGCGTGGGCAAGGTTAGACGACACGGGCATGGCGCGGTCCTCGGACATGGTCAGGCGACCAAGAAGCGTGGCGGAGGAAGCAACATTCGCCAACGAGGGAACCACTTGTCTCTTGGAGCCGGTGGTGACTTCGGGAACGGGGCTTTCGCTGCTGCCGTCCGTGGAGGACCTCGAAGAGTTGGCCCGAGACGCGTCTCCCCGCGGGCGGTAGCTCCAATTTCGCCCGTCGCTCGAGCTGTCTTTCCCCTGGCCCCCCGGTTCCGCCACCTTCCAGCCCCGTTTCGCCGAAATGTGACCCTGTCGTGATCTGAACCCTTTCCACGGCGGGCCTTGCCGTCTTGACCTGTCGAGGCTCCCCCCGTGCTTGAACGCCGGCGGTCCCGGGCGTCATCGCGGCGGTAGGGGTGGTCACGGGCCCCAGAGCCGTCGGGGACTCCCCGGTGTTGGTGCCCCGGGGGTCGGTGAGTCCTGTCGTCCGAGAGGGGGTTGGAGGGGGCGTGGGCCTGACCCGAGCCCTGTCCGACGTCCGGGAGCCGTTGTCCCTGGGCGCCGAGGTCGGCCCGGCGCTTGGATTGGCGCCCATACTCTATCGGGGTCGGCAAAAAAACGGTGGCGGAGCACAAGTCGTGCGCCTGCCGCAGGCTTTTCACGATAGCCATGGTGTGCTCCCGGCGTTGCTGGGCTTTCCAGCTGTCACCCTCCATGACAAGCCAAGCGTCGTGAACGGAGAGGTCGTCCTCGGGCATGTCCAGTCGGAGCTCGCGAGCGACAGAGACAACCCTCGAAGCCGCCTCTAAGGGGAAGCATGAATTTGGGGCGGCGGCCATGCAGGCGACACTCCCCTGGAAGAAATCCAGATCCCCGGTACGCTTGATTCGGGCGTCGACCGCGATGGCGCTAGGAGGGAGCGTGGCGGAAGAGCCAAAACCGGGGGCTGGAGTGGCGGTTGTCGCGGCCTCGGCGAGGGGAAGGCGCTCCCCTGAGTTTCTTGTCTCGGCAACACGACGGGGCTTCGTGCTGCTGTCCACCCGCGCCGCCCGCAGAGCTTCCCTGGCGCGGGAAATGGAGTCCTGGGCGCAGGAGGCAGGGCGCGCGGCGTCCTCCGAGGCCACGGCGGCCTCCTTCGAAGCGTTGTTTGCGGCCTCCGAAGCAGTGGTAGCGTCGGCGGCGGTGCGAGCGGCCGCTGATGCCACATTCTCGGCCACCGTGAGCGCCTGCGCCCGGCGGCGGGCGGTTTCCGCCGAGGTCGCTCCGAGGGTCTCGGCGGCAGTCAAGGCCCGTTCGGCTGTCGCGACATCGGGGTGATCGTCGGCTGCAAGAGGCCGTGATCCCCCGCCGAGGTCCGGCACGTCTGACCAGCGCCGGATGAGGGCCGCCTGGGCCTCGACCGAGAGGGAGGTCCAGGCCTCTGGTAGTTGGGGGGGGCGGGGCTCGATCCCCGTCCAGCGCTGTCTCCCTAGCGGCGCATTGCATCGTCGTCCGCTCCTCGTCGTCGGAACTGCGGGCCTCGTAGTCCACAGCGTCGTCCAAATCCGTCCGGCCCGGACGCTGGGGTGTCCGCTCTCCCGACGAGGGAGAGGAGCCGTAAGTCCTTAGGCCGCTGGCAGACCTGGCGGGGCTGGGGGACTCCTCCTTCGCCTTTGGTGTCCGTGGCATGCTGAGTCGGGGACGGGCGAAAAACATCGGGGCAGGGGAGGGCACCGGGGCAGGGGGGAACACCGGGGCCGAGGGGGGCGGCATTCGGCGGAACTCAGGGTCGTGTAACGAAGGAGTTGCGGTGGCAGTATCCACGGCTCGTGCTTCAGCAACTTGTCTAGCGGTGATGAGGGCATGGCGAGCCATTCGGCGAGCACTACGAGCGCTTGGGGAGCCAGCATCGATCCGAGAAGGTGGCGCGATAGATATGCGGTCGTCACGGGTGGTACGTGTACTAACATCCAGTGTGTTTGGTGCAGGTACGTCGCCGGTACTGGGGGGGCTATAAGAAGCATCGTCCCTTCCAACAGCAGCATCATTTTTTTCTCAGCACACTTTCCAGCAGAATCGTCGCGGGTCGCTACAGCAGCGGGTATGGTAGGCGCTATACTGAACTCCACGATGCCGTCTTGTGGGCGGGGCGCAGGAAAAATTTCACGAGCGGCCGTCTCGCTCCCTCTAGCAGCAGTCTCAAAACTTGCAGCAGTACTGTAGGTTCCAGCAGAATCGGCGTGGGTGGCTACGGCAGAGGAAAAGGCAGATGCACTACGGAAACGCAGTGTGCCGTCTTGTGGGTGAGGCGTGGGAAAAAAAATCACGAGCGGCCATATCGCTCCCTCAAACAGCAGCATCAAAACTCGCAGCCGTACTGGAATTTTCAGCAGAAACGGCGCGGGTGGGCACAGCAGCGGGCAACGCAGGCGCAATACCGAAATCCAGTGTGCCGTCTAGTGAGCGAGGCGTGGGAAAAAAATCACGAGCGACCATGTCGCTCCGTTTAACACCATCATCAAAACTCGCAGCCGTGCTGGATTGTTCAGCAGAAACGGCACGGGCGGGCACAGCAGCGGGTAACGCAGGCGCAATACCGAAATCCAGTGTGCCGTCATGTGAGCGAGGCATGGAAAAAAATCACGAGCGCCCATATCGCTCCTTCTAACAGCAGCATAACTCGAACCAGTACTGGGGTTGCCAGGATCTCTGTTTGTTGCTACAGCAGCTAGGGAAGTAGGCTCAATACTGAAATCCTGTGTGCCGTCTTGGGGGTGAGGCGCGGGAAAAATCTCCCGAGCGGCCGCATCTCCCCCTCTAACAGCAGTATTAAAACGCGCAGCAGTACGGAATTTCCACGCGGACTCGTCGTTTGCAGCTACAGCAGTGAGGGAAGCGGGCTCAACATTGAAATCCAGTGTGTCACCGTGTGGTTCAGGCACGGAAAAAATCGCATCGTGCGCTCGCGGTGCGGGAAAAAATTCACGAGAGGCAGCACCGCTCGCGGCTATCCTACGCGTACGAGCGAGGTCGGGCAGCAGTAGAATCGTGCGAGGCGGAAAAACAGTATCAATCACTCTCTCATCTGGCCCAGGAGCAGGTAGATCCGACGGCGAAGAGCGCAGCTGGGTGGCGTGGAAAACGCTACGTCCAGGCTTGCCCGGCGCTCTCCGGCCCAGAGCAGAAGCAGCTGGCTCAACGCTCTCAGCGGAGCCAGATGGCTTGGACGACAGTAAATCGCCACGTCCAGGTTTGTCCGGCGCTCTCCGGCCCAGAGCAGAAGCAGCAGGCTCAACGCTCTCAGCGGAGCCAGGTGGCTTTGACGGCAGTAAAACGCTACGTCCAGGTTTGTCCGGCGCTCTCCGGCCCAGAGCAGAAGCAGCTGGCTCAACGCTCTCAGCGGAGCCAGGTGGCTTGGACGGCAGTAACAAGATACGTCGAGGTTTATCCGGCGCTCTCCGGCCCAGAGCAGAAGCAGCTGGCTCCACGCTCTCAGCGGAGCCAGGTGGCTCGGACGGCAGTAGGCACGAGTGGGGAGTCAAAACTTCAAAACCCAAGGCCTGGCTGGTTACGCGCGCCACGCGCTCCGAAGAGTCTGACGCTCTCCGGCCCAGAGCGGAAGAAGCTGGTTCAACGCTCTCAGCGGAGCCAGGCGGCTTGGACGGCAGAGGCACGTTTCGGCGAGCGAGAAGCCTCGGAAAATGTCTTGAACGAGGTCCGTCTTCCGGAAGCTGCTCGAGATTCACCTAGGGGCCCCAGCCCTCTGGATCTACGGGCGGGCGTGTTGTACAGGGCGCGCGATCCACGTCGTCATCACGGGGCTCCTGCCGAGAAACACGCTCCGCTTGGTGGTCTGTTGTACAAGGCGCTCGATCTCCATCGACGAGCCTTGGGCGGTGGGGCACTGGGCGGCTCTGGGCCTCAGTGTCTCGTCCACCACGAGGGGAAGCAGACCCTCCCTCCTTGTGAGTCTCCATCGTGCAGTGGGGCAACGGACTCTAAAAACAAAAAGCTAAACGAAAGCAAAAACAGAGTGAAAAAAAACTTGTACCGGCAAAAAGGAAAAAAGTCCTAAGCCGAAGACGCCACTTGTTAAGATCATGGACAGCGGGACACTTTGTATCCCTGGGCAGGTCTGCCTATTAAGCCGGTACTCATTGATACTCACGTTGATGGTCGCTTAAAGATAGAAGAGCCAGCTGCTTCTACTCTGGGCCGGAGAGCACCGGACAAACCTGGACGTAGCGTTTTACTGCCGTCCAAGCCACCTGGCTCCGCTGAGAGCGTTGCGCCAGCTTCTTCTGCTCTGGGCCGGAGAGCGCCGGACAAACCTGGACGTAGTGTTTTCCACGCCACCCAGCTGCGCCCTTCGCCGTCGGATCTACCTGCTCCTGGGCCAGATGAGAGAGTGATTGATACTGTTTTTCCGCCTCAAGCAGTATCATAACAGTAGCTTTGTGACCACAGAACTTGTATCTCTTCTAGGATTGAAGAATCGGCACGGGCACTGGTTGTGCTGGATGCCGACGGGTAGAAAGAACGGTTCAATGGGAAGAACACACACAGGGGATGTGGCAGACACCTGAAAAAAACGAGCTGGAAATAAAAAAGAGAAGAAAAACACCGCTATTAATACTCTTGTAAAACAGAGTTTTTATTTGGAAAAACAGAAAAATCTGGAACATCGAAAACTTGCGCGAAAATAATGTGGAATTATAGGAAAAAAGTTATCCGAATGACCCTAAGCAGTGGACCATAAGCAAGGCGGGTTCATAACTCCAAACACCAAGGGGCGGGAGTGTTCCGTTGACCCTTCGGTGGCTTGGAACTCCCTAACTAAAGTCTTCGACTGTGCATCTATGCCAACTTTTGAACTGTCCACCTGGTGTCGGGTTCGCCCCACCAGCCACATCGTCCCGAACATAAGCCGACTGGGGATTTGCTCCTTGCTTTGCTGCGCCACGGCCCCCGCAAAAAGAGCCACCGTTTGCGGATGATCGTTTCGATGCTCAGCAACGTGTCATCTTGAGGGATTTCGCGCACGAGCGGGTGGTGTGTTCGGTACGAAGTCGGCGCTGGAAGCCTATGACTCGCAAGAAGACTTGATGGTGAGCCGTTCGGAGCTCGGCAACGAAGTGCTCCGCTTTGAGGGTCCGCGTTACAAACACACGTACTGCTGTAGCAGGGTCTCAATCACCTCGCTCGGCCTTAACCCCTGTAGAACTCCAGTCCCGTTTTGGGGGCAAGGCACTCAAATTCCAAGTAATTTTCCGCCAATTGTCCCCAAAACGAGACTGCAGTCCTAAAAGGGTTAAGCATGTATTTTATCATACAACTCCGCGGGTCGAACCGTGTGAGGCATGCCAGCATGTGAGACGGACCCGTCGGATGATTTCGACTGAGGAGTTGGCGTTTTCGTGGACAATACCGCCTAGTTAAGGAAAGGTTGTGTGCTGTCACCGATACTGTTCAATGTATTCTTCGCTGCTGAGTTACACGTCGTACCGTTAAAAGTACGCTTCAGCCAAGACAAAGCCATCGTAAGGGATTTGGTCCAACTCAGTGATGCTGGAGTAGTTCGAACGGAGGAGCAGGAGCCGTTGGCGTGCGTGCGAAGGGCTGTATGGGGAATGTTGTACGCCGATTACGCAGGAATTGTGAATTGTCTCGGTTGAAGAGCTGGCAAAAATGATGACAGACAACGTGGCTGTCTTCGAAGCAGCAGGCCTCACGGTGTCGGAAAAGAAGACAGAGGCAATGCTTCTTCTACAAACACCAGACCAGACAACGCTCGCACCACCGCTCGTCATCAAAGCAGCAAGCCAGAGGTATAAGCAGACGACCCAGTTCTTATTCCTAGGCGGCATTCTGCACGAAAACGCTGACCTCTCGCTCGAAATCGACCAACGGATCCGTCTCATGCGAGCATGCCTCAAACGGTTCGGCCCGGAGTTGTATGATAGGACGACTGCCCCTCTTAGTCTCAAAGTCCGAATGCTGAAGGCCGAGGCGATTGAGACCCTGCTGTACGGGTGTGTGACGTGGACCCTCAGAGCGGAACACTTTGCCAAGCTTCGAAGGGCTCACAAGTCCTGTTGCGAGTAATTGGCTTTCAGCGCCGACTTCGTACTGACCATGTCACCCTCTGGTACGCGATGGCCCAGATGACACGTTGCGAGAGCAACGAAACGACCATTCGTAAACGGTGGCTCCTCTTTGCGGGGGGCGTGGCACGGCAAAGCAAGGAGCGATTACCCAGTCGGGTAATGTTCGGGACGATAGCTGGTGGGGAGAACCCGAGACCAGGCGGACAGTTTAAGACTTGTCATAGATGCATACTGTAGTGGAAGACTTTAGGGAGTTCCGAGCCACCGAAGGGTGAACAAAACTTGCCCCCTTGGTGTTTGGTGTTGAAACCGCGTTGTGGTTCACTGCCACAAAAAGGCGGGGAAGTGGTACCGGGGGATCCTTGAAGCAGCCGAACGGTTCATGGTGAGGTGGCACGAAGCTGATGCTGAGATGAGTAGGAAGCGCCGCGCATCCGCCGTGGGTGGTGTCCAAGGGAATGGGGGGGGGGGGTGTTCTCGATAGGAGAGATGTTCTCGATCTCATGCATGGCCGTAGTCGTATGACCATAAATGGGGGGGGGGGGGGGGCGACAGGGAGAAGTGGCAGAAAACCCGACCAAGGGAATGCGGAGAGGGGGGGGCAACAGGGGGAGTAGAAGGGAAACTGCGGAGGACGAAAGTAGGAAGGAAAGGGCAGACAGGGTAGCAAGGCACCAGGCCGACTAGGAAGTAGAACATGACTATACTACTAGTGCCACCAACTGGAGCAGCTGGTTCGAGCGCTGTCTTTCTTTGTCCCCTCTTCTTTTTGTTTATTAGTTTTTTTTGTTTTTTTCTTTCTTGCGCTGATTCTCCGTGATTTTCGTTTTGTTTCTTTCCCTTCGTTTTTTCGATGAACGAGTCATGTGGCGTGGGTGGATGACGAGCCTGCTCTGCTTGTTTCGTATATTGTCTGACGCCAAGAGGCTGGGCATAATGGACGAACGCAGGAAGGAGACGGAAGTCAGGGTAGCAAGGTACCAGGCTGACTAGCAGGGAGAACCTGACCGGGCTGTGCTCCTCGTACCACAAACTGCTGCCGCTCCCTGGAGGGTGCCTTGTGCTTTGGTTTGCCTGTTATTTTCACTTTGTCGTTTTCGCTTGGTTCTTCATTGTCCTACTCTGTTTACAAGTTGTGGTGTTTTTCTTCTTTTTTCTTGTTTTTTTCCAGCTCCTTATTTTCAAGTGTTTGCTACATCGCCTGCGGGGGGGGGGGCACGGCAGCTTGTTTATTTTTATATATACTGTATATTTCTATTGGTCTTCTTTGTTTTTTTTGTTTTTTTTTTTGTTTCCTTCCGTTTCTCTATTATATAGAATGTGTATGTCGTGCCTGTCGTATCCAGTATGATGACATAGCATTGCATTGCCCACTGCTGTGCTTACTGCTTACCTGGTACCTGGTACGTGGCAACGTGGCGCAGCTTTGTGACCACATAACCTGTATCTCTTCTAGGATTGAAGAATCGGCATGGACACTGGTTGTGCTGGATGTCGTCGGGTAGAAAGAACGGTTTAATGTGAGAAGAGCACACACAGACAGGTAAAATAACTGGGCCGTCTGTTTATACCTATATATGTGGTCTGCTGCTTCGATGACGAGAGAGCGGTGGGGCAAGGGATGTCTGGTCCGGTGTTCGTACCAGCATTGCCTCTGTCTTCGTTTCCGATACCGTGAGACCTGCAGCATCGAAGACAGCCACGATGACTGTCATCCCTTTGACGAGTCCTTCAGCCGACTTGGAGACAATCCCTGAGTCATCGGCGTACAACATGCCCCTTACATACAGCCCTTCGTACACATGCCAACGGCTCCTCCTGCATCTCCTTTGTTGCGACTAGTACTCCAACATCGTTGAGTTGAACCAAACCCCCTACATACAACGATGGCTTCGTCTTCGCTGACTGTGAAGCGTACCAGTATACGACGTGTAACGCAAAAGAAGCGAAGAAAACACGTTGAACAGGAACGGTGATAGCACGCAACCTTGCCACGGCCCCTCCCTGCGTGACATCGAACCATTCCGAGTGTTCGCCGTCGTCCGTACGCATGAGAGCCCGCAGCATGCATTCCATTCCTGGAAATTGCGGATATTTGCATCTTGGTTGGATTGGTGCGCCAGAGCGTGTGGGTACTCCGACAGCAGCTTACGGCTTATCAACGAATGAAACACATATACACAGGGGGGTTTCCTCTTCAGTCGTCCGAGCTCTTTAGCAACCGACGCACGACGAAAGCATATCGATCGTTGATTGTGCGGGGTGAAGCTGCATTGTCCCTCCGGGAGTATTCCCTCGGTCTGGTTGTTGTGTTGGATGTCGACCGGTAAAAGTAATGGTTGGGGTTTATGTGAAGAACGCACACACCCACACACCACCAGCAAGCAGCACCCGGTACGTACCAAGTACCACATACAACGAGAGGGTACGTACATCAACACATACATGCACACATACATGTTAATATGCTCGCAGGAACTCTATCTACACTACCAGGTATTAAATATTAATATTGTAGAAACATGTTGGCGCGTAATGCACCTGGTATGATATTTTAGACCACCTATCTGGTATTCGGAGAAAATGAACTACAACCATTATTCTACTCATAGTAGACGCCCTTCTTATCGGAGAGTTTCCCCCCCCGTATTTCCGACATTTTTTTAGCGCAATTTTTCAATCTTTTCCATATTTTCCTGATTGTATTTTCCCATATATATGTGAAATTGAACGAACTTGTTTTTTTTTGCTACTGGAGAATTCCACGAATATAGTGACAGAACGCCTCCGTATATTGATATATATCTCCAATTATTTCCAAACTTTGGAAATGATTATAAAACGCTCTCGGACAAGAATGAAGAGCCTTACATACTCGATGGATTATCTTTTTTTTAATATATACCTGGTATGTATTTATGTACCAGGTATATTTATACATACCAGGAGGTATGTATATGAATATATGTGTACAATTGTCCATCGTCCTCGTCGTTGTTGTAGTGGCTAGCTATTCCGTGATTCTCTCAAGACACATACTTTAAACGAGAGGACATTTTATTTTATAGTCGGATGAAGTCTATCACTATGTCCCCATATGTAAGGGGTATTTGTATTTCTTATTAATCTGAAAACCTTAGTTATATTTCGGGACAAAATGATACAGTATACATATATATGTATTATATATACAACGTACCAGGTATACATATATATACTATACGTATATCTACACAGCAACAACAGTAGTATACCTGGTACACATTTACATCTATCTGCTTTGTGACCGCAGGCAGGATTTCAGGGAGTTTTTTATTTTTATTTTTCTTTGCTCATCCCATTTGTTATCTTCGCACATCTTCTTCTCTCTCTCCTTCCAACTCGTAACTCAGATCCGGGGTCACATAGCAGGCTCTTCTACCCCCTTCTCGCTGCGGTACGTGCCTTCATTTTTATCGCGAGAAGATTTCAGCCTTTTCTTCCCTCGTCGATTCGCATCGAATTGTGCCTACCCACGCTGCAGGGCGCTCTCAACAATTGAATCCATTTTTATTTTTGCAAATAAAGTCAAATGTCCGACCCACCTGGGGCTCGAACCCAGGACTCAAACACAAGTAGAATTCGAGGTTAACCACTTGAACCACCGTGGCGACCGGCTGAGAGCAAATAATGTGAGAACATAATCATAATCAACATCATCATCATCATCATCATCACCATCATTATCATCATCATCAGGTACACCATCATCATCATCGTCGTCATCATCATCATCATCATCGTCGTCGTCATCATCATCATCGTCGTCGTCATCATCATCACCATCACCACCACGACAGCAGCAAGCAGCAGTAGTTACTGTACTCTGTGCGAAATTCCATCCAGCAGATCGGGACTCGACAAATGCACCCAGGTGCCTATTTTATGTTGCAGCGAAGAAAAACGTACGACCCCCTCCTCTGCGGTGTTTTGGCCTCGCAGCAGAGGATTTATTCTGATTCAACACAACAACCTGGATGGAATTCAATGCCACATATCATCATGCATGTCCAGATATTATTCGTTGTTCTTTTCTGATCATGTAGGGCCATCCATGGAGAAGCTATGCCACCGTTCGCGGTCATCCCACAAAACTGAGGGCCCAATAGTTCTGGTTATTTAATACCAGGTACGTGGGTTCAAGTCTCACCGAGTGCGCATGCTCGCAGGGACTTTTTCTCGCATGAAGAAATTGATTAGCGGAAAGCGCGAGAGCGTGAGTTAGCTACATTCGATGAAAAATCGACGAGCAGTGGGAATGCTGAACCCTATGCGCGACAAAAAATAAAGGCACGTACCGGGGGGGAGAAGGGACGACACCTGTGACCACGGCTTGTCCAGAAGATCGCCGAGGGTAAAACCTCCTACGAGCTAGGCTGGAAAGTAAAAGTGATGAAGAAAAAAAAAAAAAAAAAAAAAAAAACACAATATTATTCGTTGTTGTCATTGTTCTCATCTCAGCATGAATGGCCAAAGAGAAGCTTTATTTACCACACACACCGCGTTCGTATAAAATATAGCCATACCACTGACTCGTTTCATGTAAGAGCAAGAAGAGGAAAGACAGATCAAAGTAATAATACTGAGTAATGATGAGAAAATCACAGAGGATCGATCGCAAAAAGTAAAGGAAGACTAAAAAAGACCACGTTCGAACAAAATATAGCCATAACACTGACTCGTTTCATGTAAGAGCAAGAAGAAGAGGAAAGACAGATCAAAGTAATAATACTGAGTAATGATGAGAAAATCACAGAGGATCGATCGCAAAAAGTAAAGGAAGACTAAAAAAGACCACGTTCGAACCAGCTGCTCCAGTTGGCGGTACGAGTATACCATCAACATTGTCTACTCAATACTATTACGGGGGGGGACCTTTAGAACCGCAGTCCCGTTTTGGGGACAAACTACTCGGAATTTGACTGGTTTGTCCCCAAAAACGGGACTGCGGTTCTAAAAGGTAGGACCTACCAGGTATCTATTATGGTATACATGAAAATCTATGTATTTTACCATTTTTACCAACAATATTTATTTGGTCCTATTATGGTCCCCCGTAATAGTTGACCTGCTGGTGGTGTGCATATAATAAGTATATAGCCAAGTACACCCTAGAACCCTCAAGACAACCCCAAGCCAACCCCCCGCCTTCGTGCTAATTTTCCAGCTGATTTTTTAGATACAGAGGAGGAGGGTTCACACAAATGCCGGGCAATCTTTTACCACCAACCAGGTAGCTCTATTATTATGAAAAAAGAGGCTCCCCACGCTTAGACTTCTTATCGGAGAGTTTTTTTCCCAATTTTTCGACATTTTTTTCGCGCAATTTTTCAATATTTTCCATATTTTCCTGTTTTTTTTTTTTCCAAATAAATATTGGAATGTTGACGAACTTGATGTTTTTCGTTCTTCTGGAGAATTCAACGAATAGTGACAGAACGCCTCCGTATTTTGATACATATGTCCGATTATTTCTAAACTTACTTGGGGAATTTTTGGAAAAAACGCTCTCCGACATGATAAGAATGAGCTTAACCCCTTTAGAACCGCAGTCAGTTCCGTTTTGGGGACAAATTACTTGAAATTAGAGATATTTGTCCCCAAAAGGGGACTGCGGTTCTAAAAGGGTTAAGTAGCTGCTATTCTGGTTGTTGCTACCAGTATGTGTTTTGTTTGCCCCCCCCCCCCCCCCCGCTTCGTTTAGGAGAACACCGGGGACGTGTTTTCTCATCACCTACTACCTGGTGTTATACGGTGGTAGGTAGTGTAGTTCTGGTATAACAGTCGAACTGGTGCCCGCCTACTGCTTGCTGCTGTGACGTTTGCTTCGAGCCACACGGCGAAACCAACGTACGATGACATGACATTGCATTGTCTGCTTGTACTGCTTACTGCATAACAGCCAGTCACAGTGCAGTATCTCTGCTGTGGCGAGGTTTAGCGACCACATAACTTGGACGTAAATCTCTCAGGATTAGAGAATCGGCATGGACACTTACCGGTACTTGTTGTGCTGGACATCGACGGGTAGAGATAACAACGGAGAGCTTTTTGTCCATTTTTTTGACATTTTTTTCGCGCAATTTTTCAATCTTCCATATTTTCCTGTTTTTTTTTTCCAAATATTGGAATGTTAACGAACTTGATATTTTTGGTTCTGGAGAATTTCGCGAATAGTGACAGAACGCCTCCGTATATTGATACTTACCTCCCGATTATTTCCACACTTACTTTGGAAATAATTTAATTATGGAAAAAACGCTCTCCGATAAGAATGAACCTTATTATTGCGAAGAACACACCACACACAGGACTACTACTGTAACTACAGCAGTAACTGCTTGCTGCTGTCCTATTTGCTTCGAACCACGGTAAAACCAACGTACGTACTACTATCTTCTATTAATAATAGTCGGTGGCTATAGAAAAGTGCAAGGAGAAGAGCGTGCAGTATCAGCCTATCAAAGACCCCTTCCTTGATATAAAGACCAAAAACAAGGATACATTTGATTTCATCAATCGCCCAGAAAAGCAGCGCGTGGGCGCCCAGCAGTACGGACGGGCAAAAGATCACATTGCGCCCGTGCCGCACGATATTCCTTCCGCGGTACTCGTAGAATATCGGGGCACCGATTTCTATCACCCCCCGGCGCAGTTGTCCGTTGCTGCGATTGCCATTTTTTTCAGTCAGTTTTCCTCTCGGATGAAGTTCGTAGAGGGTTAAACTCTGTCGACGTGTGTGTTCTTAACCCGTTTGGAACCGCAGTCCCGTTTTGGGGACACTACTTACTTGGAATTTGAGTAGGTTGCCCCCAAAACGGGACTGCGGTTCTAACAACCGTTCTTTCTACCCGACATCCAGCACAACCAGTCAGTGTCCGTGCCGATTCTTCAATCCTAGAGAGAGAGATACAAGGTCTGTCGCCACAAGACTATGCACCGCAGTCCCGTTCTCGGGACAATCCAGTCAAATTTCAAGTAGTTTTGTCCCCTAACGGGACTGCGGTTCTAAAGGGGTCAAGTACGCCACAGAGACACTACAATCTCAGAGAGTGTGCGTGTTCTTCACATTAAACCGTTCTTTCTACCCGTCGAGACAGTACGTTGTTACGTACGTACGGTATGCGGTAAGCACAGCAGCTGTGTGTGTGTTCTTCACATTAAACCGTTTTTTCTATCCGTCGACATCCACAGCACAACCAGTGTCCGTGCCGATTCTTCAATCCTAGAAGAGATACAAGTCTACTCTGTGGTCACAAAGCTACGCCACGGAGATACTACGTTGCCACGTACCTGGTATGCAGTGAGCACAGCAGTGAGTGGGCAATGCAATGCCATGTCCTCATACTATAGATACGACAGGCACGACATACACATTCCATGAAATAGAGAAGTAGACAATGCAATGCCATGTTCATCATACTGGATGTGACAGGCACGACATACACATTCTATGAAATAGAGAACACGAAAGAAAGCAAAAAAACAACAAAAACAAAGAAAACAAATCGAAATAATAGGAAAACGAATATATAGAACAAAAAACTGTCGTGTCTCCCTGTGAAGGGAGGCCTTAGTCCGTTGGGCTAAATGTAAAAGGCTAAATCGCCTACCCAATAATAAGCCTCATAACTCATAACACGCTCCCCCCCCCTGGAACGGACCCGATTTACGGGTCGACGCGCCACCACACGCGGTTCCAATTTCTGAGGATCCAGAAGCATTTTTCAGATTCTTGACATGAGGAAATTCACTTTTCTTTAAAAAGCGATTTCATGGTGGACGTGAGATTCGAACTCACGACCAACGACCCATGTCCTGCCGTCGTCGCCATTTGTTAAGGTCATATTAATATATATAGTCCGTTGGGCTAAAGGTAAAAGGTTAACCAAAATGTCGCCTACCCAATCTACAAGCCTCATAACATCCCCGCAGGGAATGTGGCAGACACTTGAAAGTAACGAGCCAAAGAAAAAAACACCACTTCGTCTACATATATATATACACAGAGTATAAGAATGAGAACCGAGGGAAAATAGCCGGCAACCAACACCCTTCAGGTATTATAGCCGCAGCAGTTTGTGGTACGAGTACCATGTCTATACCCTTCCTGCCGTCTCCGTTCAGCGCTCGTCAACTATGCCCCGCCCCTCGGCGTCAGACAACACAAAACAGGCAAAGCAGCAGGCTCGTCATCCACCCACGCCACACGACTGACTCCCTTCTCATTAATATACAGCTGCTGCTGCAGCAGTAGAGGATAGGAAGAGAAATATTATAACGAAAATCACAGAGGATCAAGCTCAAAAAAAGAAGAAGAAAAAGATAAAGGAAGACCACGTTTTTGAGTCAGTAGCGGCACCAACCAGTTGGCGGCACGAGTAGCGTAGGCATGTACTACTTCCCCTGGTCGGCGTGGGGACCTTGCTACCCTTGGCTGCCACCTCCTTCCTACTTTCGTCCACCGTGGCCCAGTTTCAATGACATGTTTGACATCCGACATAAATTAGTGGTGGATCGCTTACCACATGTTCGACAAAATGGTTGACTATCACTGTGCACGAGACGAATAAGAACTTGCCCTACGACACTCTCACCTGAAGCCTACCTCCCTAACTAAGGCAATCAATATCTGATCAACCATTTGTTGGGTAGCAATGGCCCCTTTGTCTCGTGCACAGTCTGTGCCAACCATTTTACATAACAAAAAATTAAGTGATGAGCTCTTCGTCCTACGGGAATGGATAAAGTACTCTCACATCTCCGAGGTCTTTCCCGAAATTTTCCAAGGCGATCGGGGTTGTGCCCGCGGTAGGATTCGGGTTACAAACAAAACCAAAATCGAAAACGAAAATGAACACGGCAACCAATCACGAAAACGAAACCGAACCGAAAACCAATCACGAAAACCAAAGTTAACCCTTTTAGAACCGCAGTCCCGTTTTGGGGACATAGCACTCAAACTTCAAGCAGTTTGTCCCCCAAAACGGGACTGCGGTTCTAAAAGGGTTAAAGCGACAGCCAAACCAAGAATAAAAATGAAAGTGCGGCCTCCCTTTCTTTGGTGACCTGGTTGATTGTCTCACTCCACTATTACCGTTACGGGGGGACACAGTAAGTACCGGTAAGGCCTACGGTAGAGACACAAAAGCCTGTATGATATATCCCTATCTATGTTAATAATAATTTCCGAGGTTTTCTTCTTTCGGGAAAGTTATGAGTGATCAATGTTCAAGATTATGCTGCACATTGTCGGATGGCAAGATAAATAATACTAATGTTTAGTCCTATATAAAATAGCCCCCCGTAATATCAATGACACAGTCCGGAAACACGTTCTTCTACGTACGACAAGGGCACTGACTGGCTGTAATGTTTCTGGCCTAACTATTTGTTACGGAAAGAGGGCTCTTCCACCAGGCAACTACTTTCTGATAGCACAAACGCAATTATAACTTTTTGCAATCCCATTTGAACCACTCTATAGACTACCAAAACACGTTGTAATCCCGCTCGTTTGTGTTTCGCCCTTTATCTGCCAATCAATGCCGTGGGGGTGGAACGCTGACGAGGGTAAACGAGGGGGTTTGCCAAGGGAGGGGGAGGCCTCCAGGAACATTGTTTCGGGGTTCACATTGATGGGAGAGGACTAACCGAATGCCGCGGTATTGGAGGATATTCGGTTCAGGTCGAACTTGAAATAAATATATATGCGCAAATAAATATCGTATGACACAAGGTACATTGTGGAGGGCGAAACATTCGTCATTATTACATGTATGTATGTGGGTCATTCTTTTTATCGGAGAGCTTTTCTTGCAAGTTTTCGACATTTTTTTCGCGCAATTTTTCAATCTTCCTTATTTTCGTGTTTTTTTTTCCCGAATTTAGGTGTGAAATTTATCGAACTTGATGTTTCTGCTTCTGGAGAATTTCACGAAGAGTGACAGAACGCCTCCGTATATTGATACACAACTCCAATTATTTCCAAACTTTGGAAATTATGGAAAAAAACGCTCTCCGATAAGAATGTAATTATATATGTACCCACATAATATATACCAGGTATATATATACAAACCTACGTCATAGGCTCATCATGTTAATATTAAGCGTTATGCACGTATCCACTAAATTATAATATGCATGCCGGCTAAGTACTCCTCAAAGTCATCGCGCGCCGCCTCAGCGACTACTGCGAACGGGAAGGCATCCTAGGAGCAGTGTGGCTTTAGGCCCGAACGGTCGACGGTCGACATGATATTCGTGATGCGACGCTTGCAGGAATTGGCAAGGAAGAAGGACACTCAGCTGTTCATGTGCTTTGTCGACCTCACCAAAGCCATCCCTCCGTCGACCGAACCCTCCTGTGGGCTGTCTTGGCTCGCTTTGGCGTGCCACCTAGAATGCTTACCGTTATCCGCCAATTCCCCGACGGCATGCGAGCATGCGTGCGGCTGGATGACGGCGAGTGCTCAGATATGTTCGACGTGAAACAGGGCCTTCGGCAAGGGTGTGTGCTTGCGCCATTGTTGTTCAACATGTTTTTCACAGCGGTGCTGCGTGTGGCGGAGAAACGTTTCGCTGCTGATAAAGCCATCACGGACAGCTTGGTGCAACTCCAATGAAAGCAGGAGAAGAAGAAAAAAAAGAGGGGGAAGGCACGGGCCGGGCACGCCGACGGACAGGGGACTGATAAAGAGGCCCAGACACTGTGGGTTATGTTGTATGCAGACGATGCGGGCATAGTATCGAGACCACCTAACGGCCTGGAGAGGATGATGACGGTGTGTTTGCATGACATGTGCCGCTTTCGGCCTGACGGTCTCGGAGGCCAAGACGGAGATACTGTGTCTGCAAACGAAAGATGGGGGAACGTGCCGTTCACCGTCACCGCAGCCGGCCAAGTGTACAAACAAACGACCGAGTTTGTGTATTTGGGCGGGGCTATCAGCGCAGATTGGACGAGCAGAAGTGCTGAGGTAACCCGTCGACTCCAGAGGGCATGGGCATGCTTCGGGCGGTATAAGATGGAAATCTATGACCGCCCGGGTGTGCACCTATCTACGCCTGAAGGTGCGAATACTGAGAGCCGAGGTGATCGAAACGTTGCTCTACGGTTGCACTACTTGGAACCCGAGCAAGACTGATTACGTCAGGCTACGGGAGGTCCACCACAAGATGCTCCTCCGATGCATCGGCTGGCGAAAACGAAAGCGCGAAGACCACATTCTATCCTATGCTAGCGCGCTTCTCAGGACAAACTCTGAGAGCGTTGAGACGACGGTACTCAGACGTAGGCTCTTGTTTGCGGGCTTAGTGATACGCATGGGAGAGGAGCGTCTGCCGAAGAGAGTGATGTTGGGGGAGATGGTTGGGGGTAAGGGTTACTCCGGAGGACAGGAGTGGGACTGGATGAGGTACCTTTAGGAGGACCTCAAGGAGTTCGGCATCAAGCTCGAAGGGTGGCGCGAGGCAGCACAGAAAGCCGGTAGATGGTTCCGACGGGTCGAGGAAGGGGCGGAGGTCCTCATGCGGAAATGGCATAAGGATGAGAAGGAGGCATCGGCAGAACGGCATAGGATAGCTGCAACTGCAACCACGACCACAACCGTTGACGCCAACGCGCGGCGCAGAATGGCAGGGAAGAGGGGGGGGGCGAAAGGGGGACGAGGGGGAATGGGGGGGGGGGGGGGGAGGGGAGGGGGGGGGAGGCGGTCTGCCCAACAGACTGAAGCCTGGGTATGGCCATCATCGTCATGATGCACTCCCTTCTTTGGGACCCAAGTAACTAGCATGGTGCCACCTGGGCAACTTTGCGTGTCTGTATGCTCAAATGCCTGGCTTTCGTATTTTCTTTCCCCCCCGCCCGTGTTTGTCCCTTTTTCTCCCTTCTTTTTTATCTTTCTTTCTTTCCCGTGTGTACCTCTTTGTGTCTCTGTTTGTACCTTGCGTTTTGCTTTTTTGCTTTTTGCTGTCTGCTTTTTTTGTTTTTTTTTTGCTTCGCTTCATCTCCTTTTTTAGCTTTTTGTCTGCTAATCTCTTTTTTTTTCCCTGGGGTCCTTAGTGGTGGAGTGCATATGCTTGTTTTATTTTTTTATTTTTTTGCCTGTATTTTACACCCCTCGCGATGCGTGCGAGCCTGAAATCTGCGAAAAATTGCCCATTCTCTTGTGTATCCTTTCTTGATTTCTTGCTTTATATTGCTTACTTGCCTGACTTGAACTTTTTTATCTCTCTTCCCTCTTGGATGTGTGATTTGTTTTTCTATTTTTGATTTCGATTTTTCGACGTCGAGTTGTCTTTTTCCTCCTGTCTGTTTTTTCTGGGTAGTATGTGGTCCTCTCGGTTTCTGTGGCGACTTGTACAGCGTACCGCATGTATCTGATACGTACGCGCGCGGACCTCCTTTTTTCATGTTTTTGCCTGAAGACTTAGGAGTGAGTGTAGATGTGCTTCAGTTATCGTGTGTACTACTTTTTGCTTGTTTTATTTTTTTACCGAGGTATTTCTTCCACTCCAGAGGTATTGGAGCCTGTCCTGCGACCACGGACTGCATTGTATTGTGGCGATGAGTTAATGTGAGAACAACAACAAACAACAATATATATATATTGATATGCCCGGTATGTAATATATATACACAAACCTACGCCGTATGGGCTCATCGGATAAATACTGAGCGTAAAAGGAACACCCGGTTCGGGCTGTTTTGTGGGCATGCGTCACGATCCGAGCACGGCGGCGCTGCCCCCTCGTGGCGTGGCAACAAACACCCGAAACGATGTGTTGGCGTGCAGGCGGGGTTGTCTGTCAAAGGAGGTGGTGGGGTTTGCGTTGGAAGACGGGTGGGCGTCCGTCGCTGGCCTAATAAATGATGGATGTTGTCGTTGTCGGTCGTGTCGGCGAGAACACCACGAGGAGGTGGGGGTTATTGGGGGGGGGTGTACTCGATAGGAGAGATGTACTCAATCTCATTCATGGCCGAAGGTTGGGGGGGGGGGGGGGGGGGTATACTCGATAGGAGAGATGTACTCGATCTCATGCATGGCCGTAGTCGTATGATCATAGACCCTCGCATCCCTACAATGCCGGGACGGAGCATGTCGGGTTTTCACCGACCAGGCAGACATTGCTTGCACCAAGCGCGAAGCACCGTGAGGTGTCCGGCGAGTCGCATGAAAGGTGAGAGCTGCATCCTACTGAGAACCGCTTGCGAGGCGGACTTGCATCTGAATGACAGCTTCAATGAAATCATTCAAGTTTCGGTGTAGGCATTTCCAGAGACAGCAATGGGAGTACTATGTAACTGCCTCTTGGATGCCTTACCATGAACACTCTGTGATACGATCATTCCCACTTGTGCGGGGTAAGGGTTCTTCAGCTTGCACAAATGATCTAACTCGACAAACAGTTGTGACCGACAGCCTAAACAGAACAAAATGATGCGGTACCCTGGTTGTCCAGCTCAAGCAGTGAGCGGCATATTTTACAGTGTCGTTACTCACATCATGCATGGCTGTAGTCTTACGACCATAAACCCTCGCATTACTATAATGCCGAGACGGAGTGTGTTGCGTTTTCACCAACCAGACAGACACTGCTGGCACCAAGCGTGAAGCGCCTAGAGCTGTTCGGCGAGTCGCATGAAGGGCGAGCTATACCCTGCTAATAACCGGTGGTGAGGCGGACTGGACCTTCTTGCATATGGATGACGGCGTTGAAGGGGTTGTTGTTTTGTTTTGGGTGCCGCCACGTCCGGAGACAACAATGGGTAAACACTACGTAACTGCCGAGTTGGTGCCTCACCATGTGCTGCACACCACGTGATGCGACCGTTCCCCTTGTGCGAAGTTAAGGTTCTGCACCCCGCACATATATTCAAATTCGACCGCCGGCCATGGTGACCGCCAAAAAACAAAAGGAGGTGTGTGGGGAGTGGGGTTGGTGAGTAGTGGCTCCATGAAACGATCTTGAAGAAAGAGCGGAAAACGGAACCCGTCGGGAAGGGGGGGGGTATAGTGGCTCCGTTGCAGGTTCTTTAAGAAAGAGACGATAACGGGACTCGCACCGTTGTCAGTCAGCATGTGCTCAGCAGAAGGTTCGGGGGGGGGGGGGGGGGGGCGTATAACGGCTCCATGGGCGGTCCTTCAAGAAATATCAGATCACAGATCTCGCACACGTGGAAGCCACATATGCCTGCAATATCTACTAGTAGTGCCATCGCGGGTTCGTCAACAAAGATAATACAACGAGGCCCGTGCCATCAATAGTCAAGACGTGCAGAGGAGACCTACTGTAGCTCGAGGGGGGGGGTGAGGGCCGGGGAGGGAGAGGGTGTACTCGAGATCATGCATGGCCGCGAGCGTAGGGCTACAAAATCCTCGCATCTCTGCAGTGTCAGGACGGAGCACGTCGGGGTTTCGCCGACTAGAAAACAAATTGCTTGGGAGGTGTCGCGCTTCTCGTGCGACTGGCCGCCCGCTGCAGCCCTTGTCACCTGTGAGCTCATCATCGATCGCCCCCCCCCTTTCGCTGCGCTCAGTCGATTGCACGAAAGTCGCGGAGGTGAAATTGCCGCTCCCCCGCGCCCGTGTCGACCCCCACCTCTCCCGAAAGGCGGCAGCTTGTTCTGGTCGGGTGCCACACGGACACACAAACTCACCCACACACTTGCTTACGTTCTCTGTCTATGGCTGACGCATCGGTTGTAGTGTGAAAGACCCCCCGGCCTGGCTCGCAAAGGGCGATGGGGACAGCTTGCAGCGTCTTCCGGTCAAATCCGCCTCTCTAGTATTCTGTCTCGATTGGCGGGGCGTGGTGAGACCTGTCTCCCCTCCTCTTCTTCCACTCACACGTGCTGGTGATGCGTACGTTGACTGCTGCCCCCCGGACCCCCTAGCGGGCGTCCCCTCAGCAACTCGCGGTCCCTGCGCCGGCCCTGCCCTCCGCAGCTGTGTGTGCGATAATCATTGCTGCGAGACGACTGGGCTCTAGCTCCGCGGTGAAGCCCTCCCTGAGTATTTTTGGGGGGGTAGTAACTGTAGGGCACAGCGGTCTCATTGTGGGAGAAGTGACATCTTCCGGGAGTGTTGGTGCTCGCGTTAGGGCAAGAGGGTCTCTGTGCGTGGGAGAAGCATAACCTATGGCGACGTATGTACGGCTTCGATAGTTACCCTGTCTTTGGCGTCTTGCCCAGGCATCTATTCTTCTCGGCTTCGCTCACTCGGGCGGTCGTTCCGGTCGCGCTTACGGCTTGCCGAAAGGGTCCTGAGGTAGACGCGTCTACGTTGAAGAAGGCCGTGATGGACAAGCGATCGCCGGGCGTGTACTTCCCCTCTCTTTCCCTCCTCCTCCTCCTCCTCCTCCTCCCTCTCCTCGGCTTCACGCCCCTCCGACGCAGGCAGCCAAGATGCGGCGCACGCGCAGTCTCGAATCGCCTCTATCCTCTTCCTCCACCCCTGAAGCGATCAGCTGGCAGGCAGTTTGCCCCTCTTCCCCTCGCTCCTCCCTCCATAGCTTAACCTTCCCCCACTTTGTCCCAGAGGTAGACGCTGACTCTGCGAAATTGCTGTTTTTGCTACACTGTCCGTCTTTCGCCCCCCCTTGCATCGTGGCTACTAAGTGGTAACTGATTGAATCGGGCGAGGGCCTTGAAAAAAAGTAGTCCAACATTATGTAGGCCGCTCGCCCAAGGTGCATTGTGTAATTCCACAACTGCCAACCCGAGTCCACGTGCATGGGTGGGAGCCGGCATCTAAACCCCCGCTCGGGCCTAGATTGTCCGACACTCCAGCCAATTGCGGTCGCAGTAGAGAAAGAAAAAAAGAGGTTGGCCGCACGCTCGCACAGCTCCGACTCGTGTGACGTTGTCTCGTCCGCGGTTACTGCGCGTACACACACCCAAAATCTACAAGCCGCTGTCGCGCGCCACCCCCCTTTGCAACAGCATCATGTCTTCACGGGCCGCCCGCGGCCCTATGCTGGGCCTGCCCTGAAGGGCTACTTCCACGTTGTAGATTCAGCCCAACTGCGTCACCGTTGCCTCTTCGAACAACACGTGGCAGAAACCCCCCTTCAACGAGGGCAACCTCAACAGGGGTATACTATCAGGATGGAACACATCGCGTGTCACCAGGGTGTCCGCGATGAGCTTTGTGAGACGTCTCACCCGCCGCGCCGTGACGATGTTGGCTCTGAGATGCGCCGGGTTTTGTTCCGCCAGTCAACCGTTGGACTATTGACATAACCCACACCGCCGTTTGGACAGACGCCATGATCATTGCCAGCATCGTAGGTGAACAAAACTGCGTCACTCTTCCACGAGAGCTTACCCCTAGAGTTCATAAACCACCCTACGAAGGCTTTCGGTTCTTCGGCCATCCCCACATCGCCAATTATTTTGGTGACACCTTCCAGATATCTCTGGGGCTGTTATCCACGGCCTCGAGGTAATGGGGCTTAGTCTTGTTGCACTACCCATGTGATCGATGGTGCGGCCTTGGGCACCTGCGCGATGGGACTCGGCTGTCATACCCAAGCCGCCGGTCGAAGGTACGGCTTAGCTCCCTGCCCCATGCCGCACACGGTGGTTGCCGGGGGCAGGTGTTGGCATTTACACATGCGGCGCTTACGCCCCCCCCCTCACTCGCTCCGTGTCAAAAGAAAAAGGGTGCATGGTCAATGGTCTAGTGACTAAAGCAAGCAACAAATGAGTACCCCCCCCCCCCCCCCCCCCGCCACTCGCGAATGTTGCTCCCGCCCCACAGCTCCTGAAGGAATGCGATGCTGAACTGCTGCTGCTGCTACTGATGCTGCGCTGATCTGATGCTGCTGCTGCTGATGATGAGGGTGCTGCTGCTGCATATCCGCTTCGTTCTGTGCCTACGTGAGCGTGAGCCTTCGCGGAGTCGGCGGCAGCGACTGTCCCGTGGGCTGGGGAAACGACTGCGACTGCCCCTGAGGCAGTAGTGTCGAATGGACCTGTCCCGGAGGCGAGAACGACGACCACTGCTGCCGCTCTATGTCTTGTCGCGGCTGCGACTGATGCGTCGCTTGTGGTGACCAGGCATCGCGGCGGAGGCTTTCCACGTGTTGCGCTCGTGCGGATGGCGATGGGGGCGGCAACTTCGGCTCCTGCTTGGCGATGGTGACGGGGGTGCTGCCGACTGCGGTCGCTGCGGCGAGCAATCTTAGCTCGTGGACTGCCAGGGCTAGGCGTAAAGTTCACGCTGGCCACAAAGGAGTGGAATGCTAAAGTTAATGAAACGTTGGCTAATTTATCAACCAAGAGACTAAGACCTCGACAGGGACAAACATAATTTTATTTGGCCCAAAATAACTTGAATTTTGAACGCAATCCACAAACATCAGGAAATAAGCTGGTTCGCGTTATATATCACGAATTGAGCGTCAATACCATGTTCAAACGTCAAACCACGAATACGTTACGTAGCGGCCGATGTTGTATGATGGGCAGATTTCTGTCGATCTCATACATGGCAAACAATTACTTCGAACGGTGTTTTTCGCGATTCCTGCCTCTTTTCAAGTGCTGCATGCTTAAGATAGACTGCTATGAGCAAATATTGACCCACCCATCAATTATCTAGTTTTTTGCGCACACGGCAATACCGACAGCACCACAATTCCACAGACAGGTGAAGGGTGCGAGCTTGCCTGCAAGCGACTGGTACGGCTAATATGACGGTATCGCTGTACTTATGATAAAAAAAACATGATGATGAAATGAGTTCTTCGACGCGAGATAATCCGACGATCAAAGTCGGGGGGAAGAGAATCCCCGGGATAGCTGCCGATCGCGGCCAATAACAATAGCAACCGCCAGAGCGACGCGTCGAAGACGGAGCTTGAGCATGGGGGGATGGGATGCCGCCTCTCCCCAGCGCGGTGTTTATATTGTACCTGGTACCAAAACACTACCGAGCGAAACAACGAAGGTGCTGCGTTCGTCACGCGCAGTACCAAACGACTCATGCGACCGGCAGCCGATCGATGCGGAACGTCGGGAATATATGAGACCCCCTGAAGCGGCAGGCGGCCGCGCTATGGCTTATCTTGAGTTGTTACTGCTGTTGCCGCTGCTGCTGCAAAACACATATCCCGGCTAGTCTGTCTCACTTTGTACCACACTATCCGTAAATGCTCCTGCTGAAACTTGCACGTGATCCTTACGTTTCCTGTTGTTTCATTGTTTCGGTAGTTTTTTAGAATGTTCACATTATCCCATCAGTGATGTGCCGACAGTTGTGACACGCATCGTTTTGCTTTTGGCTTTTGGCCCGCATAAGTTTAATTTTGATGATTCATGTGCTATGCGGTTGGCTCTTATAATCTCGCTATATTTTGTGCGCACAACGATATTGGAACACTAGGATTGCGGTACCGGCTATAAAAAAGGTCCTGCGGCTAGCCCTAACTGTGTTCCCAAATCGCGCTGACTACACTGTGCTCTTTCTGTCTCCCTGGGTTCACCATGTTGCAGCAAGGTCAAGCTGCCATGCCTTCAAGAATGTAATGACCGATACACCTGCAGTTTTTCACTTTGCCATGCACCAGGAGTATACTTCGTATACCCCTCAATCACGCTGGATCATACTTATCGTTTCTCCCTTGGTTCTCCATGTTTCGTCAAGATCAAGCCGTCAGGCCCCAAGAAGGGCATGGTCGACACAGCAGTATCGTTGAGCCTATTATTCGTCCGGTATAGTGTGGGTCGAAGCGATGGCACCCCCTCTCGCGGCGGGATGTGCCTCCCGTCGCGAATAGGACAGTTTGAGCGGCGTGTGCTAGCTGCGGTGGCTTCACACGCCACTCAAACTCGAACTAGAACGACAGTGCAGAAGAACAAGGCGTCTACATACTTCGTAGTCTGACGCTTCGTAGGTGGGTGAGTGGGTGGTGACTTGCTCGAGCTCAATATTCTTTCCGTTTTTCGTGGGGAAGCTCGAGCATATTATTGAGAGTAGGCACCGGTAGGGGTGCACTCTCGCTGGGACCGTTCCTGTCCCTGTTCCGGAAACTCCAGCAGTCCCTTTGTGCCTGTCCTTCTTCCGGTATAGTGTGGGTCGAAACTATGGCATCACGTCCCGCGGCTGTGGGTGCCAACCCGCCCTTGCCTCCTGCGGTCTTGCTCGGACGGGAGACCTCTTGTCGGAGACTAGTCTCCCCTATGGGTTACGAGCGTCTCACTTATTATGTCTTCCATACTCGCTTTTTCTTGAATATGTATAGCGTCTTTCTTTTTATCGGTGTCCTTATCCCACTCTAGGACCGGGCTGTTCCTCGAGGTGCATTCGCTTGATGGAGGTAGTCTCCCCGGGTTCGGAAGGAGACCCCATGGTAGAGGGTATTTCCGATAATCAGTACAGAGAGTTCAACGAATTCCCTCTGAGCGAGTAGAGTAGGTCATCGGCAGCCTTCGGGGACAACCCGGTACAGTGAGCAGAATGGGATAAGATCGCCGATAAAAAGAAAGACGATATACAGATTGAAGCAGGAGTGAGTATGGAAGAAACAAGGGAGGCGTTCGTTCCCCAGACGGGAGCCTAGTCTCCGACAAGAGGTCTCCCGTCCGGGCAAGACCGCAGGGAGTAAGGGCGGGTTGGCACCACCGGTCGGGGGAGGTAATGCCATTGTTTCGACCCATACTACACCGGAAGAATAACAGGTATAGAAATACTGCTGAAATATCCGGGGCAGGGATAGGAGCGGTCCCAGCGAGAATCCACCCCTGTATCACGTGGAAGGCACTAACGAGTCGTGCCTTCCTCACCGGTGCCTGCTCTCAATGAACGCAAGATTCCCCACGAAAAACTGGCCTGAGGCATGACGCTACTCCGTAGGGCTAACGCCTTTATTGTCTCCGCGCACTAGGGGGCCTTAAGTGGTGCCGCATTCTGTACACGATCATCGGCTTCGCTTCCTACCGACTGTTCATACTGTGGTCTTTCGATTACTTCACTAATACATCTCCAGCCTAAAAATATGGCAACACACCCCTTGTCAGTACTGTCGTTTTTACAGCCCCGGGTTAACAGATACCTACATATATATATCGCCCATTGCAAAAATGCGCGGAGAAACGGCGGGCATCAGCCCGCCGCGTCGAAACCCTGTGGAGAGACTGCAGATCGAAGGGCTCTCCGCACTTCGAGATACCTTCTTCCTCGAAATGAGGTGAACGGGTTCGCTCACGTTTTTTACCAGCGCGCCCGCCTGCCTCGACTGCACCGGGGAGGTTTGCCCGACGGCCTACCCGAGGACTTGTGGGGGCGGCGTGGGGCCGTGAATGCCCACGTTGTTTCCTTATTACGCCTACTACTGCTGTAGGCTGTAAGTAGGCGCTACCGTAGGTTTCGCCCTTCGTGCCTTTTTCCAGCAGTCTTCCCGACGGTGTAAATATTAGCTACCTTCGAGTTCTGATATAAATACTACTGCTCGACAGCCACCGCCGTATCTTAGTGCGGATCTACTCTGGGTCTTCGAACAATGTTCGCATGGTGTTGAATTATGTGACATGCCGTTGATGTGCCTGTTCATATAAGTAGCATGTGGTGCGCGGACTACGACTGCTGATAAGCAGCTGCTGTCTACTGCTGCTGGCGATACACTATCGAGCAGTGCTTGCTGATGCTGCTGCTGTGTACGGTATTCCACTGCGTTTAGTGCCGCAGTGCAGCTGCCGTACAACCTAACAACAGTGGAATACTGAAAATTTAGTACTGATCGGGTGAGAGTGGTGCTTTTCGAAACATTGTCGTGGGCTTTCTTTCGCGATGACTACGTATTCAGTGCATGGATTAATATCCAACTGGCTGGATATGTGGATTCAACTGCTTATTGACGGGTGGCAGGGAGTGTTCCTACTTAGTTACAACAGCTATACGCGTAATACAACGTTGTTAGCAGTTATGGTATCCCCTGTTGCGGCGTTATGATTATTTGCTCAAGCATCCGCTCATCATACCTGGCAGGCGTTTGCCTGACTGATGAATGTCGCACATCTTCGTTCAGATGACATCCGGCGAGCAAAGCAAGCAACTGACACAAGAATGACAACCTCCGAGCACCTGTGTGAGTGACCAGAGTAGTTTAGAACCAGAAGCACTACCTGGATATCATCATCAGTATAAAATAGTTGGTCCCTACTGTTGTAGGTTAACACTACTCATACACCTAACCCTGGCGTCGTCGGCAGGACATGATTTGAGGGTCGTGAGTTCGAATCTCACGTACATCGTGAAGCGCTTTTAAAATAAAAAACGTGAAATGTGATATCAATAATCTGATAAAACATTCCTCCTGGGTTCCCATAGAAAGTTAGAAGACCACTACGTAAGGACTCCACTGCTCTGGAGGGGGGGTGAAGAGTTGCGATTGTTAAGAACACATCGGACTAGACACGTACGGCCCCATACGAAGACTAAGGACCCCGCTATCCTAAAGGGGGGGGGGGGGGGGGGGGGGGGGCGTTGTAAGGTCTCTAAGACTGCGTAGTAGGCGATTGGTTTCCTTTTTAGCAGTAGTAGCCCAAAAGACTTACGACCTTAAAACAATACGTTTCTCGCGTTGTGTTGCTCTCGGTGTTCTTCCACGGCACCTTGGGAAATTTCTGAATGCACCCCTTGGCAATACTGTCGTATATACACTTGCGCTTGCCTGCATCCTGAGAAAAATTATTTTTGCGCAGAGACGCAGGCCGGCATCATCCCGCCGCGGCGAACCCACCTCGTGTTTAGTGTGAAATTTCACTGCTGCGAGATCGAGGACGTCGTCGAAATCCGTATTTGCAAGCTGCGTGTTACACTATTAACAATACCAACACTTCAATCTCAAGCGTACTACGGGTTTCATAGGGCCTCGTGATGGATATAGGTCGGTGGTACGTCTATTACGGATACAGGTCGGTGGTACATCTATTACGGATACAGGTCGGTGGTACAGACAGCTCCATTGATCGAATCGAGATCATTGATCTCCAAACCCAGGATTTGTTTCCATGCTATATACTAGGTACCAGGTATACATTTTCGACTAACGTCAACGCCCAATCGCTGGTTTGAGTAGTGGGAATGCTCGGATACCGCGGGTATCGAGCAGCTGTTTTCTGGTTTCGGCAGCAGAGACCCTACAGCAGTAGTAGACATACTCTACAAACAACGACAAAAGTGAACATTTTCCTCAACGAACGGTGTGATACTCGTATTATAACGATATTATACCGGGTCATTGTTTCCAAATATGTTAACACCATGTATGTATAGTTGGCAGCCGACAGGGGCCGGGAAGTCATTCCTCAAGAGTATCAATAGCTTTTTCTCAAGAAATTACCGCGAGAGGTCAAGTGCCGAGAGGAGGCCACAAATTTACATTTCTACCAGGTACAGCACCACAACATAGTATGAGAGCACCTTTGTGCTTCGTAGCAAGATTTCCTCCAACAAAAATGTACGTGGCTCAAGATTTACTCCAGACAAAAAATCAAAGAGGCAAAACTCCACGGGGAAAATTAATTATAAAACGGGTCACATCTTTTATTACTCGTAGCCGGATCGCGCTGAGTCCGTTCGTGGAACACCTAGCACTTACTAATTACACCAACGCGCGCCGTTGCGAAGTTCCACGATGGCGGTACACCCTGGCGACATGCCGAATGGCACGAAAGGATGTCACACAGGGAGGTACACAATTTGTTTTTGAAACCATGTTTTGACGCGACGTTTTCGAAGTCCAGCATTTGCAGCCCGGTTGGAAAATGAAACACAGACGAATCAACGTACCGAATGAAGAGTACGATTCAACACACCTGTTCGTGTCCTTTGAATACTATTAATAATACCGTTGAGCCGGGACGACGGAAACACCCCCGCCTTCGGTTCAATTTCCTCCTCGTACAGTAACCTTGTTAGATATATTCAACTACATTTCAATGGAGTGTATTGAGTCGTTCCGCCTCTTCCATTTTTTTTTTGCGTACCTTAACCTGTTGTTCACACGTAAGACAAGGTACACTATCGCGAGAATCGCGAACGGTACACCCCTCGAGATATGGTTTTGCTATCTCCATGGGTTCACCATGTTGCAGAAAGGTCAAGCTGTCAGCCCTCAAGAAACCATGTGTCAAACAAGCAGCAGTATCACATGAGTGTAGTTACAGCATAATTCTTCTTTTCACAGTGCGAAACACCAGAAGAAATAGAAAACCTCAACAACTTGGGGAGAGCGGGGGGGGGTGGTCGCAGAGGAGGGCAGGGGTGCGAACGACATTCGAAGATATCAACCCCCACCTTCCTACTAGACGACCCGTCGCCGCTGTTGCTGCCGCTTATACTCGTAGTGCATCCCAAATCGAGAACCTACCTCCCTCCGCCTGTTTTACTCAAGCGTATGTATGATGAAATAAACGTGGAGAACGCTGACGACCATCGTAAAAGCGCTTTCACTCAAATACTGTAGTGCTAAGTCACCACCTCTGGTGACCCCTATAAACCCATCGTCGCGGAGCTCATAAACACACGGTATTTGCGCTTGCGACGAACAAGCAAAATCAAGACCCAGAATTTGCCGCGTCTGCATCTAAACCACCCAAGACCGGTTTGTACTTAGACAGGGAACGACAAAAGAAGAAAAAAAAAAACACGATTTCTCCGCTTCTAGGGTCCAAAAAAAAAGTCACTCAAAATCACCGAGACAGATACATCGATTACCGAGAACAAGGGCAGCCAGCGAAAAAAAATAAAAATAAAAAGAGACAGCAAGTTACCACACCCAGTTCAATCGAAAGACAAATAAGAAGAGTCATCAGGTATACTAGGAAGGGAAGGAGGTCATCGACGGAAAAAAAAGTACGTACACGCGTTGCAGGTATATGGCACTCGGTAGTACGCGGTCAACGAAATGCAGCGTAGGGGTGCGCTCCCGTCAAAGCACGGCTCCAGCCGGGTACATATTTTACACTCACAACACTGCATAGGACTACGCAGAGTACATCGCACGAGGGCGCGCGCACATTGAAACAAATTTTTCAGACTTTCGGGAGCCGTTTTCCATTCACCCGTCCGCCTCTACGTCAAATCCGTATGTTCACCGTGCCCGACCCCGATCAAGACAAAATTTACTTGAAATAAAAAAGGACAACGATAATAGCCGGTACAGAGATTACAGGTTCAACCTGGGAAACAAGGAAAACGGCGAAGCAACACCTCCTCACAACATTGAGAACCACACGCGTGTTCTTCCGGGTTGGCACCGAGCGGTTCATCGATATAGGAAAAGAGCCGACAACTTACTTGACGTCATTTAAATTCGAGTCGAATCGACAAGGCGGGGGTCTTGCTCCTTTCTTGATGCCTCAACATGCACACGCGATCAATATCAAACCATCCTCGACACTGTTTCGGTTCCAACGGTGTCGCTACAGAAGTGCGAACCCACCCCACCCGGATTCCACTCATTGGAAGTGATTATGCACTAGAACACGAGGGTTTCGTAGAGAGGCATCCCAAAAATGCCGGGCTTAAGACAGACCTCGATTAAAAAGCGTCAAATGGTTCAAAAAGAAACGCCCACGGATAAACGGGAACTTCTACTGGGAGGCCAAGAAAAAAAAGACTACGTACTGAAAAAAAATCACGATTATATCCATACACCGCCTCCTGACAGGTTGGTCCTGTCGACGAGATATCCTCGATACATGAAAAACACGCCACCTTTTCGCGCCGCCCCCCCCCCCCCCCCCCCCCCCCCCTTTTGCCTTACATATTTAGGCTAACGGTACAAGAGTTATGCGCCCTACTCGAAGCGCTGGCCCCCGACACGAGGCGTGCGGTGGTGGTACATTATGCTGGCATCAGGTTGCCGCTGCTGCTCTATACAACCGGGATCGGTTCGTTTCTTTTGACCCAACACCCTCGTTTGAATTTTATTTTCCCCTTCTCCCCACCCGAATAGGTGGGGAGAAAAACGGGAAAACACTGGAAAACAAGTATCTCTACAACAAACGAAACCGAGCTGCAACGGGTTTTTGATACCGTACGAAAAGGCCGGGCCGGGTCGGGCCAAGGCTTTCCCATCATGAAACTAGCATCCTCGTCATCAGGCCCCCTAGCTGCTGATGTCGTAGACGCTCATGGCATTCCTGCCGCCGCATGTCTCGCTTGCGTCACCAGTGCAGTCCATGTCGCACACGGCGGTCCCGTGCCTGTCGTAGTCGGAGTCGTCCCCGCACCAGCACTTCATCAAGAAGGAAGCACAGAGGGTGAAAAGGGGCCGGGGAACGGGGGGGATCCGAGAAAAAAAAAAAAAACTCGAAAAATCAGGGAAAAAACTGGGCGAAAAACACAACGACACAAACGCGTAAGAAACACGTGGTTTTGTATGTCCGGTTTTGCCGTTGTAGCATCGGCTGGCGCATACGGGCAACATACTGGATAGAGGGACCGATTCTCTTATCGTCCAACCTAAAACGCAAACACACAACACAGCCGCGCGCGCACTGCCAGGAGACGAAGCTATTTATTGAGAAAAGAGCGAGAGCAGGCATACTTGACCGTGCCGTAGTATTTGACCCATGTCGTATCGGAAGTGTTTTCACGCCCACCATTTAGCATCCATCCCAGTGCTTTTTTTTGTTTCTTCTCTGTTTGCCGACACCGAACGAAAGCTTCTTCCATGTTGAATCAAATATCGAAATCGCATCGATTTCGTTTTTTTTTCCCAACTATTATCGGCTTGAGTTTATATACGCAAAAAAAATGTACGTCGCATCGGACTCGACTGTCGTTCGATGTCCAACACCAACGCTGCAATGCTGACTGACCTCTTCGCCGAACTGCGTGCCAAAGAAGGGGTTCCCGTCACAGAGCGCCGCGCAAGCCTTCCAGAAGGGGGGGGGGGAAAGAGGACAAAAGTCGGTGTTACTTTGAAAAAAAAAAAATCAAGTAGCGGTGTTGAGATTAATTACAAAACGTTACAAGCTTCAGGTGAAACGATCGCCCCACGAGAGAATAACGGAGAGGTGAAACGATCGCCCCACGAGAGAATAACGGAGAGATCGAACTGCGATTACGGCTTGTCCATCCACAAGCTCGAGCGTGCGAACACAAGGTGAGCTAAGCTGACGTGAAAAAGAGATGAGCTGGGAGGAAAACGTCGCAACAATGGTACCAGGTATACGTAACATACACACATATATATACCCATGTGACACGTATATAACTTGACACGTACATGATACATCTATATATATATATATATATATATCATACGCACTTATCGACGCTGACGATCACGTGTTAAGGTCAGGCATCCGAAAACGAAGAAACGAACGTCAAAATACGTGATGCAAATGCCACCACAAGACAATCCGAAAACCATGACGCTCAAACCAGCGAAAAAACAAAAAAGAGAAAAGAGCAAACAAAATTCACCTCGGCAGTCATGCTGGAAGAGGTGACCTGGTCCGTCATGATCCGGTCACTCTTCAAGTCCGTAAAGCACCCGAGCAGGGAGGGCGCAGGCCCATCGGCGACCGGCGTGGTTTGCGGTTCCGGGTTCGGTGGGGTGCCGCTTCCGCTGAAATAGACGCTCATGGCGTTCCTCCCACCGCAGATCTCGCCCGCGTTTCCGGCACAGGCGAAGTCGCAGGTGGCGGTGCCGTTCGCGTCGTAGTCGGTGCTTTCGTCACCACACCAGCACTGATGCATATGGGAGAGGTCGGGGGGGAGGGGGGGTGGGGGGGGAGAGGGGGAGGGGGCGTACCCACTTGTTGCTTTGCCTTAGTCATTTGACCGTTGACCACGCATCCCTTCCGAGGACGGAGGGTGGGGTGTACCCGATAAAGGAGATGTACTCGATCTCATGCATGGCCGTAGTCGTATGATCATAGACCCTCGCGTCCCTACAATGCCGGGACGGACGGAGCATGTCGGGTTTTCACCGACCAGGCAGGTATTGCTTGCACCAAGCGCGAAGCGCCGTGAGGTGTCCGGCGAGTCGCATGAAGGGTGAGCTGCACCCTACTAAGAACCGCTTGTGGGGCGCATCCTACTAAGAACCGCTTTTGAGGCGGACTTGCATATGGACGACAGCTTCACTGAATTGGGGGGCAGGGGGGGGGGCGTGCTCATTTGTTGCTTGCCTTAGTCATTTGACCATTGGGGGGGGGGGGTGGGGGGGGGGGCGAAAAACAAAACTGAATACAAGTTCAAGAAACAAGAAAAAATCCGGGGTATTTACAGTCGTACCTAGCAAAAGGAAATAGGCTCTCAGCAAAAACACTTCTGTACACACCACAAAAAAGCGCTTGTTTCGTGACCAACGACGATGCCAGCATCAAAATTATAATCGGAGCCCAAATACGCCAAAAGCGCGAGCTTGCACCATAACCACACCGGGCCAAAAGCACGTAACGATGTACAACCGTACGTACGTACGGACCTCCCACCCGTATTGGGTTCCCGAGCAGAGAAAAGCAAGAAACGAAAAACGGCAGAGGGCACACGAAGAAAAGTACCACGTGCGGTTTGATGCAATTTCATGGACGCCATGGATCCCATGCGTTGAGTGGGAAAGAAGAAAAAGGCAAACTAGAGCCAGAAAAGCAAGAAGAAAAAAAACTCGGAAAAAGCGGCCAAATCACGAACCGAAAGAAAACCAAAAAAAAAAAAAAACTCGGGAAACAAACGAAGCAAGTTTGTTTTACGCGCGCACGCACCTCCACCCCGAATTGGGTCCCGTAGAAGACAGTACCGCACATCTCCAAACAAATCTTGTGAGAGGCAGGAGGGAGCGCAAGACAATTTCGAGGGTACGGGAGAGGGCGATGGGAGGGGATGGGATGGCCAGGTGTGAAATATTAAAACAAGCATCCGGGCGTACAAAGAGGGTGGGGGGGGGGGGGGTGTACTCGATAGGAGAGATGTACTCGATCTTATGCATGGCCGTAGTCGTATGACCATAGACCCTCGCATCCCTACAATGCCGGGACGGAGCATGTCGGGTTTTCACCGACCAGGCAGGCATTGCTTGCACCAAGCGCCGTGAGGTGTCTGGCGAGTCGCATGAAGGGTGAGCTGCATCCTACTACGAACCGCTTTTGAGGCGGACTTGCATACGGACGACAGCTTCAATGAGTTGATTTAGGAGGATATTGAAACGTGTGTGCCATGCGAAAAAAAAAAGACCTGACTCGAGGTTGATATCGTTGTCTTGTACCAATCTGTGAAGCAAACTCACCAACAAAAAAAGTCAAAATAATAAAGTATATATTTACACTCGTACGTACGTACAAGTAATCGCAGTTTTGTCCCGCCCAAAAGTATGCGTGCTATCAACTCCCATCGACACAGGCGTCGACAGTGGTATCTTTTTACACCTTTGGTACCGGAACCTCGCAACGACGAACTTTTTACGTTATTCAGACCTATGCAGCGCTACAAGGCAGCATGTGCGTGCAAACAAAAAAGAAAGGAACGGCCACTCGCATGGTGTACCAGGCACCGGCGTGTCACGACAACACGTCGTCGTTGGAACCTGCAGCAGTCGCTGCCTTGGATATGGGGAGGGTACAGTTGTACAGTACATTATATGGTTGGCATAAGCGCAGCCTACTTCTCAAATATACATAAAAAACGAAGAGGGTCAATCAAACAGGGAATCACGTTATAATACAAGGGAGTTGATAAGACTCTCGCGTACTTACGGCTGGCTACCTCTAATAGTTTCCGCGGTTTCCTTCTTCCGGAGCCGCTTCCGAGTGACCAGACGTTCGATAGACGATGTCAGATGTCAAAGCAGAAAATAAATAACTAAAATATTGCACGATCGATACGTGGATACTCGGAATATGAGTCGTTACGACGTCCGATACTTGGGGAGTGAAACAGTATGGATCGCCCAGAGTACGTACGGGAACATTTTTTATTTTTGTTTCTAGTTTATTTTTTCACCTCTGCGCTCATCGGGGAATCGCTGTTCGGGCCGTCCGACATTATCCGGTCGCCCTTGACGTCGCCGAAGCACCCCAGGAACACGCTGGACGCAGGGGGCCCGACATCGCCCACCGGGGCCTGGGTATCGCCGACTGGGTCGGGGATCGTCGACGAGTCGAGGAACCTGATCGGCGAGGGAGTACGCTCCGCGACGACCATGATCGGCGCGGGGGTGAGAACCGAGATGGGCCCAGGGGTCGGGTCGACGACGGCGGTGGGCGCGGGCGTCGAGCCAATGACGGGCGCAGGTGTCGGGTCGACGATGGGCGCAGGTGTCGGGTCGACGATGGGCGCCGGCGTCGGGTCGGCCATGGGCGCGGGCGTCGAGCCAATGACGGGCGCGGGCGTCGGGTCGGCCATGGGCGAGGGGGTCGCCGGTGGGGTTCCACCTCCGCCGCCGTCGTTTTCGTATACGCTCATGGCGAAGGTTCCGCCGCAGATCTCGCCGGTGTTGCCGGCGCAAGGGGCGGTGCAGGCGGTGCTGGGGCCGTGGACATCGTAGTCCGTCCTCTGTCCTCCACACCAGCACTGTTCTCAGTTTTTTGTTCGTTGTGCATGGTGGGCGGGTGGTGTGGTGTCGGCCGGGGGGTGGGGTGGGGTGGGGTGGGGTGGGTGGGTGGGGGGGGGGGGAGGGGGAGGCGGGAAGTGAGAGAGATGTTGAAAAAAAAAACGTTTAGCAAATGTTTGTGAATACGAGTCATGCAGGGTTCGAAAGCTTCTCACGCGTGTACTTTCCTCGGATGAGAGAAAAGAAAAAGCTCGTCAAACCATGAAATAATAAAAAACGATGCCAGCTACCGGGGTACGTTTTTATTTATCGGTCGCAGCATTTCTTTCAATCTCCAGACCCTTTTTTTTTCTTTTCTCACTCTCCATCCTACCATGGTATTGAATAGTGGGTTCTGTATCCGCCCGATTTCCTCCCGTAACCCCTGTTTGCGGGCCAGGAGGTATTTATTTCCGCCCGGTGGACCAGAACCTAAATCCGACTCAAAATTCGGGTGTTTTTGTCCGAACAAAAAAACGACGGAGGCCCGAAATAGGCTCCTTAAGAACTGACCTCGTTGAAGAACTGCGTCCCGTAGAATAGGGAGTCGGAGCACATGCCTTGGCAGATCTGAAAGGGCGGGGAGAAAGGAGAGGAGGGCGAGGGGGGGGGGGGGGGGGGTATGAGCATGTGTGTTGCGCACAATATTCAGACAAAAACTTTCGTTTTCCAGGCAGCGCATTCATGCAGCAGCCCTTGGACCCATCGGGATCTACTTACAGATCATCCCCTATCGGTAGAGTGTAGATTTGGAAAACCTGCCGCGAAACCAACGATGGGCAGGATCTGTACGCAACACGGCAGTGCTACCTACACAGATCCAACCCAGGAAATATGTCCCTGCGACATCACGCGGACTGCAATACTTTCTGGTAGGGCACATAGATCAGGAACGCGTCGTCTTCTCATAAAATATCATCGTATCACGTGGGGGGGTCGATTGTGATGTCCCCGAGGTGGTGGCATATTTTGGAGAGGGAAATCGTAACCCCATTTGGGACCGTGGTCCGGTTTTGGGGGGGGGGGGGGGGGGGGGAACGAGTCAAATTTCAAGTAATATGTCCCCAAAACGGTACGAGTACTGCTGTCCCAAAAGGGTTACTAACTATTAACGCGAGTGCAAGTAAAAATAAACCAGTACCAGGTACCGCGTAACACGGAGGACGAAATATCACACCCCGGTGATAGGGAAGCTGTCAAACGATTACTACAAATAACAGTAAACGTGCCTGAAACGTTGCGCTAGGATAACCGGGTGTGCTGTTGGGGGGGGGGGGGGGGGGGGTATGTACGTGCCATCCATCTATCTCATATCCGGTGAGGCATGCACGGGAGCCCCCCCCGCCGCAGCTAGGAGGTGCGCGGTAGGAAGAGAGGATGGGGGGGGGGCGGGGGGGGGGCGCGCGTATAGATGTATTTGCCTTGCTAGGCCCTCCGTTTGACACGCATATCGATTCGCTCCGTAGCGATAAGACGATCGCGCTTGTCAAGTAGCGACGCTGCGAGGCGCGAGAGCGATCACGCACGGAGGGTCTGGTCTATTAAACAGACGTACTCTGCGGTTTACAAAGGTGCATAAATTACACGAGAACAACGGGGTCCGGAACCACTACAACCCTGCTCTTCCGAGAATTGGGCAGCGGTCGTGACGGTGGTGCGTGCGCGCGGGGGGGCATTCGCTCACGGTGTCACCAGTTGAAAAAAGGTTCATCTGAAGAAAAAAAAAAAAAAAAAAAACATTTTGACAACGGAAAATATAAATCATCGATATATTATGCTGCTTTTGCTCTCGGCTGTTCTCAACTATATAATATAATATAATATAATACCTGGTATAATATATATATATATTTATATAAATATATATATATATCTATCTTTCACCTCTGAGCCCATCGGAGTTTCAGTGAGAGCCTTCGTCATGATGCGCCCGTCACTCGTGTCGGTGAAGCAGCCGATGAAAGTTCCCGCGCCGGTGACAACACCCATCGGCGCCGGCGTGGCCGTGTCGCCCTCAGAGGGGGCTGGGGTTTCCACGGCGACGGTGGGGGCAGGCGTTCCTTCTCCCGGGGAAACGAAAGGCGCGGGCGTCACCGACGGGCGGATGCTGGACGAAATCTCGTAGACCTGTTGGGACCAAAACAACAGGACCGCAAAAGGCAAGGACGTGTTGCGGATCATTTGAGTGCAGAAAAATCAGGGCGAAAAACGTTTCCCGGAGCGGACCGTTCAAACGGGGTAGGAGGGGGAAGGGGGGGGGGGGGGGGCGCGTACTCATTTGTTGCTTGCCTTCGTCGTTTGACCATTGACCACGCATCCCTTTCGAGGCGGAGCATGGGGGAGAGGGGGGGGAAATCACCGAAATCCCCAAGCAGGCTCCTCACTTGAGGAGCTCCATACCTCTCCCGAAAACTGATTCAAAGCGAAAATAATTGTGAAACCAGATGAATAATCGTGCGAAACCAGATGAATAATCGTGAGTATTACGAATAAATTACGTCATTCTTCCGACGACTTCGGGTCATAAGGAGCTCCCGTCAGTTGAACACTCCAGACGGAAAAAAAATGGGCAATCGCTAGTCAGGTTTCGGGTAAAGAGGGTTGGGGTTGAGAAATCTTGCCTGGATCGCGCCGTTCCCACCGCAGAACTCGTCGGGGTTGGCCGTACACAACATCTCGCAGGACGATTCCGGGAGCTCACCGAGCCTGTCGAAGTCCTCGTTGTTCCCACAGAAGCACTTTTATGGTTTTTTGCGTTGGGTGTGTATTTTTTTTCGTGGCAAAAAAAGATCGTATTTCGATCAGATCAGAGATCAAAATCACCACCAAATCGAGCGGCGGATCAGAAAAAAAAAAAAAGAGCGGCGTGAACAAAAACGGTGCGTGGTTAGGTTGAGATTTATGAATATTTCGACGGAACAGGGACACCAAAAACACGTTCTAAGCATTGTTTCGTACAATATACCTTGTGATAATTGTGTATCTACTCGCACGCATATATATCGAGTTCCAACCACTGCTAGTCTGCGTTAAGAAATGTTCGATACGTGCGAACGTACTGGTGAAAAGAGCGGAAGCCAAAAAAAAAAGATGGAAAGCCCAGCGCGAAGAAAAACAGCTCTTCCAGGTATAAAATCGTATAGAGGACGGAGGAAACCTTACTATTACGGGGGACCATAGTTAATAGGACCCGTGGTATACATAAAAACCTACCAGGTACATACTTAACCAGTTCTACTACCAATATTTGGTCCTATTACCTATCGTCCCCCGTAATGGAAGAATACGGCAAGTTCCACCCCTGGGATAGACGCCATCATAAAGGGCCAAAAACGCCTCTTGCCGGTCCAAACCCCGGGATGCAAAAAAATACCCCCGTTTCTGGGGGAAACGCTTGGCCACATCGTCGGAATCGTGCCCTTTGCGTTTTATTGGTTCACCGAAGTTTAGGTTCTACTACAAGTACCAGGTAAGCGACAGTGTTTGCTGTCACATACTTCGAAGTATAAATATATAAAATAAATCTTGTACCAGGTAGTGCACAAAGGAGTGTATATCAACCACTTTCCCTAGAGATGAGGACGTAACCAATTAACGTACAAACGATCCCTGTACTTCGAGACGGACGGGGCGCGTGTATATCGTGCCTGGTATACCCTTCTACACACACATACTATTAAATTGAATAATTAGTGTACAAAGGATCCTTGTACGTACTTTGTGAGACATTAGGTTGTGTACATAATACGCCCTAGAACAAATCTCGTGTGCTAACCCACCTCGAAGGAGAATTCCACTCCCGAGTATTTGGCCCCCAGCGTGTCGCAGTAAGAGGCGCAGATCTGTTGCGCGGCAAAAAAAGCAGCGGACGAAAAAAAAAAAAAAAAAAACAGCAAGGGATGATGGGTTACTATATATACTGGAGACTTTGGAGTGCGAATGAAAAAAGGAAATAAAAAAATAAAAAAGCGGAATAAAACGTACCAGGTATAAAATAATAAAAAAGAAATGGAACTAAAACGAGCAAGAGATTTGTTGTCGAATAGTTGTACCGAGTTTGAACGAAACTGCTTTGACATGAAAACAGTTTGTTGGTGGCCTTTGGGCCGATTGCTTTTGTCTGCGGTGTTAGGTCGACCGCTGAAAAATGGGATTGCCCCCTTCCCCCCCCGTCGCCATGCATGAGTAGGAACACCTCCCCCCCCCCCCCCAACACCGATTTATTCTAGCCAGGACGCTCATGCATCTGCAGATATAACGCACTTGTATGATGGCATGATGGCTACGGTATTGTTTTTGTTCCTCGAGACTTTTGAGTCCCCGAATACTCTCGTCCTTGTACTAGACTGCGTGTGGAATATTCTTGTACTTGGATTGCGCCTGATCTGCTCACGGGCTTACGGAGGGGGGGAAGCTCGATAGGAGAGATGTACTCGATCTCATGCATGGCCGTAGTCGTATGACCATAGACCCTTGCATCCCTACACCGCCGGGACGGAGCATGTCGGGTTCTCACCGACCAGGCAGACATTGCTTGCACCAAGCAGCGGAGGGGAGGGGGGGGGGGGGGGGGTGTACTCGATAGGAGAGATGTACTCGATCTTGATCTCACGCATGGCCGTAGTCGTATGACCAGGGGGTGGGGGTTGCAGTCCGCTATTTCTTCCGAAAAGCTGCGTGGAATTTTCAGTAGCGCCGTGTTGAATCTTCAACGTGGTATCGTGTCCCTGGCATGTAGTTTCAAGTTGCTGGAGGTGACAAGGAACTTGACAGAAACAATGGTGCCGCGACATCGCTGCAGATTGCACCCGCACCCGTACCGTGCATGGTTCAAGGGAAGGCGTGTGCATCACTCTGTATCGTGTTGATCTTTCAGGGAAGAGCTACTGAAAAAAAAACACATTTGATTTCTTGAAAGAGGTGCAGTGCGCACACGAAGATGGTTTACGTGTCTTGCCAATAATAGCAAACACAACCTTTCGTGCGTATTTATTACACGCTTTTTACGTGTCTTGCCAGAAAATAGCAAAACCGAACCTTTCGGGCGTGTTGACACGCGTACGCATGTGTTGTATGCATGCACGTGCGAGCATACTCGCATCCACTTTTTACCTGAGCGTTCATCGCCCTCTCTCCTTCGCCGCAGTCGCTTTCAGCCAGGGTCAGCACGCGGTCCTTCGAGTCATCGGCGAAGCATCCTTGATACTGGAACGTTTCGTCGTGGCATTCATTCCGAAACAGAACCCCGGCGAGGGGAGAGGAGAGGGGCGGGGGCATCGTCCGTCAGCAAAATTGTGTACACACCCCCTCAGGAGGGAAATGGAAGGGCCATTCGGTCTAAAAAATAATGCCTATCTAGACGTTCTTTAGCATGTACACCCGGAGTGTGTTAGCGCCGGGTTTGAAAATCCTGGAACGTTTGCCGTGGGGTGTTTGTAGAAAAGAGGGGCAGGAGCGGGGAGGGGGGTTGGTTGTTCGCCTCTGATTTTTTCCCGTCGGCTAATTCGGAAGGTAGCGTGGGGTCAAATAATGTAAAGGTGTGTCTACGCGGGGGGCAGGGGGGAACTAAGCCAAACATGATGGGTCTGTGAAGGTAAAAAGGTACAAGTAGCGTTTTGTTTTGTCCCGAGGCTGTTGAACTGAAGCCCATGAATGAAGCTCCCCCAAAAACTTTATATCAAAGAAGGAACACTTTATATAACCCAAGTCTCGTTTCGGGTACAAACTACCTGGAATCCGAGTGCTTTTGTCTTCTAAAATGGTACTACTCCAGTTTTTTGCCCTAGGAGGGTTGATGACCTCGGCATATCGATGGGGGTGAACAAAATACGTGACGAATTTCGAAATTTGGTAAGGACAGTTCCTTAGCTGCAGTGGTTTGAGGAACCCACCCCGTCTGTCAGAATAAGTTGAGGACAAACTAAGCTACCTGTCTCTCGTGTGGGACTCGTCGGCGGGCTAGTTAAAAACCCCTTCTAGGACTGCAGTTTTCGTTCACGGGACAAACCACTCAATCTTCTCAAGTAGTTTGTCCCCAAAACGGGACTGCCGTGTCCTAGAACGGTAGATAATGGTTGTGATGTTTTGATAGTATATTTATGCCAACTCCTTATTAAATAACAGGCCCATTTTTTTTGGAGTACCAATTGAATACGCAACACATGAAACCGCGACACCCAAAACAACCAACCATTCTGTCTGGACACAACCAACCAATATTACGGGTACACGAAGGCTGCTGCACGTACGCTGTAAGAAAGGGGGGGGGGGGAGGGACGTTCTTAGGTCCCTTTTTTTAATTGCATGTCAGCCCAAAGCCGCTCCCCCCTAGAACAAGAAGAAAAATAAATTGCCACCCACCCCATCCATTCATCCACAATAAATCCATTGCATCCTCACCTCGGCTTCCACGTTGTCCTCGCTCTGGGCGAGACACGTCGAGGCGCACAAGTCGCCGCAGGGCATGTGGTAGATCTGGTGGTTTCTCGTGATCATCATGAGCTCGCCCTTCAAACGAAACGAAACGAGGGCATGGCATCAGCAACAAGCGCCACGGGACACACAACATTGGAATCCGCAAGGAGGCAACAAAAATTAGGCGAGAGGGGCGCGGTGGGGTTTCTCAGCTTTGTTTTTTCGAACGAACGACCGAAACATTCCTAGACACTACTGTTACGGGGGACCATAGTTAATACGGTAGGACCTCAAGGTATACATAAAAACGTACCAGGTATATATTAAACATTTTTATCAACAACATTTGGTCCTCATGACTTATGGTCCCCCGTAATATGAGCCGTATCTGATATTTCTGCCGGTCTCTTCACCCCTTCCGCTAACCGCTATCTGAACTACGGTGCGGTTCCACCCTCTTGGGGTTGGATTTCCCTTGGGATCGCGCGCTACGTGCTTTACATTGCTCGTGTCTTGGCCGTCATCTGATCTACCGTGGATCGCGATGCTGGTCGATATCTGCCGTAGATCGTTATACGTCCGCTATAGCTATAGATCATGATCCGCGTGCCATCGTTATCCGTCCGCTATAGCTAGATCATGATCCATGCCGTGTGCCTACGACGTTGGTTCCCCTCTCACGTTTATGTCTTCCGAGAAGGAGATGATGGCCACGCTCGAGTCGCTCACGATGGTTCCCAAGACAAGCTCACCTTCCACCTCAACCAGATAGTAGATGTTCCTGGATAGGAGCGGGGGCGGCAAGAGTGTGTCCAAGGTACGTAAAAAAAACACACACACACACACTACGTCAAAAAAAAAAACACACACACACACAGAAAGGTACACTCTGTTGTGAGAAAACTCGCGACAAAAAATACCAGGTTCCTTTCTTTCCTGCCGACAGAAAAGAGAGGGGGGGGGAGGGGTGTGTGTACTGAAGAGTGCGTCCAAGGTGCAAACAAAAAAAAAAAACACGCAACCCATGCATAAGGGACCCCTGTTGCGAAGAAAAAAACTCTTGCGACAAGAAAAAAAATACCATGTCCCTCTCGTGCCGCCACAAAAGAGAGAGAGAGAGGAGAGAGGGGTGGGTCTACTCATTTTTTCTTCGCCTGACTTGAGGTCATTTGACCATTATTTGACCACGCACCCCTTCCGAGACGGGAGCGTACCGTCCCTACTCCTGGCAGAGACACCTCCCAACCGTGAGCTGGGGGCGTTAATCACGCTGTTTCCATAAAATTCGTGCGTGGAACATTGCTTCAATTTCTTGCATGTTGTTACACCCTTCGCGCTTCGCCCCCGATACCCAACATCAGCGGGGGGGGATGTACTCGACAGGAGACATGTACTCGATCTCATGCATGGCCGTAGTCGTACGACCATAGACCCTCGCATCCCTACAATGCCGGGACGGAGCATGTCGGGTTTTCACCGACCAGGCAGACATTGCTTGCACCAAGCGCGAAGCACCGTGAGGTGTGCGCGGGGGGGGGGGGGGGGGGGGGGGGGACACTCATGACATGCGTGGCCGAAGTAGTATGATCATAGATCCTCGCATCCCCACAATGCCGGGACGGAGCACGTCGGGTAAAATTTCACCGACCGGGCAAGAGCTTTGTTTAGTTTTGCACCAAAAGCTTCGCGAAGCGAATCGTGACGCGGTCGGCGAGTCGCACGAAGGGTGAGGCAGCTTGAGCCCTTTGCCAAAGGGGGGTGATCGCATCTGCCTACACGTTCGTCGACGCCCGCCCGCTCTTTCACCTGTTCGTTGCATCGCCGAAGATGTAGGCTCCAGTGAGGAGATCCGAGAAGTAGTTTCCGCGGTACACGTACCCACCTTCAAGCGACGAGAAAGAGCACACGAAATAAAAACACGGGGACACGGGGGATAAAAAAAAAACCGGCCCGAACAATCGCGTGTGGGGAGTGGAGAAAAAAAAGAGGGGTGCTTCTTGGTTGCAACAAAGGCTGTGATTATCAATGGTTGAGAAATGTTTTTGTTCCCGTTGGTGCCAACAAGAAAAAAAAAAAAAAAAAAAAGAGGGAAGGTAAAATCGGTCGGCGACCTCTTTGCTCAGCGCCGAGTGGAAAACGTCCTACTACTTGAGAGTTGAGACGGTACCTGAAGTGGGATAATATATATATATATATATTTATAATTATAAATATATAATATATACCTGGTATTATATAAATATGTTTACGGTTGATGTTGGTCTTAGTTGTGTCAGTAGTAATAGGGCAGCGAGCAGCAAATCCAGAATCTGATTTATCCTGCCGATCTGTGACAAAAAATCTCTCGCCGATATCAGCATCCATTACGTGGGAATCGACGGTATGATATACCGTGTGTGTATCAGGTTGATCACTTGGGCGACAAGACACCACGCATTCCTGCGACGATTTTCCACAAACACCAACTGCGAGGGGGGGGGGGGGGGGGGCGGCGGCGACGGGGGGGGGTGCGCGCTCACCCCCCGAAAAAACTGGCGGGGCTTTTTTAGGGGAAGATGACGTCGAGAACTTCTCCTGAAGAAAAACGTCGCGTTTTTTTTTTCCACACCGCTTGCCGACAAACAAAATTGGCTTTGAAATTCGATCGAGGGAGTGTCATATTACGGGGGACCATAGTTAAATGGGCCAAAGATTGTTAGAAAAAATGGTTAAATGTATACCGGAATGTTTTTATCTATATACCGTAGGTCCTATTAACTATGGTCCCCCGTAATAGTAAAAAGGATCAAATTTTGTCGGAAACAATGGGCAAACAAATGGATTTTTGGGTGTACCGTAGGTCCTATTTACTATGGCCCCACGAAACAGTCCCTCACCCGATTGATGGAAGACGGTATATATGTGCAGCACAGCACCTATGGTACTGATATATTAAAACAACAACAACAATCACAACAACAACAACTTGCCGATTACGGCGTGGCCGGTGATGAAGCGGTCTCCGCAGATGTTCTGGTTGCCGGTGAACTCGTCCTCGTCGCCCGTGGAGAAGTAGTCGGGGTGGCAGTACTCGAACCAGGGGAACGTGAAGCCGCTTCGCGAGGCTCCCTGGCAGTCTCCGTCTCGGCTTTCCTGGGCTTCCTGGCAGCGGCTTCCCTCGAATCTCGACCACCCGTAGTTTTCGCCGCACCTATGTTATCACGGGGGGCCATAGTAAATAGGGGACCAATTATTGTTGGTAAAAATAGGTAGATATATGGGTTTTTGCTAGTACCGTAGGTCCTATTAACTATGCCCCCTCTTAACAGATGTTATATATATTACCGTGATTGATACGATGGATTTCACTCGTCTAGACAACCGAGCCGCTCATTCTTCCATTCCGATCTATAGCTCAACTCAACTCAATCCACTCACTCGACGATGTCGTTCGATGTAGATAGATAGATCCCATCAACAAACGAAAGAAAACCGATTTCCAGTCCGATCCGATCCAATCCAACCGAAGAACACAATCTACTCACTGGATGATGGCGTTCGAGATATGGGTGTGTGTGTGTTCCTCGTTCGAAGGATATATATGCACAGACCAACGAGAAAAAAAACAAACAAGCGAGCTGCTGTCCCATCTGTTAAAAGATTCAACTCACTCGATGATGTCGATCTCTTCGACGTTGGTGTGGCCGACGTCTCCGCAGTAGAGGACGTCGGTTTCCCGGTCGAAGGAACACCGGAACGGGTTGCGGAGCCCGCTGGCGCAGATTTCGGGCATGCCGGCTGCAAAATATAGCCGAAAAAAAAAAAAAAAAAACGAAAACAAAAATGTGAGCTGAAAACAAGAAGAGAAACGAAGAATCTGAGCCGAAACGAAAACGACAACCAAAAATGTGATGGGTGTTCTTCTACTATATCGACACGTCAAGGTGGAAGAGAAACGTGGAAGGGAGGGAGGGAGGGAGGGAGGGAAAGCGGGCCACCCAGTATGTTACAAAAACTGCTGTAGAATCCCTGTAGAATCCAAAGGGCTTCCAGACATGGAAAGGTAACTACAGCAGGATCTACCTGGTGCACACATTCGTGCACGAAAAAAAAAAAAAAAAAACACTCGGGGGATGAATAAATGGTACTGCTGGAGACCAGTTTGTCATATTGTAGGAATACCACAATCGAGGCGACACGTAACCGCACGTGAAGCGCGCGATTGAAGCATCGCGCCCGGCTGGCAGGAAACCATTTTCGAGGATTCTTTTGTTTTGATATCACAGTTCACGGTCCTCAGGATGCTTTCAATTTTCAAATGCATGTACTTGTTCATGACCTAAGATAGGCAGGCGCAAAATCGTCGAGGGGATACAGGGCTTTTTACGTTTTCTCGCCGCAAAAGAGCAAAACGTCGACCCTTAGCGGGCAGAGGGGGGGGGGGGCGCGGGGGGGGAGCAGAAGAAGAGCCTGCTGCTCTGTGACTCAGGATAAGCGTCGCGAGTACAGCAGTAGGAGGGAGGGAGAAAATAAGTGCCTAGAAAACAAACGAGATGAAAAAAAAAAAAAAAAAACAACAACAACAACAACCTTTACCGACAAGTAAAAAAATTGGGTGCGTGCGTACATTGCAGGTTTCCGGAGGGGATGTTGTAGCCAGTGCCGTCAGAGGGGACGGAAATGCGCATCATGGAGCCCAGCATGTTGGAGGTGTCCTGTCCGGTGTTAAGGGTGTCGGTCTGCGGTCCGCCGTCGCCTGTCGTCCAGTAGAGATCGTGGAAGGAGTTCTGCGCAGGGAAAAAAAAACAAGAGTCAAGGAGTGCCGGGTCCGTCTTACAAGTGAAAAAGAATGCCAGGTGGACTGACCGCTCAGGGCATAAATGTTGGTATAGATGATGATGATGATGATGATGTAGCTACTGCCTGTGTTTGCGCAGGGACTGGCGATGTGTCGAGCATCGCAACAAGCTTCAACGTTTGATCACTCAAAAAAAGAAACATCCCATCCCACGAACGACAACCCTCCCCATTTTCCTGCAGCTTCCTGGCCGAAGCGATGCTCCTTTCCCATGCTAGCTATCGTGCGTGCGCCCGGAACACGCGAAGCAACCAAGCCAATAAACTGCACGACATATATAGAGGGATTCCACCTTGTCCGACACATTCCCCATCAATAAATAGACAGAAAGAAAAGACCATTCCCATTCCCAAGACTTTTTTTTTTTTCGCAAAACGACCGACAAAAACATTCCACAAACCATTCAGAGGTTTCATCCGCCCATTTGCCCTCTCGCCTCGAACGACGAACTACTGCAAGAACGAAAAGAAGGCACAGTAACACGCGCATCTCGTCACTCGCCCCGTCGCCATAGTCCGAGTGCTTAAACCCGCACCAGCCCGCCGAGTGGATGCTGTTAAATTTGGGCTTGGTGGTGAGCAAGACCTCCTCGGAGGCGAGGGTCGCCGACTCGTCTCCCGGGAAGTACTCGAATTTAGAGATTCGGTTTCTCGGATTCTCCTGGGCGGTCACGTCGCGGATGATTTGGTCGAAAGCAAAGCGTGGTGGAATAGGGTTAAGGGAGTGACAGCAGTGCGTGGATGGGTTTAGGTTATAGGGTGGCTGGCAACAGGGATGTACGTATAGACGTATAGGTGGGCGAGTTTGGACGCAACGAACGGCCCGAGATAAGCGAGAGCTTGTTTTTGCTTGCTGTGGGGGGAGGCTGGGGAGAGGTCGGAAATATTTTTTACCTTTCAGCTCAATCCGTGGGGAGAGGTCGGAAATGTTTTCATCTTTCAGCTCAATCCGTGGGGAGAGGTCGGAAATATTTTTACCTTTCAGCTCAATCCGTGGGGAGAGGTCGGAAATGTTTTCACCTTTTCAGGTCAATCCGTAGCAGGATTGACCCTAGAGAGACATTCGTTCCGCCCTCTGTGGGAACCTGAAGTAAGCAAGCGTCCCTCTGAAGAGACCGCGGAGAAAACAAAACGCCTCCCTCCCTCCCTCTCGTAGAAAATCAGGGGAGCAACGAGTACCAGGTATTGAACACGAAGAACGCAAACGCCCCTCTTTCTACGAACCTCCCTCTGGGAATTCAGAGGAGCAAAACGAGGGTCGAAACACGGGAGAGCGCAAACGCCTCTCTCTACGAGCTCAAAGGAGCTACTCTGTAGGAGTGTACAGCCAAGAACGCAAACGCCTCCCTTCCTGCAAGAGCTCACTCACCCCGTCGTTAAGCTGGCAGGTGTAGCTGAGGTAGAAGATGTCAGGGGAGCCGCTCACTCCGAACATGGGGTCGAACGTCATGTCCAGGAGGCCCTGTTGGGGATCATTCCACGGGACAGGAGGGAGAGATAGGAGAGTTTAGACGCAACGGAAAATCGCGCGAAAAAAAGCGGGAAATTATTGGAATAAACAAAACAAAAAGCTCACCAGATAAGAATGAAAAGATCAAGCGGTCCTACTGTCGACTTATTTAGTACTGCAGTCCTGCTTTGGAGACAAACCACTTGGAATTAGAGTGATTTGTCCCCATATCGGGACGGCAGCACTAAAAGAGTAGCCCAGAGTGGCACGGTTTTATGTACACACTGGAGCGTTTTGCGATATGTAACACGAGAGATAAGTGAAGTATGTATATGTACTCGTCAATGTATGAATCGTTTGGTTTTTACCTCCGAGGCGACGTCATCAAACTGTTAATAAAAGCACACGTGGGGGGGGGGGGGTACAAATCGCAACCCATTTGGTGGTCTGGTTTGCGTTGCCGTGTTGTCCCTTGCTCACCTCTTCGAAGGCGACGTAGAATACGCCGTTGTCGGAGACGTCGATGACGGTGCTGATCGAGTCCAGGTCGTCAGCATCCACCTTCTTGACCTCTCCTTGCTGGCCCACCAGCCAGAAGGAGCTGCCGTCCGGGGTCTGGCGCAGGCTGATCGTGCTTCGTGGGAAGTCGTCATCGTTGTCGAGGTCCGGGAAGACGAAGTTGAGCCCTGGCTCGAAGATTTCAGCTATAATAATATCATGTAACCGGTATATCGTTTGATGACATCACGATTAGGTTTGCAGAAAATATTTGTATTTTGTTCGAAGTGGGCGAAATTTTCGTCAAGCGGGCGAAAAAATAGAGCGTGCGCAGCAGCGGCGGGCAGAGGGGGCGAGGATAAATCAAAGATCAAGTTTCGATTGATGCGTACGTTTATTCACGTCCATATGCAACGACTGCCGAATATTGGAAAAAAAACAGAGCGAGATATGATATCTTGGAGCAACAACTACAAGGTGGTTGAATATTAGACACCCCGAAACGAACATGCAACCGGAATATCATATATATGCATGCACATGTGCCACATTTTTCTGGCGGAAACGCCTCCGTTGGGGTTTTCCTTTCCTAGCGGAAAAACCTGCAGCGAAAGATACTGATATCATAGGAATCAGCATTGAATACTGGACACCCAAAGCGAGTGTGCAGAGGGATATATGGTGCTTTATTTTGCCTGGCCTCCGCCGGGGTTGTTGCCTTGCCTGGCAAAAACGCCTCCGTTCAGGCTGCCGGGGTCGTGACGTTATTGAACTACTACTGCTGAAGCGACGCATGCGAGTGGTGCGAGTGGAATGCAATCCCGGACTTTTCTACTACCACATATATTTCGTCATGGAATATTTTTTAGTAGCACAGGTTGTAACTACCAGAGCACCCGACACAAAAAATCAGGGGTTTTTTCCGAACATATTTCTCCGATTTTGGACGAGAGGGGGAATCGGAGACAACCTGCAGATAGACCGCCGAACAAATTGCCTAGGTTGGCGACAAGAAACTGTTGACCGCTACCGGGGCCTCGACTGGTATCGTCGAAGAACGCCGCCGTGTCACTCGTCGTGGGTCAATACTTACGGACGAGGTCTCCGCTTAGCGCTGCTTTCCGAATTGCCATGTTTGACGATGAATGAGAGCCTGGATCAGTGGCCCTCAACTCGACCGGTTTTCTGCAAAACATTTGTGATGCGCACGGCTCGCATCCCTCCCGAGCCGAAAACATAGTTCGACCGTGAGTCGATTCGACGATTCACATCCCATGCATCGTAAGCCCGTGTCCCCTGATACCTGGTACCTGGTACATGCATTTCGACGAGATTCTCAATCTTACAAGTTATAACTTGTTCGTTCGTATTTTCTCCTTTTCACACATGAGGCGTTCTACGATAGAGGTTCACCCTGATTTTTCTGAGGTTCCTCACTCAAGGAGCTCCATACCTCACCCGAAAACTGACGCCAGCAAAAATCCCATCGGACCACAAAAACGCCATTTTTCGGAACAAGAACAGCATTCCCGCGATTTTGGGTCAAGGAACCCCCCGCCATCCAGAAAACCTTTTAGCGGAAACGTGCTACCTCTATCGCAGAACGCCCCACATGTGATCGTGCGTGACCACTGCTGTGCACATCCAACGCCTACGTTCCGATGAAACAACCTTTTCGATCGCGGTACGACTCGGCCGAACTCACGTTCCTCGTAGGGGAAAGACCAGAACTGATCGCCGGTGGAGCCGACGTGTTTCTCGCAGTAGGACAGCCCCCCGGGGTACGTTCGCGCGATGCCCGGGATTTCGTCCGCGCAGGCGTCCACCAGCTCGTCGCAAAAATCTTGCTTCATTGTCATCCCGTCGAGAGCTCCAAGCTCGGCTCCAAGCCGCTCGTAGAGGTGGGCGCTGTACGAGTGGCACACACCGCACACAACCTGGGGGTGCATCAGAGGGGAGATTTTACACAGGGAAAACACACACCGGGTACAGCACAGCGCATAACGCCAGAAAACAAGGGGGCAGCGGAAGGAAGGGAGGGGGGGGGGGGGGGTGAACTCGGTAACCGGCACGGGCCTAGTTCAAGAACATTTAGACCCTCCCACCCCTACCGCCGCGCAGGCGGGATCTGTGGGGGGGGTCGAAAAACAGGACACGAACTACTTCATAGAGGAGCAGAGGCGCAGGAAGGCTGGCAGTTTCAGCGTCGCCACGTCCTCTCTTGGGGAGTAATCTGGTGAAGGAAGACTGCACGAACGAAGTATATTATCCACCGCACGTGTTGCAGGTTTGCAATTGCAGCTACCAGTACATGCTCGTACACACAGTACATAGCCGATGTGGTACACTTACAAAATTGTTGCGTTCATGAGAGGAAAGTAATACCCACCAGGCAAGCTACATAACAGAGTAGACTATCCGCACAGCCGAACGCAAGCACGCCTTGGCACGTGCAATGTGAGACCGATGATACGACAGCGGATAAAAGCCGCTTCAACCCGGAAGAAGAAACCAACGGTGCTCTATGGAGAGATGTTGGTAGCACCGGTACATGACGATACTAACCCGCTTAGGACTGCAGTCAGTCCCGCTTTGGGGACAAACTACTTGGAATCTGAGTGGTTTGTCCCCACAACGAGACTGCGCCACTAAAAAGGGTGGAGATAAGTTATGCTCTTTCTCCATGGGGTTTGCACCCTGACCACGTACTGCTACTGCCTCCCGTACCTTGCGTCTGTATCGTGTAAAAATATAGATAAGGTACCGATGGGGGGGGAGGAATCACCGTCCACATCGGGAAAAAATGAACAAAAAATGGAACACATACACAAGGTAGTACCTGGTACGTATTAATAGCGCACAAAAGAATACCAGGTATTTGAATTATTTTTATCACCGAGACTTCACCGTTGCTTATCGAAAATAGCACGCGTTCTTCTTCGTGGTAGTATTGCGGGGGGGACCATAGTTCATAGGACATATGGTATACATAAAAACCTACCAGGTATATATTTTCCCTTTTTGCTAACTATATTTGGTCCTATTAACTATGGTCCCCCGTAACGGTAATAGTGGCTCTCTGTTTCTTCTTTCGCGCGGAGGGTACCGCAATCCTCCTCTAGTCACCACGAAAAAAAATAGCAACAGAAAACAGTGATTTTTTTTTCCTTCTTTTTTTTTTTTTTTTTTTTGATGACCAGATTTTTACCATTGCGTACATGAAAGAAACAGTGGCGTATATGCCGCTGTAGATGGGGGGCGAAGTGCCCGCCAAGCAAAACCCTCTTCTCTGCCGGTACACCCACACCCGCTCCGGAATCCACAATTTTGATGCCGTTTTGCAGTCCGTACACGCAGGATCTTCACACGTGATGCGCCGCACCCCGAACAAAGCCAAGGTTAATTCACATCGGAGAGCGATTTTTTCCATAATTTCCAAAGTTTGGGAAACAATGGAGATATGTGTATACGGAGGCGTTCTGTCACTATAATATTCGTGAAATTCTCCAGAAGCAAAAAATCAAGTTCGTGATATTTCACACATTTGGGGGGGGAAAATCAGGAACACAGGGAAAATTGAAAAATCGCGCGAGAAAAATGTTGAAAACTTGAGGGAAAAATATATGTCCGATAAGAACGACCCTACTAAGATACATTTTAAAAAAAAATGTGCGAACGACGATTTCACATATATATTATATATATATATATATATATGTATATATAAATATATACCTTGTATGTCTGTTGTGCGTGTTTGTAAAAATAATATATTATTAAAAAAAATGGGGTCTCAAGGTGGGGAAGGAGGCTTGTGAAAAAAAAAGGAATCTGTACGTTTGTCGTGCCTGTCGTACCCAGTACGATGACACGGTCTCGTATTGCACATGCTTTGTATGTAGTCTACTTTGGTACTTTACTTATTACTGCATGACAAAAAAAACGAAAAAAACAATTTATACTCGTAGTGAGGAACAAAAGGTGCTTCGTTTCGTCTGTTTTTTTTGTCGTTGTTTTAGCCTTCCGCTGTTCAGTTCATTTGTGTTGTTTTGTTTTTGAGACACGACACTTTTTTTTTCATTCACGATGCCACGTCGACATCGTGTTGGACACGACAGGCACGGCATCCACGCGGTATATAAGAAGCAGCAATACAGGTGCGTTGGAAGGGAGGATCTACTCTGCCCGCTACCTTACATAAAAGGGGGGGTCGTGCCCAGTACAATGACCTCGTATTGCATTGGTCGTCTACTCCCGCTCACCCATACGTTACTTCGTGCTATTGCTGTTCATACTGCTGTGGCACCTCTGGCGTGGTGTTATCCCTAATAACCTTGGACCTCTCTACAGCAGTACTGCTGTAGGATTGAAGAATCGGGACGTGGTATCTTTTGTGTCGTAGAATTTGTGACCACAGGGCTTGCACGAGCGTCTGTCGACCAGGTAGGATTGGATAATCTGGACACGGCCGGATGTCGACGGGGGGAAAGAATGGAGTACTGTTGCGAAGATACGCACACCCCGTGTCCTACCTATTCTTCAATTCTCGTAGAGAGGAGTTACTACTTACTTGTACGTGCGTGTTCTTCGCACTGCACCGGTCGTTCTACCCGTCGACACCCGGCACCACCGGTGTCCATGCCGATTGGACATTACAAGCAGTACGCTGTAATGCAACCATGTAACTTGAGTCGTCGACCCGTCTGCGCATGAAACCGTTTTCCGAGCGCAACGATATCCTCAGTGCACCATTGTCCCTTCTTTTTGATCTCAAGAAGAGAAGACAAAAGTTTGGGCTGTTTGAGACACAGAGTACCAAAATGATCGCAAATGGGGTGGTGGGAGGATGCGAGAGGAGACGTAAGGAGGAAACAAATAAAGAGAGAAGCTATTAGTGGGAGGCAGAAAGCATCCCTCGAAATATCATGTGCTTCTTCGGAAAAATGCCATACCCACGTTGGGGCCCTTCGCACCGAGGCCTGCTCCGGGTGGATAAGACCAGGTAGAAGATGGCTTGTCGCAGGAAAACCTAATTGGTGGAACGCACTACCTTATATGGTAGAGATGAGACCATCTAAATTGCCTGCCCCAAGGTGATCTTGCGTATCACCTACGCATGTACCCGTACCTGGTATATCTCCCGTATATATAATATACACGAACACCCGATGAAAAATGTTGATCGTGAATAGATAGATATACGTAGGTACCAGGTATGTAATAAACGAACAGGAATGAATGAACCTTTTTGCCCACGCGCTCATTTCTCTTTCGTGTTCTATTAGTGCCGCTCGCCCGCGCACCTTCGCTGACGGATGTATCACCACCCTCAACTCCGCCCGGTTCCTTCGGCAAAAGCTGTCTGTACTACTATACCAGGTAGGTAGCATTTACCCAGTATACTATACTAATAATACGACAGTAGGGGTCCGTTATAAGCCGGCATGTATCCCCACACGAGGCGTTACTATACCAGGTAGGTAGCATTTACCCGGTATACTATACTAATAATACGACAGTAAGGGGTCCGTTATAAGGCGGTATGTATCCCCATATGAGGCGGTCAAAACCACTAGGCGGGACTGGATAATTGCTCTCATACCCCCCACAATGGATCAGGCGGCTTCCCAAAATGAGTGAGCGAGCGATCACATGGGCTCAAGACACACCACCACTTCACTGGGGGACGGACCCTTACGTACTCGTGCACGTGTACCGGTCATTTGTTTTTCGCCCCTTCAACCCCTCTACAATAGGGCATACTTCAAAACCACTCAAAATATAGGCGGTTTTATCAAATAAACGGGGCTTCAGTCATCAATACCAGGTAAGGTCGTCAACCCCTTACGAGTGTGTGCTTTACTAGATACAAGATCGCGACTCAACCGAAAGATGAGAAAGTTGCTGATGTTAACCGCCCACTACTGCTGTATGGGCAGCGGCAGGGTTAGGGTGGGACAAATCAGTCCGAATACCGCCAGCGAGCCCAACGCTTCCTATTACGGGGGACCACAGTTAATGGGACCTATGGTATACATAAAAGCCTATATATTTAACAATTTTTACGAACAATATTTGGTCCTATTAACTATGATCCCCCGTAATAGCGTTGTGGCGATGACACCCATGGAGATGTGGCTTATATTTGGAGTCAGACTGGTATACATTTATGTGGCCCAACCACGCAGTGGTCTACGCTGAAAACCGTCACTATTCTACATACACATCGTCAACGCGACCCCCGGAAGACTTAACAACTCTTTTAACCCTTATAGGGCCGCAGTCTCGTTTTCGGGACAATTTGGGACAAACTACTTGGAATTTGACTGGTGTGTCCCCAAAACGGGACCGGAGTTCTAAAAGGGGGAGGGACTCCAGTCCCGTTTTGGGGACGAAACACTTGCAATTTTAGGGTTACTTGTCCCCCAAACGCGGCTGCAGTCCTAAAAGGGTTATAACCGTCGTACCGTATACCAGGGTATTTTATTTACCGCCTCTTTTCACAGGCTGCACGCTCATTACTAATAATACTCGTAGCCGTGGTCATGTTTCGGGTATACCACTGGTACAAGTACAAGTATGGGAGTTGGAGAAAGAACACTTTCGCATTTTGCGGATCGGAGTACAGAACAGCTTTTGGAGGAACGGGGCACGGTGGTATTAACCCCTTTAGAACCGCAGTCCCGTTTTGGGGACAAACTACTTGAAATTTGAGTGGTTTGTGCCTAAAATGGGACTGCGGTTCTAAAAGGATTAAACAGCAGTGAAAACTCTCTGTTTGCGACGCCGATAACTACTTGGACCCTGGAGAAGCCACAAGGTTTGGGGTGCAAGTTCAAAGTCAAAGTCATAACAGAGGAACAGGTATTATTAGTAGCGACATTGTTGCCCGGTGCATCTGAAGGATGAACTTGCTCTTGTATCGCGAGGGTTTCGGGTATTCCCAGGACCTCAGTCCCGTTTTCGGACAACCTACTTGGAATTTGACTGGTTTGTCCCCACAACGGGACTGCGGCGCTAAAAGGGTTGGGTGCATTCCACGGGGTATATAAATAGAAGGGTTGGGTACATCCACTATTATTACATGTTCACTACTCACAGCACGTTATTTGCGCTTCAAGCAGCCCCCAAGATCATCTCCCGACATGGGATATTGTGGCACTATGTATGTGGCACACCGGCAAGCGCACGGCACGTCATTTGTCCGGGACAGCATGTCTGCAATTCTCGAAGTTGTTGCAACAGCAGTACATACCCGTATCTCGATTCCAAGTTGATTCCGAATTGATGACGTTTACCAGAGAAAAAAACTCAAACGGAAGGTTTCAGTCTTGGGAGGACTGCAGCCCCGTTTTGGGAACAAAGCCCTTACGTTCCGAGTTCGAGAATAACGGGGTCCTGAACTGGTGCATGCCATGGTATCAGAACGTTTTGTTTCATGTCATGATATCGACGGAAGGTTTGGTTAAAGCTATTCATTGTACCGAGTATTATTTTATAGTAGAGGTTAGGTAAGGTTTGAAATGTCGAGAGTGAGCTTTACGCGGTACCTGACTCTGGGACGGCGAGGAGATGCTGATGTTTGTTTACCACAAATCACCATTATTTCCTTCCATGTGTTGAAGCGTTCATGAGAACCAAATCAGTAAAACAAAAAACTGAACACAGGAATGTAGAGATCAGACTTGACTCGAACAACCCGTCGGGAGATAATTTGCGTGAAACAGCCCCACCCCGCACTGCTACCTGATGTACAGTACAACCCCCACACCCCCAACCTCTTCGCATCAGACTCGCTAAATACCTCCAAGTCTCGGTTCGCGCTTGGGGCAGGCAACTCGCGCTTGGTGCAAGCAACGCCTGCCTGATCCGTGAAACCCTACGTGCCTCGTCCCGGCATTGTAGAGACATGCGAGGGTCTATGGTCATACGCCTACAGCAATGAATGATGTCGACTAACCCCCCGTCCCCTGCCCCTTCACACTAATGGTCGTATGATCAAGGCCATCAACAAATGAGTACCCTCTCCCTACCCCCCTAGAAAACCCGGTCGCCCCGGTGGTTTCAAGTGGTTAACCTCGAATTCTACTTGTTTGAGTCCTGGGTTCGAGCCCCAGGTGGGTTGGACTTTTGACTTTATTTGCAAAAATAAAAATCATAAAAGGATTCAATTGTTGGGAGCGCCTTGCAGCGTGGGTAGGCACAATTCGATGCGAGTCGACGAGGGAAGAAAAGGCTGAAATATTCTCGCGATAAAAATGAAGGCACGTACCGTAGCGGGGAGGGGGAAGAAGAGTCTGTTATGGGACCCCGGACCTGAGTTACGAGTTGGAAGGAGAGAGAAGAAGATGGGCGAAGATAATGAATGGGATGAGCAAAAAAAAAAAAAAAAAGTGCTGCCGCTATACGCATGATCCACTCAATTTTAATCCCCACACCGGGATTTCTGTGAGCAATGGAGGTCAAACGCAGCTGAGAACCTGGTACCGGCATAAATCAAGAAAAAAAAGAAACCGGAGCCATGAGATCGAAAATGTGTACCCAAAACTCATATGTTTTGTTTCCAAAGCTCGTGCGATGATTCGATCGCTCGTGTGTTGCGTGTTTTCAGATTAAATGTGTGCGTGTAAACCGTTCTTTCTACCCGTCGACATGTTCCGAGGAGTGTGCCAGTAGGTTTGTAGAGTCGCCCGCAAATACTACCAACTACTGTAATTCGGCTTCGAGATGGGACACGATAAGCTCCGGCTCTCGATCGCTCGCACAAAAGAGATATACCGAGGGCCGAACGTGCTTTCGATTCATTGAAATCACACCAACATGTCCGAACCGCAAGACGAGAATGTATTACTCGAAAAAGAAAAAGTACGATCATGGAATAGGCTACACGATCAGATCGCGTAGAATACTCCCACTCAAGGCCGTAGCATCAAGAAGCAGAAAGCACTGAGACCAGGGAAGAACAGGCACGTCAGTTCCTGCTTCGCTCGGACTTTCGATTTTCGTGTTCAAACATCCCGATACTACGAGTATAAATACTCGAACATTTCATCGAAAATCAAGGGCCAACGTTGTTGTCCAGTTACATTGCATGGTTGAATAAAATGTGGCATGTGAAAGCGGTGACAACGACCGACCCACACAAACATGAATGGGATACTCGCATCATCCATACGAAGCGCTTGCTTGCTCTTCGTGTTCAGTGTTCAGGTTCCTCCTTTCACCTCAAGGTCGCATTTTTTTTTTAATGTCACTTTTACTTTCCAGCCTACTGCTCTGTAGCTCGTATTATAGGAGGTTTTGCCCTCAAGCGATCTTCTGGACAAAGCCGTAGCATAGTCACAGGTGTCGTCCCTTCGCCCCTGTGGCACGTGCCTTTATTTTTTGCCGCGCATTGGGTTCAGCATTCCCAATGCTCCGTCGATTTTCATCGTATGTAGCTATAACTCACGCTCTCGCGCTTTCCGCTTATCATTTTTTTTCAATGCTAGGAAAAGTCCCTATTCTATATATACCTGGTATTAAATAGGAGCATTCACTTGGTGATAACTGAACCCACGAAATTGATCTTGATAGGCACGCGGACCACCTATGGCGGATGTACCTGTAGCCGTGAGGGTAGAATTTGGACACCTATACAATGGTTTCGTCACTTGTATGCCGAGATTGCCGGTCGCCCCGGTGGTCCAAGTGGTTAACTTCGAATTCTACTTGTGTTCGAGTCCTGCATTTCATGCAAATAAAGTCAAAAATAATTCAATTGTAGAGAGCGCCTTGCAGCGTGGGTAGGCACAATTCGATGCGAGTCGACGAGGGAAGAAAAGGCTGAAATCTTCTCGCGATAAAAATGAAGGCACGTCCCGTAGCGGGAAGGGGGTAGAAGAGCCTGCTATGTGACCCCGGATCTGAGTTACGAGTTGGAAAGAGAGAGAGAAGAAGATGTGCGAAGATAATAAATGGGTTGAGCAAAAAAAAAAGACGGCAGTCTGGGTAGCAAGGTACCAGGCGGATGGATTAGCAGGGAGAACCTGGCTAAACCCTTTAGTACTCGTACCAGAAGCTGCTGCTGCCGCCACCTGGAGGGTGCTTTGGGCTTTGGTCTGCCTGTTATTTTCCCTTTGTTATGTTTTCCTTGGTTCTTTGTCTTACTCCATTTACAAGCAGTGGTGTTATTCTTTTTTTTTCCAGCTCGTTCTTGTTCAAGTGTTGGCCACCTCGCCTGCGGGACGACGACGACGCCAGATTGTTTCTTCTATTTTTCTTTTCTTTTCTTTTCTTTTTTCTCTTCTTTTATTTTTCTCTTTCTCTTGCGCTTTGCCTTCTTTGTTTTCGTTTTCTCTTTGGTTGTTTCCTTTCGTTTCTCTATTTCATATAATGTGTATGTCGTGCCCGTCCTATCTAGTATGAGGACATGGTATTGCATTGCCCACTGCTGTACGTAGTAACTCTGTGGCGTAGCTTTGTGACCACGGAACTATTAATAGTATCTCTTCTAGGATTAAAGAATCGGCACGGACACAAACACCCAGTACGCAGTACCAGGTAGTATCCACGTGTCTTGACCACGGCAGAGAGCAGCGCTTTGTATCTCTCTGGGATTGCAGAATCGGCACGGATACTGGTTGTGCAGGATGTCGACGGGAAAAAAACGACGAGTTCAACGTAAATAACACACTCGGGGATCATGTTTTCACGTCGTGCAAATAACTACTTGGTATTAATACCCTGGTACAGCAGTATTACCTATTAATACAGCAGCGTTAATAGCAGTATTTATTTACTCTCGCGTCTAAAAAATCTTGAAGCAACGCGTATAAAGGAACGAAAATAACGCTAACTCGGGAACTGCTATTAAATATTGATAGTAAAAAAGCAAGTGCTATTATCACTGCTGTTGGAGGACTGCAGTCTCGTTTAGGTGACAATCGGGGACAAATCACTTGGAATTTGACCGGTTTGTCCCCAAAACGAGACTGGAGTTCTAAAAGGGTTCACAGCAGTGTTCGTTTCAGTTTAGTTGCCGCCCCCGTGAACAGGAGCACAGCGATACAGCAGTAGCAGTAGTTTTACAAGCCCGTTGATTTTGAGAACAACGGTGGTTGCCGATGCTCGCGCTATTTATCCTCGCTGTCATCGATGGGAAAAATCTGCCAACAATCCAATCCCACCACGCACATATATATATATAATATATATAATGTTTTACTGCCTCCAGCGCCGTCATGTTGTTGCTATTCTCACATTTACTCATCGCCGCAATACAATCCAGTCCGTGGTCCCGGGACAGGCTCCCAAGAACAGATCTCCCTCCGGCGACCCTTCCTCGGGTGTGCGGACACGGCCGACCCCTATATTCCGACCCCACTTTTTTCAGGAGCAGATTTTCCAAGGACTTTCGTTTCTACCTCCCCGTACCATTGTACCTGGTACATATTATATATTAGGAGCCATCCCTGCTTGACAGGGAAGAACTCTCTTGAAACCGTCCCACCACACCTCGCCTCGTTTCATCTACCCCGACAACATGGGAGTCGGCCGAGTTTCAACACGAACCGCTTCACCTTATTATCAATAGCTGGAATGGCCGCATTTTCGACTATTAACGGTATTCTTTACTCCGCTTCGTACACCAACTCGCCTTTTCTTTGCCGCCTGTTTCAGTTCAGCACTTAATATGCAGCAAACAGATTTCGCGCTTGTTTTTTCGCACGCACGTGGTACAGTTGTCTCAAGACAAGGCGTATATACATCGCATGGCTGGCTTCTCTCGCCGTCTTTGCAATGTAAACGCGCCCGTTAACCCTTTTAGGACCCCAGTCCCGTTTTGGGGACAAACTACTTATATTTAGAGTGAATTGTCCCCACATATGGGAGTGCGGTTCTAAAAGGGTTAAACGCGTCTTTTTCGGGACTCGACTGACTGCCCTGCCGGATCTCCCACTTCATAGTCAACTTTAGCCGGCATCAAACACTTTTGTTTCTTCAACTTGCGTTCCTTCTTGGCTTTCCGGCAACTTGTCGGATTGATGCAAGAAACACAGCGTATGAAACATCAACATTCCGCTCCTCTACCGTGTTGTTTGGTGTCCATCGCACCGAGAAGCCCACGGAAAAATCGTACGTATACCGCGTATACAACTCTTACTCGACAGATTGTGGGGGTGGTAGGGGGGGGACGAGGGGGAAATACTCGTAGTGTCGTTCGTGATGTGAATCGAAGAATATATATACATGACCACGAGGGGGAGGTACTGGTTGTCGTTCATGATACGAATCGTCGTATGACCACAAACCCTCGCATCTCTACAATGGCCAAGACGAAGCAAGTCGGGTTTTTGCCGACCAGGCAAGGCAAGACACTGCACCGAGCGCGGAGCACCGGGAGTGGGGGCGGGTGCAGACTCACACGTGTTGGTTGTTTGCCCTAGTCATTGACCATTGACAAAGCATCCCTCTTCAAGGGGGGAGAGGGTAAATGCAAGCTGTCTGCGCGTAAAAATGGACCAGGGTATTTATTACATGCCACGCTTCAACCCTCTCAGGATCGCGGCCCCGTTTTGGCAAAAACACTGCTAGGCAATACGTACGTAGAGTGGTTTTGTACTCAAAACGGGACCGCAGTTCCAAAATGGTTGAAGCACTCTTGTGCTATTACATACTCGCACTTTTTAGCGTGTTTGGTTCATCTCGAGTCCCTCTTCAGCGCGGAGTGTCTACTCTTCAGTCTCCTTCTCCAGCTGCCTCCCTTTCGTACAACAACTGCTGTAACCCGGGTTCACGTAGTCCCCCCCCCGCCCCCCCCCGAAAGGGATGCGTGGTCATTGGTCAAATGACTAAGGCAAGGAACATATTAGTACCTCCCCCCCCCCCACCCTCCTACGAGTACTGCCTGCGGTCCAACGCCTTCAGTGTTGTTTTTTCTCGTGCCAGAAAGGGAGTCAACCGGAGAAGTTCGAAATTCTAAAAAACCAAGCTCGAATATACACCAGATCGGGAAGATTATCAAAACGCCTCCGAGAACATGTCTTTGAGTGAGAAAAAAAACGGTGTCCGGCCATCATCGTATTTTATACCACGGTACCTCATAACAACCAGGAATCATATACCACGTACCAGGTACTAGGTACTTAAAAGGTTGTTTGACGCATCAGAAGAGAGTCGCGCGAGCGATGTATTTTTCATCATGTTATGTTCTGAGTTGTCATTAACCCATTTAGAACTGCAGTCCCGTTTTGGGGACAAACCAGTCAAACTGTCAAGTAGTTTGTCCCCACAACGGGACTGCGGTTCTAAAGGGATAAAGGAGGGTATTGATATAAATATTTTTGTCGCGCATATATAGGGTCTCGTGGTTTGCGGAGATATGATTTTCACGGAACAAGTCTCCAAGGGGTGCACTCGGTGAGACTCGAACCCATGAAATTGATCTGGGTGGGCACGGGGACTACGTACCAAGAACCGCGGACACTGCATGTATCCTTCTGAATGTTTGTTGTTGTTGTTGTTGTTCTCACATTAACTCACAATTCAATGTATAATATCGTGATATCAGTACGTACCAAATTGCCCGATCTGGGTGGGCACGGGGACTACGTACCAAGAACCGCAGACATTGCATGTATCCTTCTGAATGCATAATATCGTGATATCAGTACGTACCAAATTGCCCGTGTTCGTGCCAACTCGAAAACTAACTTAGGAATACATGCAGGCAGCACTTCAGCCAGCATTCGCTGTATATAGTCAACAGCCACGAGTTGGTTAGTGGTGGGAACGGGGCTACTCTATGTTACAGTTGAGAGGATATACCCGCGACCATGTTAGTTCAGTTTGCACACTGGTTTTAGCTCGTGTGCGCTTTCTTCGTCTCGTGTATTTTGAGGCAGCCGAAGTTGTGATTTTTTTTTGTTTTTCGGATCTTCCTAGGGCTCCAGCACCTTTGTGTGACCACGGACTCCTTCGTCAGAGAGTTAATGAGAGAACAACAACAACAACATAATAAACTGATCGGTACGATATACGATCCCACAGAAGTTGTGTTCTGGTTCGAATTCACGCATATGTTCAGCTCACGTTTGTTTTTGAATATAGCCAAACACGATGGCGTCATGCAGTATCATGGGAGGAAATATGTACAAACTACGACCTTGGGAAACAACATTTTTAAAAATTCGACGACAGAAGGCTGAGGTGTTTCCGAAACAATTGAAAACAAATGTTACGAGAACTTGTTTTTATAATTAATACTTATGGAAGGAAATCTACGGCCCAGTTCGGTTATGTTGATAACTATACCCTGTACCGCAGTCGTAGTCCTGAAGCAGTACGGGTAGTGTTTATTGCACGTACCTGGCGCCAGGTACACGTTTCAGAGGGCCCTCCGGGCAACAGTCAATAAGAAGACATAAGGTCGTTTTCGATATTTTAGTCCATCTTGTTCATTCGTGGGCAGCTACGCAGCAGCTGCTTGCTGTTGGCTCCTGCTTGTTGCAGTAGGGCCACAGCTAGCCGGTCAGCACAGCACTCCGCATGAAGGTAATTCAATCTCCGATCACGGCTCACGTTCCGCCGAGTCGAGACGCGGATGAATGCCAAAAGCAGTCTAGGAGTATGACACCAGGTGTACCCGGATGGAAGGAGATGGTGAATAAATATCACAACAGAAGTGCCCGGAGGAAGATACGCCATTAAAAGTATGGGATGTGGCTACAGTTGTTGTTGTTCTCACATTAACTCTCTGACAAAGGAGTCCGTGGTCACACAAAGGTGCTGGAGCCCTAGGAGGATCCGTGCGAGTACGTAGTAGGTGTCAAAACTGTTTTCCAGTTGAAAGTTGAGCAGAATGAAAAAAGAGAAACGAGCAAAACACGTACTTCCCTCAAACACCAGAAATTTCAACACACTGATAAAAACAATAGCCTTCGTACGTAAAACGGTTGAGGTTATAGGGAGTGGTGTGCCCTCAACATTAGGATGACACACACAACATGCATGTAGTCGTTGGTGGTGCGTTGTGAAGAAATCACTGAATGATCTGCTGCTGCTGCTGCTGCTGACACTTCCTCGGGGAGAGGGTCACGGCATCACGTGCCGCTACGGCGGCCGGCCACCCAGTTGCTGCAGCCGATAATCATTACCTGGTATTTATTGCATATCAGGCCTGATAGAAAGTGATTCGGGCTGTTCGTCAGGGTTTGAATCAACCGTCAAATGGCGCTCCGACTACCACGAGTAATAAGCACGGCATGGGGGGGAAAGAGCTAAAAAAACACTTTCGATGTCCATGCACTACGTACGTGATTGCATCAATACTCCGTAGTTATACCGGCATCTACAGCAGTATATCTTTGTGTTGTATCAATATACCAGATACCTGGTACCCTGGTATATGATATTCAATAAATCACAACTCAACTTCTCTCTGTCTTTTTCTCAAATTTGAACAAAGTGTCCGACGCAATCGGGAGACGAGGCTTTCGTTATATCGTGGGTAGGCTCCAAGATGAGGCAAAGCGTACAACCTCGACAGATGCTCGCCCACACCACACTCGGGTAGTCTCAGTCAAGTCGGAGAATAACCTTCTTGCTTGCCACAGATATTCTGCTTCTAATAATTCAATCCAAGAATATACACATGAAACAGGAAATACCTCCCGACCCATGATATGATTTATTTATTTTTTTCTCATCCCATTCATTATCTTTGCACATCTTCTTCTCTCTCTCCTTCCAACTTGTAACTCAGATCCGGGGTCACATAGCAGGCTCTAGATAAAAGTACACCAGGTATATATACCGGGTATAGAGGAGTCTATGACTCGATAAAAAGCCAAAACACTCAGGTTTTTTGTTTCTTTATACACTAAGAATAAATGTTGATATTTGGAGTCGACACAGAGCGGGGTAAATTCGGCAAACAAACGTTTCAGATAGGAGGGTCGGAACCTCCCCTGCGCACACTGGAAGATGGCACCAAAACATTCGACGATATTTGATCAACACGTGTGGAAAGAGGACGAAAATGAGGATATATATATATATATATATATATATATATATTTTTATTTTTTTTTATTTTTTTTCCATCCCATTCATTATCTTCGCACATCTTCTCTCTCTCCTTCCAACTCGTAACTCAGATCCGGGGTCACAAAGCAGGCTCTTCTCCCCCCTTCCCGCTACGTATGCACGGGCGATTATCGTTCAATCTTTCAGTCCCGCAAGCGCAGTCCCATTTTCGGGGACAGACTACTTTTAATTGACCGGGTTGTCCACAAAACGGTACAATTAATACTGCAGTTCTAACAGGGTTTTGACACAACACGCAGCCAAGCACAGACGACATCTCACGATAGATGACGCAGTACTGCTAACCCGTCGCCTCGGACATCCAAGCCTCGTTGGTCACCCGATATGTATGTGATTACTGCTTCCACCTCCGTGTGTGCCAGCTATTTTGTTCGCTGCTAATTAAAGTAAATTGAAACCAAAATAGGACGACACCTGCTCGGTGCGAGGAGAGGATATATTATCATCCCATTCATTATCTTCGCACATCTTCTTCTCTCTCTCCTTCCAACTCGTAGCTCAGATCCGGGGTCACATAGCAGGCTCTTCTTCCCCCTTCCCGCTACGGTACGTGCCTTGATTTTTTTTTTTTTATCGCGAGAAGATTTCAGCCTTTTCTTCCCTCGTCGACTCGCATCGAATTGTGCCTACCCACGCTGCAAAGGCGCTCTCAACAATTGAATCCCTTTTTTTATTTTTGCAAATAAAGCCAAAGTCCGACCCTCCTGGGGCTCGAACCCAGGACTCAAACAAGTAGAATTCGAGGTTAACCACTTGAACCACCGGGGCGATGGCCCCCATGGGCATACTCCATATCTCACGATAATCCGTTACGTTAACAGGTATGCGTCAGGAGCAAGCAGCGACACTATTTCTTCAACTATTTTTCAGACCGTCAGTTTGACGTTCATTTGTTGCTTATTTTTCTTCGCGTATACCTGGTAGGTCTATACGCTCTCGACTGGCCTGCCGATTACGATGCCAACTTCACGAGTCCATGCTCTCGATTCGGCCTACATGCTTCCATCCCCCCGCGATCACACACGACACACACTCAGACAGTTGAAAGAGGGTTGCATTCCATCCATGATGGCTAGAAGAGGGGATGGCAGATACGCGTCGCTTCTCCAATCGAATCCATCGGGAATACTTTCAGTTGTTGTCTGTTGTTGTCTTCACAGACAGACTGTAATGTTTTGGCTTATTTACAGTGAAAACCTCGCCCTATTTGGCAGTTATTTCCACCTATTGATAGAGCAGTGGGTTATCAACTGTCGTATTAATCTGTGATAGTAAGCGGTCCTCCTCGAAGCAGCCAACTCTGTTTTCAAAATAAATGTGGGAAAAGCAAAGCCGCACAATCCCACCCGATCCCGATATTGTACAACAACCGGATTTACCGCCCTTCCGTGGATGAAACCGAGATGTTTAAACCCTAGAATAGTCCCAAGTAATACGTCAACAAACATGCAAAACAGGAGAGCAGCCCTACAAGGGGGACGTGAAAATATATATATCAGTACTCGTACGGCTTTCGGGTCAAGATACTATTTACATACCAGGTGCAAGAGCGATAACGCGATAACCCCTCGAAAAAAATAACCACTTCCACGCAGAGATAACGAACAACTGGAAGCTATTCGCCCTGTGAGAACCGCAGTCCGGTTCTGGAGACAAAGCAGTCAAATTTGAAGTAGTCTGTCCCCAGGACGGGACTGCGGCCCTAAAAGGGTTATAAACCAAATACGATAGAGCTCAACTGCTTCGCTGGAGATTGATGTGATCAACAGCGACAACACATAACGGCAAACGAACCCACCTTCTTGTAGAGCTCGCGGCATTCCGTGGAGATCGGGCCCACTGCGTCTACAGCCGCCGACACGTTATCTTCCTCGATGTCGGTGCAGCATGCGCCGTCTTGCGCCTCCGGACAAAACGTCAACACTTGGTCGAAGTCCGTCGGCTTATCGTCGATGAAGCAGAGGGGGTGGCTTGCCACGCGTCCCGCGAAAAGACCCGCGAGGACACAAAGAGAGGAGCGCATCATCCTGCCGAAGTCCCCCGGGGCAGCAGCAGCAGCAGCAGCAGCAGCAGCAACAGCACAGCGGAGGGCTTTGTGCACCAGTTGCACTCAAGGGGATACAAAATCCGTCGCCTCCTAGCCGTGTATTGTATGTATAATATTTATAGAAAATGTATTGTGTAAGAGTGTGTGGTATGGAGTGGGTGTGCGTGTGCGCGCGTGCACACAGCAGCAGCAGTAACTAGTAACAAGTGGCAGGCAGCGTGCGCTCTAAAGCAAAAAGTACGGGTCGGGTCAAGTGGCCTCCCGAACTATACGTAAATAACTCCGGTCGTGAGCGGATCCGTGTCAAGTTCAGTCAACCAAAGCTTAAAAACAGCAACAAAAATATAACCTACGAACAGAGTGGGTGGTGAGCGGATAATATGTTAATAATTTTGCCGATTCGGACCGACCTGAGTTTGAGAGGGTAGGTCAGGTCCCTTGAAAAAAAAAAAAAACGGCCCGAGGTTGTTTATATAGTCTCTGGTGCCGCTCGTGGCGCCCTGATTTCTTTCTTCTCGGAATAAATCGAAATTTCACAGCGGTTTTCACGTTCGTCCAACAGCCCAACGAACACATCCATCCAGGTTCTGGAGTATCCCATCACAGAAGTAAGAAAAGTGTCTCAGAGTAATAATAATGCTCGTACCTCGTACACGTATATATGCATATATGTACGTATATACGTACGTAGTCGATGATATTTACATGGTACTGGTACCAGGTACCAGGTATATAATATTTGAATACGAAGGACGTCGTATCACGAGGATGCCGGGAATTCTCTTCTGCCGGTTTTTTTTTTACTTCTTCGCCGGAAAATATAAGACTTTGAAACATATAAAAACGCGAAAAGATTTTCGATGAAAACGAAAAAAAACAATTTTTCACTCTTTGTTTTTCGTCGTATTTTTTACACCAGGGTATTCTGCTACGAAATTGAATGAGAGCGAGTGAACTTTTGATACGAGTATACTGGCAGCGTTATGGGTAAGGGTATGGGGTATTATGAGACAGGGTACGCTGCCAGTATACGCGTCGAAACAACAGGTAATTTTACTCATCGTACGACTATTATTATTATGGGTAAGGGTTGGGGTATTCCATCCGCGGATCTAGGGGTATTTCATCCTCGGATAGCGGACTACCTTGTCGTACTCGTACCCCGGGTCGTTTTGCGCGCTAGATGATACTAATGTCATGGTACCAGGTACATATACATGTGTATATGCATCATCACACTCCAAATTACATATTATGCTTCAGTCCGACCTGAGATCGAACATCCTCTAGTACACCGCAGTAAATAAAGCAGTAGTAGTACGGTAGTAGTATAAATATTATTAATAGTACCTGGTAGAATCTCTATCACTAACTCTGAACCAACAAATATCCCGCTCTCCCTCTCTTCTTGACCCTTTCAGGGCAAACTAACTGCAGTCAGTCCGGTTTATTAGGGGACAAAACACTCAGTCAGATTCTAAGCACTTTGCCCCCAAAACGAGACTGTTTGTTGTCCTAAAACCTACCTACCTGGTACTCTCCCCCCCTTTTACCTTTTACACATCCATCCCTCGCTCGGCAAGAGGCATAACACAGACAGGTTGGCCGTGATCCGCCCCCCCTGCATAATGAGGGCGTAACAAACAGTATACCTCGTACATTACGAGTATTCATGTCTTTGTGGAAACACTGATGATTGGAAGTCGTACGTACATTTTTTTTTTTTTTGTTTTTTTTTTTCCATCCCATTTATTATCTTCGCACATCTTCTTCTCTCTCTCCTTCCAACTCGTAACTCAGATCCGGGGTCACATAGCAGGCTCTTCTCCCCCCTTCCCGCTACGGTAAGTGCCTTCATTTTTTTATCGCGAGAAGATTTCAGCCTTTTCTTCCCTCGTCGACTCGCATCGAATTGTGCCTACCCACGCTGCAAGGCGCTCTCAACAATTGAATCCCTTTTTTTATTTTTGCAAATAAAGTCAAAGTCCGACCCTCCTAGGGCTCGAACCCAGGACTCAAACAAGTAGAATTCGAGGTTAACCACTTGAACCACCGGGGCGACCGGCTTCATGGATGGGGGGATATCCCTCTACGAGGTATCTTCGTATTCATACCAGGTATTTATATACCACTACAACAATGTTCCAAGTATATTAAAAATATCATACCAGGTAGGATATATATGTATAATTATGTACCAGGTACGTCACGTGGTGTATTACCTTCTTTCTCCATTAAACCCGCAGGTATAGGTACGTTTTGCAGGTAGGTACCGCCGTACCGTGCGTTGCGTCCCAAACACCCCACCGTTCAGAGCGGGGGGGGGGAGGCGTTCTTCCCGTGGCTGGGAAATAATTGAGTTGGTTTATTTATCCCCAAAACCCACATTTTCTTCACAGCAGTATTAATAAAAGTATTAATAATAATTGTTTTATTATTATTTATTTTGCCGTCCCACTTTGTATGTGCAGCATGGTCTTCAACATGGATCACTCATAGCTTATTATTATTCCTCTTGCCATCTGACAATGTGCAGCATGATCTTCAACATGGATCACTCATAACTTTCCCGAAAGAAGAAAACCTCGGAAACAAAAGGAAACCCATGCACCAAGTCTACCTCCCTTCCGTGCCAACTTTCAGCTTGTCTACTCTATTTATTTGCTGTATTTGCTCCTTCCTTCTCATTACGTTCTATCCTTAAATCCTAAACTGCTTATTGTTCTCGTACAAAATACCTGGTATATATATGTATATATGTATGCGCGACAGCCCAGTCAGTGCGTGATAGTATAAAAAAGGATAGAAGCAGAGTTTTGTGGGGCTCCCGGCTCCCGCCACCAATCAATGAATGGGCCTCGAAGTACTTGCTGTAATCGTTTTGTGTAAGTAAGTGGTATATAATATATATATATATACTACAGCTGTAGTAGTGTAGTCATTGTCGAGACAAGAAGGAAAAGAAGGCAGGGGCTGGTGGGGTCGTAGACGAAGAATCAAAAGAGAAGGAGAAATAAAGGAGAGTGGCAGCAATAAAAAAAGTAGTATTACGGGGGACCATAGTTAATAGGACCAAATATTGTTAGTAAAAATGGTGAAATATATAGGTTTTTATGTATACCATAGGTCCTATTAACTATGGTCCCCCGTAATAGTAGTAGCAGAGTAGTAGCCGTAGTACAGCCAGAGCAGTACGTAGTAGTAGCAGCAATAATAATAATATTATATAGCAGGTGCGGTAGTAGTATTATTACAAGTATTATTAGCAGGTGGTGTGTGATGTGACTGGCGGCGGGGGGGGGCGCGGGGGGGATTTCCAACATATATATACATGACAATAATATTGGGTGAAGTTATGAGTGATCCATGTTGAAGATCATGCTGCACATTGTCGGATGGCAAAATAAATAATAATACCAGGTATTGGGTATTGTCTTTTTTTTTTTTTTTTTTTTTTTTTTTTTTTTTTTTTTTCCATCCCATTCATTATCTTCGCACATCTTCTTCTCTCTCTCCTTCCAACTCGTAACTCAGATCCGGGGTCACATAGCAGGCTCTTCTCCCCCCTTCCCGCTACGGTACGTGCCTTCATTTTTATCGCGAGAAGATTTCAGCCTTTTCTTCCCTCGTCGACTCGCATCGAATTGTGCCTACCCACGCTGCAAGGCGCTCTCAACAATTGAATCCCTTTTTTTATTTTTGCAAATAAAGTCAAAGTCCGACCCTCCTAGGGCTCGAACCCAGGACTCAAACAAGTAGAATTCGAGGTTAACCACTTGAACCACCGGGGCGACCGGCTCTGGCATTATTACGTTGTTCTCTACTCGATCAATTAATCTGGTAATAATAATACCGGAGTATATGATAGAGAGAGAAGATCCCACGCAGCCCTTCTTCACACAGCAAGATCTTACTGCAAAAAAACAAGACTTTAAGTGTCTCAACCCCTCTTTTTTCAAATAAAATGGGCATTGAAATATATGTTACATGTTATGTACTGTTTGCTGTATGTAATACAATATCTGGTCGTGAAAAATAACAATGAACAGGGGGGGGAGGGACGACAGACACCCCCACACCGATGGCGCGGGGATGGAGCTTGGATGCAGCTTAGGATTTAAGAATAGAACGTATAATGAGCTGGAAGGAGCAAAGTAAGAGAGGAAAAAAGAGTAGACAATAAATAGCCTAGAATTAATTGGCACAGAAGGGAGGTAGACTTGGTGCATACTTGGTATATATTATTATGGGTTTCCTCTTGTTTCCGAGGTTTTTTTTCTTTCGGGAAAGTTATGAGGAGTAATCCATGTTGAAGATCATGCTGCAAATTGTCGGATGGCAAGATAAATAATAATAATAATGTACGGTACACTGTAGGTATATATATATATACATTCGTCGTGATGATGATGACGACCGACGTTGCATTCTGTTGTTGTTGCGAACAACGAATGACAGGAAGGACTATTATACAGCAAGCAGTGGAGTTCATTCTTCTCGGAGAGCGTTTTTTCCATAATTTCCCAAGTTTGGAAATAATTATTGGAGATATGTATCAATATACGGAGGCGTTCTGCCACTATTCGTGAAAGTCTCCAGAATAACCGAATATATCAAGTCAGTTATAACATTCCAATATTTGGAAAAAAAAACCCAGGAAACTATGGAAGATTGAAAAATTGCGCGAAAACAATGTCGAAAAATTGAATAAAAGAAAGCTCTCCGATAAGAATGACCCTGAGTATAGTATCTGGTATCGGGTACGAGACTATTAATAGTACTATTAATACCCTAGCTACACTATTAATAACTCGCGAAGAAGCACGGAGCAAACCAGTGAACACCCAACCAACCACAACAACCCGCCAAACACACTACACGACCACCATCATCACCACCTACACCACCAACACCACAATCCGTTCGTTACCCCGTGTGTTTGCCGAACAGTTGTGGTATTGCTGGATCGTGGTGTCATCGTCCCCACCCGGGAAGCAAAAAAACGAGTAAATATGAAATGTCAAGTACTCTGTACAACAATACTATTTATACTACAGCCTACGCGCCTCATTAAAAACATTGGAAAAGGAGGAGGTAACAGAGATATATATGAGACATATATCTATACCTCCCTCGTATGGTTCGATATACGAGATAGATGGTATAAATCTATCTATACTACTACTACTACTACTGCTGTATGCTGCATTGAAGAGTAGATGATCGTAAACGAACGGCGAGCTCAAGATGAAAGACACGTGGTCAGTTTGGTGTCGCTCGACCAGGTATGTATGTATGTATCATATCACAGCAGCAGCAGTGCAGAGAAAATAAGACAATTCTTCCCCTTTTCTTGCGGTTTGTCGTGACGGTGCGACCAACAACGGAGACGTACCATTAATATTAAATATCTATCTATCTATGGTGCTGGCTGCTATAAAGACTACCAGGTATTAATAAAAGGGAACCTGACGAGAGGCAGAAAGAACCCCACGCGTCCCAACCTTGAATACCCCCTTGGTTGGGGTGCTGCCTGCCCTGCTTTGAAGAGATTCCGCGACATGCGCCACAATGATCAATACCATGGCCTGTATTTAGATGTGTTAGTTTGTGCTCTTTGTTGCAAGCACACGCCCCCGACAGGCGGTGTTGTTGCGCATTTATTTCTTGATGTCTATCAGTCAGCGAAAATTGTGTCCCTTTCCTGCGTAAGTAGTTATTATTAACCAAACCCGTCCCCCTCTGCGTCCCTCTGTGTTGCGTATATAACTTGTCACAACCCGTCACCAGCCGAACCCCCTTACGCTCAGCAGCAGCAATATAGACATCATTCATAGATATCCCGAGGAAAACTAAAGATACGGAGTATATACCGGTATGTATGTGTAAAGTCCTCCACAGGTCTACGAACTAGATACAGTTAAATATGAATACGTATACTAAGCTGTACCAGGTATCATATATATTATACCAGGGTATGTAATAAAAGAAAAAGCGCCCTTCCTTGCCACAATAAACTTTCTGGTTTATTCCCTCCCTCCCTCCCTCCCTCCCTAGTAGAATAACAATCACGCAACGTCGTAAAGGCACATCGTGATTTTCGTGTGCCATCATATTTTATACTGCACCTTTTTACGCGATGATAGGTATTGTCAAGGGGTCTTTTAGTCCGCTAGAGGCCATACTGACTGGAAAAACGTTAACCGATCGCCTACTACTACCCAATCTGTAAGCCTTACAACACTCTCCCCCCCTGCATAACAGCGGGGCCCGAAGGCTTATTCGCCTTCGTATGGGCGTGCCTACAGCAGTAGTAGTTAGTCCTCAGTTCTTACCAATCTCTGACAAACCAGGCATATATATTGTAGGGCTTTATCAGATTCTCGACATGATGAGAAAAGTGAACTTTTCTTTCCAAATCGTTTTCATGGTGGGCGTGAGATTCGACCTCGCGCTACTCACGGCCAACGACCCATAATATGTCTTGCCGTCGACGCATTTTAGTCCGTTGGGCTACGAGTACAGTACTACTGTACTGGTAAACGATTAACCGATCGACTACCCATCATCATTGGCAAGATAAGCCTTATACTTCGAAGTATATAACAGTATACTACGTAGACACCTGAACCGACCTATTGTTATACTATGAATACTACATACGATACATGCCGCCGCCCCCCTCCCCCGCTACACAATGAATGTGGGCGTAAGACTATGCCGGTGGATACATTTCTTTGAACAACGTTGTTGTAACACACCAGTAGGCGTACCAAATTGAAAGGTTGTCAACAACTTGTGGGGTTTGCTACATTGTTCTACAATGTCTCCACAAGGATTCTTGTACGCCCACGGAGTGCGAGGGGGGGGGGGGGGGTCCCAGCCACCTGTATACCTTATTTGATTTGCGCGGAAAGTGCTTGTGCGCCTCTCTTTGTGGATGTGTTTGCACGAAGTACCAGGTATGCTAATATGCACAGCAAAATTAAAGCCGTATCATTACATTTTGACTGGCAGCATCAGGTAAATCGTATGCTTGAAGTACAAGTATACCGGTAAGTGTATATTACGGGGGACCATAGTTAATAGGACCTATGGTATACATAAAAACCTATATATTTAACCATTTTTACTAACAAAATTTGGTCCTATTAACTATCGTCCACCGTAATAGTGTGATCTCATTTATCATTTTCGTCTGTGAGGTATGGGGTGGATATTATTACAGGTTGCAATGTACCAGCATACGTTTTTTTACTCTATAATAGGTGGGTACGAGTCAAATTCGTCAACATTTTACCAGTAGCACTGGGGTCTGTCTAACCACATTTATTTGTACAGTAGTATGCACGACACCTGGTGTACTTCCGCGGTAGTAGTCGTACCTCACTACCTAAATAAAACAGACGGTGGGGACCTCGAAACTGGGGCGAAAAGCTCCCCACTTTCCATTTGGCTAGGAACTCCAAACAGCTTCCAACTGCGAGAGATGTCGCGCGAGGCAGCGGATGTGGTGCTGCCTACCTGTGCGTTCCATCTTGGGGGCATGTCCTTGCGAGTCGCGGGTCTGTGTCCGCTGCCTTCCAGCAGGGACACGTTGGTGCCACATAATCCTCGACGCTCAATGGCGTTTTTGCCCATATTCCCACGAACCAAGACACGGGAATTATTCGGCGAGGGGTCATCGACCGCGCCCGAAGGTAGGCGCCCCCCCGTCCCGACAGGCTTCGGTGGCGTATCGTGGCCAAAAGGCTCTTGCCTCTTTCCCTTCCACCGCGTTATCCGTTTCAAGCGGGGTTGCCGAGTCGGGAGCCTGGTCCAGGGTAGCGGCGCGCGAGACGTGACGGGCATGGCCAGCTTTCCTAACGATTGTGATCCTTGCGTTGTGCGCCGCGAGCTAGTCAAGGTCCGTGAGGCCTTTAGTCGTCGTTCTTTCTCTAGGCCAAGAGCTTACTCCACCCAATGTTCAAGGACGATGTGTTCTCTTGGGGCCACCAATGTGTCGCAGATCTACCGCAGGATCCTTCCTAATTCAGGTGCGTAGCCTCCTCTTGAATCGCCAATATCAAAGGGACGGTGAGGTCCTTCAGAACCTCCGGCAAGAACCCGGCCATGCTCCGAATGGACTCGAACACTCGCCCTCTCCTGTCGGCGGCAACTCCTGCCCTCCTACCCCTATCGGGAGAGGCACTTGCCTGTGGCCTGTGCCTGCCAGGTGGAGCCTCAACATCCGCCGATCGCTCGGGCATCCCTTCTCGAAGAACAAGTGCGCCTCGGCGGCTCTTGGTAATCCGAAGATATGCTCATACGCCCACTGCGTCCCTTCGTCAGCCCTCCTTCGTGCTTCGAGGGAGGTACCCTATGAAGGTGTGACGTGATCGAGTTAAACACAGAGAGGGGTTCTGTGGGTACGGTGTATGTAGAAAGTGTTTGACCTTGCCCAAGCGAGCATAGTAGGGTGTAGGCACAAGAATCTCGCCACAAGACCTTGGTGGTAAGGGCGCCGCCACACAGGATTGTTTCCCTAAATAAAGGCGTTGCCATTGCTTCGCTTACTACGAAGCAAGTACAAGGTGTCGGCGCCATGTGTCAATCCTATCCGAAAACCAAGGGAGCGATGATGATGGAATTCCTGGGAATAGAGGCCTCTCTGCTGCTCATGTGAATGGAATAAGCAGACTTCTTACAAAAAAATTGTCCTCGGGATCGAGCAACCCAGTTTTGCGAGTCCCCTCAAAAACAGCCCCAACCGCTCGTACGTGTGTCGAAAGGCCCTTCGCGAGCCCACGTGGCATCTCCACAAGTCGCAACGTGTTGACAGGGTAGTTCTTACTGAGATGTTCCCTGTAGAGCCAACTGGGAGGGGGTATTATTCCATTGATGCAAGCCATAACGGTGCCTAGCGTCTGCAACTTTTTCTCAAGTGCAGAGGGTGGGGAGATCCACGGGGGTTGCAAACATTGATGGGAGCGTATGCAAGGAAAGTACGATAAGGTGTGGTACTGCCTACCATTCTAGGGGCCAAGGCAATAGGTCGAGTAAGATGCAAGCCGCGTGACTGAGAGGAACGATACACGCGACCTTACCTTGCGATACCAGATGCAGCCACACCAGCTCCGTCGTGCCCTTCAAGCCCCTGCCAGCCCCTGCTCGGCCAGAGTCCCTGTGCAACCATCGTCGTGTTTACGCCACAGTTATGCAATACGGAGAGCACAAGCGGCCCGAACTACCATCCTAAGAAAAGATAAAACCCTGGGGGAGGCGGAATAGTCACTCGCTCGAACGACGCCGCGATGAGGTGTATGCAGTGAAAGCTCGGGGATAGCTTAGTTCTCCTTATATAGTGTACTCGAATATAATACGCAGTATGCGGGACCGCGGGAAACACTTGGATGGTGTATCGATAACTTTCGAAAAGAAGTTGCACTATATTGCGTTGCTTACAAGGTGGTATAAACGAGTTTTCATGTGGAGCTGAGATACGCAAACGCAATGTCCTCGCGCACAAACCAAGAGGTATTTCTGCAGCACCACGCAAGGTGGAGCGATGACACGGTCTCACGGATCGCGGGCCCCCCTTCCAAGGGGAAACATGAATGTGCGGCGCGTGTAAAGGTTCCTGTCTGATGTAGCTGCATTGCTGTGTGCGCGTGATTGGTACTCGAGGAAACGCAGAGATATCCCGAGTACCGCGCCCAGGTGCCGTGCCAGTTCCGTCTAGTGCAACCAGGAGACAGTATTGATAGCCAAGGTGCGGTACAGTAGACAGCCAACCCGCGACCGACACGGTACATGGTTCATATCGCAGAGGTCGCTGGTGGTCTCGAAATGATATGTCTTCCTTGTTGTCAGTTTCCGTGTTGCCAGCATACACCGCCTTGTGTATCGCGTTGCTAGCCTCTCTCTAGCCAACCAGCTGGCGGGGGATCTCATGGTGGTATGGCCTTGTCAACTTTAAGATATACTAGTAGAGGAATCCAATGGGTACGGTGTAGGGGGTGTTTGAGCTTACCCCAACGAGCATAGTAGGGCGTAGTCACAAGAACGTCGCGACATGACCGTAGCGTCAAGGGCGCCGCCCCAAGACCGCGGAGACGAAATGTACCGCCAGGATTGTTGTCACATACTGGAGGGGTAACCATGGGTGGGCGAGAAGCGAAGCAAAGACAAGACGTCGACGTTCAGCGCCAGTTCCACCTAAAAAAACACGAAGACGATGATGATGAAAGCCCTGAAGATGGAGATCTCCCTACTATTCCTGTGGATCACGTGATCAAGACCTCGGTTACAATAATAACTTTGCTGGGGATCAAGTAACCCATTCCTCTAAGCCCACTACGACCAACACCAACCACGTGTGTCGGAATGCTGAAGTAAGAGGAGAAGAGGCCGTGGCAAGCGCGCCAAGTCCGGTACAGATGGACAGCGGGTGTATGCAGGAGTTAGAGCTTGCCCAAACGAGTTAGTAGGGGCTTAGTCACAATAATGTTGCCACAAGACCATGGCGACAATTGTGCCGCCAGACGTCCGTGGAGACAGAGGTTCCGGCAGACAGGATTGTTGCCATAAGGGGGTAGTCGTGCGTGGGCAAAGTGCAAAGCAACGACAACATGTGGGCGCTTAGCGCCAAGCCCACCGAAAAACCAAGGGGGTGGTGACCATGGAACCCCTGAGACTAATTCCCTACTATTCAAGTGAAGTTAGTGAGCACGCCTCCATGATATTAAAAATATATCCTCGGGATCGAGTCACCCAATCGTCTGAGTCCCGCTACGATGAATACCAACCACGTGTGTCGGAATACCGACGCAAGAGGAGAAGAGAACGACGCAAGCGGGCCAAACCCGGTACAGTCGGGCTGCGGGTGCATGCAGGTGCTAGAGGTTGTCCAATCGAGTGTAGTAGGGGCGCAGTCACAATAATGTCGCCCCAAGACCATGGCGGCAAGGGCGCCGCCAGACGTCCGAGGGAACAAAGGTCCCGCCACACAGGACCGTTGTCATAATGGGGTAGCCGTGGGTGGGCGAATTGGGAGGCAAAGACAACCTGTCGATGCTTAGCGCCAAGCCCGCCCGAAAGGAGGCGGTGACGATGAAACCCCTGAGGGTAAATTCCTACTATTCCTGTGCAGCTAGTGAGCAAACCCTCATGAACACAACTATGCTTCCTCGTGATCGACCACCCAATCCTCTGAATCCCACTAAGATGAACGCCAACCACGTGTGTCGGAATCCCGAAGCGAGAGGAGAAGAGGCCGCAGCAAGCGCGCCAAGCCCGGCAAGGGTGGACAGCGGATATATGCATATATTTCAAGCGTCAGCCATCATTTGAGCTCGGTAAGTTATATACCCGGGCGCAGTGGGGAGCTGCGGTGAGGTGCCCCGGCGGTTGCGTTGACAAACTACAAAGGCAGTAAATGTTTATGTGCCGGATTCAGGACGCCCTAGTGGGGTGAGAATCATCACTTTTCGTTCCCTATGCGGTGGTGAAAGTAGCTTTATAGCATGCACCATGTCCATGATATCCTCGAGGTGGCTGGTTCTCTGTCCGAGGGGTCCAGCAGCACTGGGAGCCGCCGCTTGCTTGCCTGGAATGCCTACCAGGCAACACGCCAATCTTATCTTCGCCTCCATCTTCTACTGCCCACACCGCGCGCGTTGTAGTGTACGTTTTTGAGCCGATCGAGACGCATAACAACGTCACCCCTTCCCCTTGCGCAATGCGGGCGTCGACATTTGCTGGGAGTTATATATCTCCCATCATCTGAACACTCTCTTTCAGTGGAGGTAACGCCACAGTCTTCGCGAGCTTGACAGCGATGCTCATTTTCGTCGAGCTCGTGGCGAAGGAAAGGTGTGTCTCCAACTAGGTTTTCCGAGATCGCCATGAGGCCAAGGGTGACATCGTCCATGTGGGCGAATGCTTCGACTCCTCGCCCCTCGAACTTTCCCTTTAAACGCTTCAGCCCCGACCGCAACGATAAGGAACGCATCGCCGATTCGATATGGTTCGCTTGCTACACCTCTCGCGAGAAAGTGGTTCTCCGGTGCTACCCCGAGTCCAGCCGAAAGAAACCATCCCCAATTGATATCTCGCAGTAGCACTTAGCCAGAAACGGCGTGATCGCCGGTAGACAGCGTTGGCCATCTCCGCAAAGCACAGTAATACTATGGAGAGAGTACAACGCGTTGGAGCAGCCCGTGCTATAGTCAATACAAGGCCCATACATTTTTATCTGTTTGGTGGATAAGATAACACAAGTATTGACGCATATTACTAGTGGTATCTGCTTAATAAAAAGTACAACAGGCAAACCCGAACGACATGCATCGACAGGTCTTTCTCTGATAAAGGCTGTGGCACCTGGTCCCGATGAATTTCTCTGCCGGGACTTGACGAAACCTCTCGCCTTCTCCCCGTGTGGATCTCTGGTTCCCCACAGGGGTATCGTCTAGGGGGGTGGTTGCAAAGAAGTGACGCACTCACAACGCGCCCGGTTCACCACTTTCCCCAGCCGGTACCGGACTTGGCTGGACCTTGTCGTTTCGGCGTCGTGCGCTGGCAGCACTTGGTCATATGTCCCCTATACGTGATACTGACTCTGACCTGTCGTAATATCTAAAACGTGCACAGCAACGGTCATTGCCGTAGGGAAGATGAACAGCGTATGCCACAAAAAAATGCTCCAATGATCACTTAGTTGACCAAGAAATTGTATCTCCACCCGCCACGTGTAAAGACAACATGCGACACTCCACAACTTTAGCAGAAGAGTGAATACTTTTCACGCCTCCAGGGGCTCGAAGTTGTTGACGTAGGCGCCAGTAGACGCCGATGATCGCCATACATACGTTCTTGGTCTGTTTCCCGGGTAAGCCGCAGAGGATTATCGCGCGCGGATCCAGGCAACAGCAACCTCAGGAGGTCTCCAAGGGCAAATAAATGGGAAACGACTCAAACGCGTGAGGATCGACGCTGTGCCGAGATTAGTCGAGGAATTTCTCAGTCAACTTGAGGTGCGCATTAACGATGGCGATCAGGCTGGTTTCTGCAAGCATCTCAAGGGGATGGATCCGAGGGGAAGATATCGTGCAGCCCTTAGCATATCAACGATGCAGACGGAAGATAGATCTCTTCGTGGCATGGGTCTCGTATATATATTCGCAATCGGTGGGTACTACAGTGGTTCAGCACTTTGCTCAATACGAAGTCGCCAGTGCTCGGCCCGAACATACTCGAAAGAGTTCAAGGTGTGGCCCCCGTGCACACTTAGTCTTCTCGGTGATTTACAGTCACATTTTTTTCGCCAAAAGTTGGTGGAGAAAACCATCAAGAAGAGCATGTCAAACCGGAGAGGTGTTGGACCCGATGATCTTCGGGCTGAGCTACTCAAAATCGTCTTATATAAAGATCGCGGCGATTATCCCCGTCGTATACTGTGACAGGTCCACACCATTGGGATGATCTTATGGCGGGTCGGGGGCGTAACAAAGGAGTGGGAAAAATCCACGCTGGACACGAAGAAGGACGGGACGGAGTGTGGGTATCATCGAGACATATTGCTCGTGGCACACGCCGACAATTTTTTCCTCAATTTTCAAGGTGATCGTCAATCACCTGATAAATTACTGCGAACGGGAGGAATATCCTACCAGACGAACAGCGCGGCTTCAGACCGCAACGGTTGGCGATCGATACGACCTTCGTGCCCCGCCGACTTCACCAGCTGGCGCGAAAAAAGAGCACCCCTATTTACAAATATGCTTCGTCGATCTCACCTGAGCATACGATTCGGTCGACTGGCCTATCTTGTAGACCATGCTCGCTCGGTTCGGCGTATCACCAAAGATGCTAGCGGTTATTCACCTCTTCCACGATAGAATGAGAGCAACCCGGACGGATGATGGTGAAAATTTGGGCTGGCTCGGCGTAGAGCAGGGCCTATTGCAAGGATGCGTGTTTGCGCCATCGCTGTCCAACATGTTATTTACTGCCGTACTGTGTGTGGTGGCGAATCGGTTCGGCGCCAATGCAGATGTGGTGAAGTGTATGGTGCGCACCAAGGGTGACAAGTGGGGGGGGGGAAGCGAGGGAAGCCGAGAAAAGGGCGGCTTAAACTCTAGTAGACTGTGGCGGGGGCCGCAATCGATCTGGGCCTTGCTTTGTGCAGACGACGCGGGCATCGTTTCCAGATGGTGTTCGGTATTGTTGCAGGGTGCGCACCGTTCGGATTGGCAGTTAGTTTTGGAAGCCAAGGCGGAGACCATACGCCTGATGGTGAAGGGCAAGGACAGGGTCACTTTCGTTTGTTGAGGCCGCCGGCCAGATGTACAAGCAATCCACCATGCTTGTACACCTTGGGGCAACTGCGTGCGAGAATCCTGAACGTACTGTCGAGACCAACCGGCGCGTGCTACTGGCCAACCTCGGGACTCGGCCTGCGCCTTGAGTGCATTTTGTTTTTGTTTTGTTTCCTTTCTTTTCTTTGTTTCCTTTATTTTCCTTTCTGTGTTAGGTTGTCGCCCTTCCTTGTACTTCCACCCTCCCTTATATTATACCATGGATAGGGTCCTGGTGTTATTTGGCCTCAAGTGATACGGTATGGTATACCATTGCTCGTTATTACCGTTTCCTCGCGTACTTACTTGTGAATTCTCCGGTAGACGGTGGGCCTATCATTTTTGTGCTTGCTTGTTTTCTTCCAACGACACGTACTTTTTTTCTGCCTGTTTTGTGATCACGGTCTACTGTAGATTTCAGGGGAAGGAGCAAATGTGAGATCATCATTATCATCACCATCATCGTCGTTTCGTAGATAGATGTCGGCAGCGATGCTGGCTCTATGACTGGAATGTTCCGTATTTCCCTACCAACCTTCTAGAAAAAAGCCAGCCGCCTCTGCATGTATTGGTCAATGGGTAGAAGCAGATTCGGTCACTATTATTAGCATGCCTGTTTGAAAATGAATCCGAGGTGTAGGAAGAAGCCAGCAGCAATACTTGCTTTATAGCTCTATGGCTGATGGGTCGGGGACCACCTCCGGATTGTCAGCCTTTACCTATGGGGAGAAGCGGATCTGAAACGCTCGGGATCGCGAGACCGTGTTGATATGCAGACGGGCAGACAGACAGACAGACAGACAGACTGGCTGTAATACCAGGTTTTAACATTAAGGTTATACCAAGCGACACCACCTGTGGTACAGCAGGAGTATCATATTGACCACACGCGCACTTTTCACACATAACATAAGCCGGTTGCCTCGGTGGTCCAGTGGATAGCCTCGACTGCTACTACTATAATATACGGTTAATACGTGAGTTCAAATCCCACCGTGGTGACATTTTTTGGCATTATTGGCAAAACTAAAACGAATCAACAGCTAGCTGACAACGCCTACTACAGTTAGTAGTAGCGTGGGTGGGCGCAATTCGACGCGAGTCAACGAGAAAGGAAAGGGCTGAAGTCTCCTGAAATGTCTCCTCGAGAGAAAAAAAAACGAGCAAGGCACGCACCGTAGAGGGGAGGGGGGAAGAGGGCCTGCCGTGTGAACCCGGGTCTGCGATACGACTCTTGCTAGGAGGGAGAGAGAAAAGAAGGGCGAAAAGACAACATATGGGACGAAAACACAATTACTAAACAAACGAATACCTGGTATACCGTTTTGGGCTTGTTGTGAAGCACGATTAACAACAAACAGCCGTCGACATAAAGTCAACGATCTGAGGGTATATATTTATTCCAGGTAGGTACGCGAATTCTTTAGAAGTCCTCAGGCGAGGAGCCTCATCAAATAGTAGGTGTACCCCGAGCGTATATAGCATGCATGCATGTGATATCCCAACGATAAGGCGAACACCTTCATGAATTGTTCAGCAGCAGTTAGTTAGTTGAGGAGGCCCGTCGGTCGAAAATAAATTGACCCAAAAAAAGTGCTATCAATACCTTAAATAAATATCGTCGCAGCACGCGCAGGTGGATTTTTAACATAAAATACAACATCCGCACCCAGTGCACCCCCCCCCCCCCCCTGTATGATAGTATACTACGTATTCACTTATTTATAGGATGCGCACTTTGCTGCTTGCTATATGCAAGGAAATTGCACCGGTTGTAGTAGCTACTCGTCTTTCTCAATGTGTTGGGAACCGAAAAAATGAATATGGGCTCGGTCTCGTCTTTTCGTTCTGTTTTTTTGTGCAAAATGTCGGTCGGTTTCGGTCCGTCCGTAAAAAAACAGAAACGAAACCGAACCGAGACCGAACCGAACGCTCCTCGGTCCGTTTCTCGGTGGGTCTCTTGGCGAAGTCGGTCACATTGACCACATTCCGAAGGGGGCCGGTGTGCATATGTTGGTATCAAGACATAGTGACGACCCAGTGTGAACCGGAAAGGATCATGGCTCGGTCGGTTTTTCAGTTTGTTGTCGAAAATGTCGGTCGGCGAGGATTAGGAATGGATGTGGACTGTGGGCTAGGGATGTCCGCACATACAACGGGGTTCCCATACACGTATGTAGGCGTTACGGCGTAAGGCACAGAAGGGAAACACGACTGAATAAGAACGGCTTTCGGCTTCGGTCGGTTTTTGGCAAACGAAAAACCGACCCCAAGGCGTCGGTTTCCGTCTGAAAAAACAACCGAAAAAACAACCGAAATAACTAATTCGGTTTTCGGTTCACAACACTCTATCTGGGTTGCTGGGGTGTGTATGCTGTGCATGTATGTCGTATCCAGTACGATGGCAGGGAATTGCATTGCCTGCTCAGCTTACAGCATTACGCTGTACCGGTAGCCGGTAGGGTTTATGTTATGTCGTAGTTTGTGACCACGTAACTTCTATAATATCTATCTGTAGGATGAAGAATCAGCACGGACACGTTGTGACTGTGCTGGATGTCGACGGGAAAAAATAACAGTTTCGTGTGAACAGCATTAATATATTCCCGTTGCAACTACAAACTCCATCATATCATATATATGCACATGCAGAACACCTACTACTACTGTAGACGCGTTACACGTTCTGGCCGAACCCTTGTTTCTGATCTTCACGGAGCTCCTCGGCTGAACAAATACCAGGTACAGTTTGTGTTACTACTATTAATATTATTTCCCTTGCCATCCGACAATGTGCAGCATGATCTTCAACATTGATCACTCACCTACTATACGTACGTGTAGTATATATAGGCCATGGGATTGTTCATCGAGATATTTTCTCGATGCCAGTATCGAGCGACTTACCGTATACCCTGGTATATACCTGGTATCACTAAGATAAGACACCTCTTCGAACAATTTGAAAGCTGGGTTTCTCGACAACGGCAGGGCGTACTGATTACGACGAGCGATGCGTCGAGGCAACCTTCTCGACGAAATCTTTCCGAAACCACCATTAATTTTCTTTGTGTGTGCCCCCCATGTTTTGGAGAAAACCGGGTCTGAAATTCGTCCCCCCAGGGGGTGTGTTATCTTGATTATTATGGTATACGGTATTATTATCGAGCTCCTCAGGAAAAAAGGTTGTTACACCTAACCTGCCGTAGCACGCGTCCCAAGTGCATACTATACTGGTATATACTATATACTATGCATATTATGCTTGCCATCGGACAATGTGTAGTGTTGTTCTAAAAAAAGACAAACAGAAAGTAAGTAGTGCAGAACTTCTCCAGAACCAAAGCGCGGCAGTAACATATGACAGATCAAAACTGATACGTACGACTTTTGTGAAGACTACTACAACCAACATCTCTCCATATCATCCACCAAAAAACGACCACTCCCCTCCTTTAGCACCCCCTAAGTAGAAGCATCTATCTACCAAAAACCCGCTGCCCATCAAAATGGCTGGTTTATAGCTGCTACGCGCATGTTTCAACGCGCAGAAGGTCGTGTGGTGCTACTGCTGGTTTACACTGCTACCGGTAGTACCCAGAAGAGAGTCGCTCCGTTGTTTCTCTCTTTGTAGCTCTTCTACCTCCTACAACCCTTCCCCCCACACAATACTACTAATATTATACTACTTCTGTTACTTCCCGTTCCCCTGACCCTGCCACATACTTCCAACCGCAAGAGCCCAGTCGTCCCCTCCAAAAGCACTCCCGAAGAAGCATCCACCTAAAACTCGCTGTCCATACAAATGACTGGTTTATAACTGCTACGCGCATGTTTCAACGCCCAGAAGAGGTCGTGCGGTGTTGCTGGTCTACACTCCTATACATTATAATCTCGTTCTACGATAGAGGTAGCACATTTCCGCTATAAAGTCTCTGAGTGGCAGGGCTCCTCAACCCAAAAATCGTCGGAGTGCCAATCTTGTTTCGAAAAATAACGTTTTGGTATACTCGGGCCATGGGCTTAGTCATCGGGGTACAATTCGATTTCTGTTTTCGGGTGAGGTATGGAGCTCCTTAAGTGAGGAGCCTCAGAAATATTAGGGTGAGCCTCTATTATTATTATTTCTCTTGCCATCCGACAATGTGCAGCATGATCTTCAACATGGATCACTCATACCTTTCCCGAAAAAAGAAAACCTCGGAAACAAAAAGGAAACCCATGCACCAAGTCTACCTCCCTTCCGTGCCAACTTTCAGCTTGTCTACTCTATTTGTGAACCTCTATTATTATTGTAGAACGCCTCTAATAATGTACGAATTAGATTATTTATTGCCAGGTATGTAGTCTGTCGTCTGCTTAAATACGAGAAAGGCGCATCGGTCGCGAGATCGATAATTTCATCAAAACTCATACCCGGTATATATTTATTTGCAAGCTAGCTGCGTGAGATGGTTCGATCGCGCGTGCTAAAATGGGATTTATGGTCTCGTTAAAGATAAAGAAAGGTGGGTGACTCGCCTGAAATGTGCGCGCGCGAACTCGCAGGCCACGAGCTGACGAGTGAGTCTGTCGGCACAAGCGGCGCCTGCTGAATGTACGACCACATACATACTTGCGTGTGCATGCATACATACATACATACATACATACATACATACATACATACATACATACATACATACATACATACATACATACATACATACATACATACATACATACATACATACATACATACATACATACATACATACATACCTGGTACATACATACATACATACATACATACATACATACATACATACCAGGTACATACATACATACATACATACATGCATACATGCATACATACATACATACATACATACATACATACATACATACATACATACATGCATACATACATACATACATACATACATACATACATACATACATACATACATACATACATACATACATACATACATACCAGGTACATACAGAGGTATACCGTGAAAAGCGCTGAGTTCGCACAGGGGTGCGATTGTGTTTCAGCGCTCGATTTTTTCAGAAGAATGGGAAGGTTCCCAATACCGAGAACATTAAGGTGTGTTCGCGAAGATCTGCTCGAGAGCCTTCCGGAAATACCAGGTAAAATGTTCGGCTTTGTTGTATACCAGGTATATATTTCGAATTGCGTTACTTATTTTCATTTACTGTGGCTTGGAAGGGAGAGCAGCTGGTTGGCATGCCTTTGCTTATGAACGCATCTATCTCCCTCCCTTGACTGTCTAGGTTATACTGTACGAACTCTCGGACGACTGAGACACCCAGTGGTCCAACACCATTGTATACTCCTCCATGATAATCATATACCATAGTATAACCTCCCCGCATGCCACTGAAAAATAAAGGGGGCGGACGTAAAGTAAGTAGATATACCCTCGGCTATACGATAGCAACCGAGAAATTACCTATCTATATATATTTACACTCTCCTCTAGTAAATTTCTCCATCCTCTCACCATCGGAAGAAAAAGGGTGGGCGGGCGGGAGAATTCACGAATTCCTGGCCCAGCGAGCGACCACTGTCCAGGTCCACGCCACGGGCCCTGTCTGTTCGCGCGTGTCCTACCTGTCTGCCAGGACCGTTCCGTACGGTACCCACTTGGTACTCCCACAAACAACAAGCGCGATCAGTTAAACAGGCAGTGCCCGCTGCTGCTGTCGAAGCGACTACGTATTTATTACTACTGATACGTACCCAGCCAAAGAATATGAACCATATCACGCCTAATTCTCTCTACAACAACAAACTGCAGATTATTTATAGTCTCGGTTCCCGATCTCTAATAATATTTTCCTTCAGCACCCTCACCGCTGTCGAGAAAACGACCGCTGGAAAAATATTACGCCCCTGTGCGAACTCAACGCTATTTATTTTAGTCCCTACTACTACTATTACGGGGGTCCATAGTTAATAGGACCAAATATTGTTAGTAAAAATGGTTAAACATATAGGTTTTTATGTATACCATAGGTCCTACCAGGTATTAACTATGGTCCCCCGTAATAGTAACTGTGTAAATGTGTTTTACTCGCTGTAATATACCTAGTATCTGGTAGCCGATATCGGTGTGAAGTAATCCACCCTATTAATAGAGTCTAAGAATATAACACATGAATACATTATTACTGGTACAGATGCTACAACTCACTGCTTACTACGGGAGCACTATAAATAGTTGTTTGGTACATAATTTTTAATAAAATGATGAAATACGTCAGCTGTGAGTTCGACTGATTAAATGATATAGTTGATACTCAACCTTGCAAGCTGCGTGATGCATAGTTGTGACACCATCCAGGTACCGATACAGAGTTAGTTGTGACACCATCCAGGTACCGGTACAAGTTTTCCCTTCGGGCGTAGGCCGAGAGAGGGGAAGAAAAAGCCAAGCGGGGGGGCTGGGGGGCGCGGGCGGGGGGGGGGGAAGGGGGTACTCGATAGGAGAGATGTACTCGATCTCATGCATGGCCGCAGTCGTATGACCATAGACCCTCGCACCCCTACAATGCTGGGACGGAGCACGCCGGGTTTTCACCGACCAGGCAGACATTGATTGCTTGAACCAAGCGCGAAGCGCCGTGAGGTGTCCGGCGAGTCGCATGAAGGGTCGAGCTGCATCCTATTATTAAAAACCGCTAGTGAGGGGGTTTGCATAATATGGATGAAGGCTTCAATGAACTATTAATAATATAATTTCCGGTGTTGTAGCCACTTACTTCCAGAGTCGGCAATGAATGGGAGTAGTACTATGTAACTGCCTCTTGGGTGCCTTACCATGATGAGCACCTCGTTATACGATCAATTCCCTTGTGCGCAGCTGTGGGCGACCGCCAAAAGAAAAAAACAGGTACCTTGGTCGTCTAGTTCACGTAGTGAGCGGCATGTATGTGTTACAGTGTCGTTGCCGACCGACGCCAACCCAACCTGTATATAACTAGGGAATAAAAGGCCCTCCCGCCCCCACGGCGGTCGGGCCAGATTCCTGTAGATAGTATAGGAGCTGTGTAATAGGTGAGAGCCAATACATTGGATGGACATTATAATTGTGGCCCCGTGCTTTACTTTCATGAAAAAGCAACTTTGTAAGTCACCCTATTATTACTATGTAGGACCTCGATAATAAGCGTTAAAATTATGAATTAATTGAGCAATATAGTTATTTGGTGTGCTTGCTCCCTCTCTCTGAAATCTCACACTGCAACTTTATTAGTCGTTGCTTGCAGCAGTACGATGCAATACAATCTGCGGGTATTACGATAAACGCCCAGCAGAGGGACCAACCACACTCACTCGGAGTATCGACTGTTTCCGTACCGAGTAAATTTCGTACTCTGAATGCTGAGAGTATTAGGGTGCTTGCGGCCTGAACATTGCGAGTGACTGGGAGTATGAGCAGGACTCAACTTCAAACAAACCTCAAAATACTGCCTGAATGCTGCGAGTAAGTGCGAGTGTGAGTAGTACTAAAGACCCAAATGCCACGGGTGCAAGGAGTGCCCGCAGGATCGGACTCCGAAATATCCGAATGAACGGTCGTCAATATTATCACTTTAACCGAGAGGATGAGGTGTGTTAAATCGGGGTGTCTGAGCAGAGAGGTCAGAAGACCGTGCTGGTAGGATAATGAAATAAACGATGTCGAAGTTACTTATATTACGAAGACGAGGATGATGGAGACGGCAGCAGCAGTGGTAACGGAGGATGTAAATGCCGTACAAGACGCATCCGCACGAAGAACGGCTGTAATTGTTATGAAGGCCATCGACAGAAGAGCGTACCGGATTGGTTCGTCCTGAGCAAAGGCCAGAGGATGCTCGTAAGATATCAATTAATATGGGAAGGTGCAGATGAATGTTGGTTCGACGAAGTGTACGCACGGATCCGATGATTGCTACGGTACTAGATACGGGCGCGTTTTATACGAACGGACAATGATCGCTATTATTTCGGTGAGATACACGATCACCTACGAAGTTGGGAAGAACGCGATACGATAAATAAATATGAACGAAAGTCACAGGGACACGCCAGTCAGTACTAACTACATTAAACTCTGAGGTGACGTTCTCACCTTCGCTTTGGAAGTCTTAGACCATCTTGTCGTCAACGAACGGCATACCTACTTGCTTGGTTCAAGGTGGACGTGAAGATCAGGCGATAATAATAGGAGAACGATGAAAGTGGGAGGTTATATTAACCCCTTTAGAACCGCAGCCTCGTTTTAGGGACGATCTACTTGAAATTTGAGTGGTTTGTCCCCAAAACGGGACTGCGGTTCTAAAAGGGTTAAAGGGTTTTTGCCAAAACCAGGTATACCTGGCCATTTTTCAGCAAAAAATCAGATACATGCTACCTGGTATTAAATAAAAACAAGTACAAAACACACCCCACAGGAGCCCTGCTATTGGCCATCGCAGGCTGACATCGTAACTGATTTTGGCTCGAGAAGGCCAAGGTATGCCTGTTTTTTTCTACTCTGTCTCGGTTTCAGCTGATTTTGGCTAACTTTGAGCTAATCAGAGAGGCCATACGTACACTCTGTTGTTTCTCTCCGTAATACGTATGTATGCGTCTGCCCTCCCTCGGTTGAAATTATTATGTATTAACGTACGAGACCTGGTATAAACTTTGTACTCGTCGTACGTTGTACGTGAAAGTATGTATTTACATATATATTATGCCTACATACATGCGTACGCTGGTTTCACTGTTATTTTTCAGTTGGGGTGTGCGGCGTGCTTCAGTTATTAAAGTTGTTGTGATGTGTCCTGCTGTGTGTTGTTTTCTTTGGTCACAGCGGTCTATACAGCACCATGGTTTTTGTCTGCACTCTGCACCACCCCACGTCGAGGTGGTCTCAGGTTTGGTACGGCAAGATAATTTCGTGCCGAGCAGGCGGTTCCGCGAGGACGGTCTAGAAGATTTAAAGCTGTCCACGGGGGGGTGCGCCCCCGCCGTGGCAACACAAAAACCAAGCCTATATTTTTACGGGGGACCATAGTTAATAGGACATGTGGTACACATAAAAACCTTTATATTTAACAGTTTCTACTAACAATATTTATTTGGTCCTATTATTATTATGGTCCCCCGTAATAGTGGTGACTCTCTGTAGGTCCCAGTGAAGCCCGTGGTATCTACATTCCTTTAGGAGGAAACAAAACAATGTAGATTTTGGAGGCCATGTGGCACGCTTCTACTTTTACCCGACTTTCATGGACAGAACACCGCTCGTGGCGCGCGTTGTTCACTTGATTTTAGTATTGATTTTGGCTCAAACGGATCAGTCAGGTGTATGTAGCTGATTTTGGCATTTATTTGCCCAAATAATGCGGCGGGTTTTCGATGTGTAACGGCAAAGTGCGGCGGAACTGAAGCTTCATACGATCTCCACCAACAACGCGGCGGGAAAAACGAGCTTTGTTAGGGAAGATACCTTCTTCTCGTGTCAAGCGTGCATGATCGTGTGTATACAGCAGTGTGCTGCGGTGGTTTGGAAATTGGGTGTTGTTGCAGAGCTATAGAGGGACGCACTGCATTGTTGTCTGCAATAATAGTCCACAGCGCGGGGTATGTAGTGTACAAAAACGACAGAGAGGATTGCGTGAACCCCTCGGTAGCTCGAAAGACTTTTACTTTGATGGAATTCGGGGGAAGCGGCGGAAGATGACGAGGACCGGATGCTCAAAGCGCAGGAGGGCAGGGACACATGCGTGTTTCGAAGATTACGTCGCAAAGGACAAGATCTTGGAACGTTGCACGAAGGCAGCTTACAACAAGTCCATTTTTTGCCATTTGATTCGAGATGGATGAAGAAATTTTGTCTTCTGCTTTGTGCATACCAGAAGCCAATTGTTTTTTATCATACGCCTGGTCAGCTCCCGCCACATGACACCGGCCATGGTCAAGACGGTGACCCCACAGGGTGGGTCGGAGCCCCTAACGAGCGCACTCTGTTCAGAATTCATGACGCAGTCGTTGGTTTTGTCGATCGATGTCTGTCAAGGACTCGGAATCTCGCTATTCGAACCACAAATCGGCCTGAGTTTTTCTCAAGCCGATGTTGGCCCAACATCGGCCCCAGAATTGCTTTTTGCGGGCTTTTTCAAAAGTTTGGAACTTCATTTTTTCTAAACGTGCCCATAGGAAGCGTGTTTTAAAATATTATGGAGGCCCCATGCCCACCTCGAACTCCCTACCCCGGGTTACTCTTTTGTTCTCCTTGGCGCTGTTTCCTACCGGTTGCTCATGTGCTCGGGCCCATCGCGCCACAGATCCCGCGCTCTATTCTTGAGCGGCCGGTCACTGCGCTTACTCCCTTTCCTCGCTTGCGGTTCGCACGTTCGACCCTTTCAAGTTCCCTCCCCGATGGTACTCTCTCGGCAGCGCCAAACTCTCTTCTTGCCGGGATATCTTCACTATTGTCGTGCGTTCATCTGCACTGCAACCTCTCATTGCGCTTTTGTCGAAGCACGCGCCCATCTCGGCGTACTCGTGGCAGGGGCACTCCACCATCTACCCCCGCTATTAATAGTACGTGTTCTTCGGAAGGGTGCACTCCCAGCGTCATCTCCGCCACCCCGACCCCCTGACCTCTTGTATCCCCTTTCGTGGTGACCCGCGCCCCGGTTTCTCCTTTGCCGTCCCCTCGGATGAGGAGTTGCATCACCCCACGTTGACCAGCTTTCATCGTGCCGCCCCGAGCCACATGTGAGTCCGGCCATCATACTTACACATTCCGGGCCAGGAAAAAAGCCCTTCGGTGCCTTTTTCAGCAGAAGCATCTGTCGGGGCATCACCGCCACTTCCTCCTCTTTCTCCTCGTCCTTATCTCGCACGCCCGCATTCAACAAAGCGAGCGGGGGCTCAACGTGCGTCTAGGCCGCCAACGGTGCACGGGTCTTCGGGAGAAAGTCGTTAATCACGGCTGGTGCTCTGCTCGCCTGCTGAACGCGGGTCCTCCGATGGAGGTGGTGTTAGCACTGCGTCATGCCTGTTGAAGGACATTCCGGGACCCCGAAGCTGCTCCCCTCGGTAACAAATGGGAGATAATCTCCGTAGTTTCCCCCCTACCAGCGCCCACGGATACTGCTTATCCCCCCCTGCCGCGCACGAAGAGCGTTTTTGCCATCGAAAACTGCTTATATGTACTGGCATACCAGAAGAGTTGGACAGCAGTACATACTAGTAGAATGGTACACCAGGAAATAGTGCTTCGCACTTGCGGTAGGCCGTGCGTGTTCGGAGTCATGCAGGAGTACTTAAGAAGAAAGCGAAATGATAAGGAAAACACACAGCATTCACGGAAAACGAACACCATATAGTACGAGAGATATAAGCTTTGAAATACGCACTGCAGCGCAGCATCCGTACCGAACTAGAGACTACTTGCAATGAACCAATGGACGGTTCGACGCCATCTACCGTTAGAACCTGGTGGAGTACCGGTCTCGCATAGCCCCCCGTGGAGTCCCGCCGTCGCGCCCCCAGCCGGAGAGAATACCTCGTCTCGCGAAGCCAGTTCTCGTCCGAATCGAGGGCGTGGGTATCCCATAGAGGTCCAGGTGGTGGCGGCAAGACGGGCGACCCCATCGCCGATAGGCGTTCAACCCGCGACACGCAACTCATTGGCTTCCCGCAAGACGTGAGCCCGTAACGCGGATTAATAGAGGGGATCTCACCTTGATTATCCCCCCATGGGATGTGTCGCCAGTGCGGGGTCGGTCGACGTCAGCGCCCTCACTCGTGCGTTGGGCATCGAAGGCCCCTGATGGCGGCTGGCGACCGCGCAAGCACTTCAGGGTACCCAACCCGCATGAGGGTACAGGCGCGTACGCAAGGGGTCGGCGTCAGTGTCCTCACTGGTCCCGTTGGGTGACGAAGGCCCCATATGGTAGCTGCGACCGCGCAAATACTTACAGGGTGCCCAATCTGCACGAGAGCACGGGTGTGTACGCCAGGGGCCCGCCTTGGTCGCCACGCACGACGCTGGGCGTTAAAGGCCCCTTGGAGTGCGTGGCGACAGCGCAAGTGCTTACAGGGTACTCGATCTGCACGAGAGTACGGGTGTGCACGTGAGAGGTCTCATTGCCTCGCGCGGATCCAGCATGCGGTGTGGTATGAAGATAAATTCCAAGTCACCCCCCTTCATCATCAACCCACTATCGTTGCCGACTACAACAGGCCCGTCGTTCCGAAATCACGACTGGTATCGCCATGTTTGCGACCGGAGCCATGTGCCAAGGTGCCATGTGCCGAGGTGTCGCGGCCGCCATTTGCTGTCGCAGAGGACCAGATCGTTGCCGTCGTTGCCGTCGAGGCTGCGAGCCTACATACTGGCACGGCTGCCGCCGCTAGTCCCCACACTGTCGCCAGTTTCGCCGTCGGTAGGGGGGGAATCATACACCGAGTAGTCGAAGCCACCGCTGATGATAGGGCTTGCGATATTGCACATGCAAATCCCACCGGAGGCGCTTGCCTCCGTTTCTCTGCTACCTGGCTCACCGCCGAGTACCCAAGCGGGATCCAGATCGCCTCAAATGTAACTGACATTGTCGCTGTTAGAGCTATGGTAAGTTCCACTACGGTCGCCGCAGTCCCACCGGAGGCGCTTGCCTCCGTTTCTCTGCTACCTGGCTCACCGCCGAGTACCCAAGCGGGATCCAGATCGCCTCAAATATAACTGACACTGTCGCTTGTGTCGCCTTCGAAAGAGGGGCAGGCGCCACGGCCACCGCCACCATCACCATCTACCTTGATATCGCCATCATTGGTGGGGCTGCTGCACACTCATGCCCCTTTGGCAACACCGCCGCAGCCGACGGCTACACTACCCTTCATTCGGCCGCCTTTGCATTCGCTCTCGCCACCATCATTGCCGACGGTCGCTTACTCCTTGGTGGGGGCAGCACTCTTTAAGCATGACGTGTTTTTGGTGCTCGATGCACGACCGCCCCTGCCACCACTTCCACTGTTACCACTGCTACCGTCGCTGCAATTAAAAGCCGCCACCGTTCACCCTTTGACGGGGCGCCACTACCCCCGCACCCACCACCATCGTCCCTACCAATGCCGCCACCGCACCCATCGCCGCCGAATTCGCTGCTTTCACCGCCACAACCGCCCTCGCTGCCGCCATAGTCGATAGCGGGGGAAGGACCACAAAGGACGCGTTTCCGATCTCGGAGACAACGCCGTCACGTATGCAGCCTAAACCACAGATTATCATCGCTATGGGGCAGCTACGACACACAAATCAACTAAACGGCGGCGTGTGCATCGGCACCATGTCCAACCCGCAGACCCATCTTCGTTGGTAACACCACTGCTCCCGCCCAGGTTGCTACGATAGTTTCGGCGTCAGGACGGAGCGGCCCATCGCTGGTAGTCTGTTGTGTAAAACAATAACTGCACTCGCCGAAGTCGACCGGTAGGTACGGTAAAGAAGTAATGTCGGCGAATTGGATGCGGTATGATGGGTGATGCCGGCCAACGAGGTCGGGAACCTCTCAAACAGGGGCGCCAGCGGTCGGTTTGAGGGTCTGCGAGCGGCCTACAGTATCGAACGTGGGTTTGGGGGGGTGAGCCATCTTCATACATACGGTCTGATTGTGCTGCGGAAACCTTCGAGCGCGGTGTGTGTGTGTGTGTGTTCTTCACATTAAACCGTTCTTTCTACCCGTCGACATCCAGCACAACCAGTGTCCGTGCCGATTCTTCCATCCTAGAAGAGATACAAGTTCTGTGGTCACAAAGCTACGCCACAGAGATACTACGTTGCCACGTGTGCAGTGTGAACTGCAGTGGGCAATGCAAAGCCATGTCATCATACTAGATACGACAGGCACGACATACGCAATCTATGAAATAGTGAAACGAAAAGAAACAATCAAAGAGAAAACAAAAACAAGGTAGACAAATCGAAAAAGAAAGAGAAGAAAAATGAAAGCAAAATCCAAGAGAAACAATCTGTCGTGCCCCCCCCCCCGCAGGCGAGGTGGCCAACACTTGAAAAAGAACGAGCTGGAAAAAAGAAGAAATAACAAAAAACACCACTGCTTGTGAACAGAGTAAGACAAAGAACCAAGGAGAAAGTAACAAGGAAAAATAACAAAGGGGAAATAACAGGCAGACCAAAGCCCAAAGCACCTTCCAGGTGGCGGCAGCAGCTTGTGGTACGAGTAGTATAGCCAGGTTCTCCCTGCTAATCCGCCTGGTACCTTGCTACCAAGACTGCCGTCTCCGCCCTGCGTTCGTCAACTATGCCCAGCCCCTTGGCGTCAGACAATACGAGCCGAGCAGAGCAGGTTCGTCTTCCAACCACGCCACACGGCTCCTTGAGTACGGCTTATCAATCAGAAAAGGAAGAGGAAGAGAAAAAATGAAATGAAAATCACGGAGAGTCAGCGCAAGAAAGAAAAAAAAACAAAACTAAAAGAGAAGACAAGGGAAGACCACGTTCGAGCCAGCTGCACCAGTTGGTAGCACTAGTAGTATGGTCATATTCTACTTCCTAGTCGACTTGGTGCCTTGCTACCCTGTCTGCCATCTCCTTCCTACTTTCGTCTACCGCCGTTTCCCTTCTACCCCTCCTGTTCCCCCCCCTCTCCGCATTCCCTCGGTCGGGCTTTATGCCACTTCTCCTGTTGCCCCCTCCCCCCCCGTTCCTTTGGGCACCATCCACGGCGGATGCGCGGCGCTGTCTACTCATCTCAGCCTCAGCCTCGTGCCACCTCACCATGAACCGTTCGGCTGCTTCAAGGATCCCCCGGTACCACTTCCCCACCTTTTTGGCTGCAGTGGACCACAACGCGGTCTCAACTCCAAACACCAAGGGGGCAACTTCCGTTGACCCTTCGGTGGCTCGGAACTCCCTAAGGTCTTCGACTATGCATCTATGCCAAGTCTTACACTGTCCGCCTGGTCTCGGGTTCTCCCCACCAGCTATCGTCCCGAGCATTACCCGATTGGGTAATCGCTCCTTGCTTTGCCGTGCCACGCCCCCCGCAAAGAAGAGCCGCCGTTTACGAATGGTCGTTTCGATGCTCTCGCAACGTGTCATCTTGAGGGCCTTCGCGTACGAGAGGGTGGCATGGTCAGTACGAAGTCGGCGCTGGAAGCCAATGACTCGCAACAGGACTTGGTGGTGAGCCGTTCGAAGCTTGGCAAAGTGTTCCGCTCTGAGGGTCCACGTCACACACCCGTACAGCAGGGTCTCAATCACCTCGGCCTTCAGCATTCGGACTTTAAGGCTAAGGGGGGCGGTCGTCCTATCATACAACTCCGGGCCGAACCGTTTGAGGCATGCTCGCATGAGGCGGATCCGTCGGTCGATTTCGAGCGAGAGGTCAGCGTTTTCGTGGATAACGCCGCCTAGGTATAAGAACTGGGTCGTCTGCTTATACCTCTGACCTGCCGCTTCGATGACGAGCGGTGGTGCGAGGGTTGTCCGGTCTGGTGTTTGTAGGACCATTGTCTCAGTCTTCTTTTCCGACACCGTGAGGCCTGCTGCTTCGAAGACAGTCACGATGACTGTCATCATTTTTGCCAGCCCTTCAGCCGACTTCGAGACAATTCCTGCATCGTCGGCGTACAACATGCCCCATACAGACCTTCGCACGCACGCCAATGGCTCCTCCTTCCCTGTTAGAACTACTCCAGCTTCCCAGAGTTGGACCAAATCCCTTACAATGGCTTCGTCTTGGCTGAAGCGTACTAGTACGACGTGTAACGCAGCAGCGAAGAACACGTTGAACAGTAACGGTGATAGTACACAGCCTTGCCGCAGCCCCTGCGTGACATCAAACCATTCCGAGAGCTCGCCGTCATCAGTACGCACGCGAGCCCGCATGCCATCGTGGAAATTACGGATAATTCTCAGCATCTTGGTTGGTACGCCAAAGCGTGTGAGTACCTTCCATAACAGCTCTCGGTCGACAGAGTCGTACGCTTTCTGCAGATCGATGAAGCACACGTATAAGGGGATTTTCCTCTGTCGTCCGAGCTCTTGCAGCCGGCGCACGACGAACAACATATCAATCGTTGATCGTGCGGGGCGGAAGCCGCACTGTTCCTCGGGGAGTAGTTCCTCGGTCTCGCAGTAGTTGCTGAGGCGGGACGCGACGATTTTCAACAACACTTTGCCTGCGTGGGCAACAAGCGAGATCCCTCTATAGTTGTTGCAGTCAGTTCGATCCTTCTTTTTGTGAAGGACCTTGATGATCGCATCTTTCCATTGCTGAGGGACTTCTCCTGTTAACCAAACATTGACAAGGATGTTGTGAAAGCGCTGGGCGAATGCCGGGTGGTCCATTTTTAGGAGTTCGACCGGGAGACCATCTGGCCCGACAGCTTTCCAATTCGACATCCCCTTAAGTGCTTCGGTCATCTCGTCTATGGATGGTTCATCTTCAAGCGACAGTTTAGGCGGTCGCGGTGGCAAGAGGTCGATGATCGTGGGATCGAGTTTCAGCGACTTCGTGTTCAAGAGTTTGTGGTAAAACCCCGCCCATCGTTCACGAATTCGCACCTTATCCCGTAGGATCGTGCCATCCTCGTCCCTAATGAACTGTTCGCTCCTCGCTTTAGTCCCTTCCAATCCTACCGTACTCTTAAGGTGCTTGTAAAAGCCTCTTTGGTCGTTGTTCGCTAGGAGTCGTTCGGTTTCGGCAAGGTACGCTTCGAAATACGCATGCAGTCCTGCGGCAATCACCTTCTGCAGGTTCGCACACGCAGATCTCAGGGTCTTCCACGCGGTTCTGTCCCGGGGGTGGGCACGCAAGATTGTCGTGCATCCTCCCTCGCTGTCCATGCTGGCATGAATGCGGCCAAGGTTTCGGCAGACTCACACCATCCATGTCTGCGGTGGCGACGTGCAGGGGGTGGTACCTCTTTTTCGACCGCATCAATAACAGCCGTAGTGAAAATCTCAACCATACCAGACGTATTACGGGGCTGGATAGGCTGGTTGAGAGTGGAGATGATCCTGGAGACTACTCGTGGAATTGATTGAAGCCACTAGTCAAACCCCTAGCAATCTTACGCCAGGTTACGTGCCGGAACGCTACCTTGGCCTCGGAGCGCCGAACTACGTCTTAGATTCCCCCCCTTGAACGACTTAGAATACTTGGTCGGTCGGTAAGCGCGGTATACAAGAGCCCTCTGCGAGACAGGATCACGGTCGCAGAAAGAGATTTTCACAAAACAACCTCGCCGCCGGCGCTGGTGGAGTTTACGCGGGACGCAGCTATGAGAGGACAGACACCGAGTCAGAGTGGTGCACCTCGATTCAAAAGTTACGACTAGCACTACCTCCGTTGGAGATCAGCGAGCTGTACATGGCACCAGAAGGAAGACTTCCCATCTTGTATGCGCTAGACCAAGAAAAGGTGAATGCCCACCGGGTCAAGATCGATTGGGGGTCGGTCGGTGGGTGGGTGGGTGGGTGTTTGTAATCAAGCTAGCCTTACAGAGGTAGTATTCTCTTCGCGGACTTGCTGTCCGGGTCCCACGTACGATTCGTCCGCACAATTTTCTTGCGCATGACACAACTAGTTTGGGAACGGCTACCGTATGGGACGCATCTCTGGGGCTCGCCGGCGCCGGCGTGGGCTTCGACACGAGTGATCGGGCCGGGCTCGCTTCCTTGCGCCCCTCCTGTTGTCCCAGTAAAATCTCTACGAAAAACATAGATGCCTTCGCGCTATTATTATGTCTGACGGAGGGAGGCGTTGATCCGGTGCGGTGGGGATGCTCTGTAAAATTCGAAGAGTATCTCCGAGGGTATACCAAACACAGGCAGGTATGCAAGTGCATGGTACATGCGTATATATTCGATGGCAGGGTATGGACTCGAGGTGCCGTAGCTGTCCGCAAGTGAAGTGCGAACATTCAGTTGGGGGCTGTTTTGAGCCTCATTTTGTGCACCCTAAAGTTCGGCCACTTTCGACCACTGCAAAACCTCAAGGTGCAGGCCTCCGTTGAGAACCTGCGGGAGATCAGTCTCGAGATAATCACAAGCTGCTACGATGAATCTCTTGCAAGTCACCGTCGCTCTCCTGTAAGCACAAACCTGGCGAAGTTCTAAAGTAGCGTCTTAAAATAAAGATGTGTTTTGCTGTTCCGATAAAACATTTATAGAGATCAGAGTGACCGGAAACCCGGGGACCAGGAGACGCTTGGGTACCAGCGCGGCCTTAAGCTACTCCCTGGAATTGGTTAAAGGTTCCATGGAAGCTTATTTGGATTTCTGAGATAATTCGAAATCGATTTCATGGAAGTAGTAAAAAATCCTTAAAATCAATTCTGACTTTCACTTAAGCTTCCATGAAAGCTATCGGAAGCACCTACTCCTTTCATGGGAGTTGCTTCTATGGAAGTTACCTCCATGCAAGTAGGACGGACAGGGTTTGTAGTGCTGTCTCAATGTACCAGGTAGTAAACTATGTACATTTTTTTCGCCCTTACGGCGACCTGGCATCTTTCCGAGAACATCGACCTACAACATTTTTGCCAGCGCAGCGACTCAGAATCTTCCCAAGGTACACCACCCAAGCTTAGGCCACTGGTAGGAATTCGGGTTAGGGTTACGGTTAGGGTGGTACCAAAATAGGCCTACTTAGGTCGTCGACTATACAACTAGAAGTTCATGAAAGCGCATCGTCGCTTCCACTACTTATTCTCGTGTGTGAACAAGTACAAACCCGGTGAAGCTCGTGCAATCTGGTGGGAGATGGATGAAGCTCGTGGAAATTTTGTATTTTTCTTGACAATTCAATAAAATCGGTGGGCACTTCATAGAAGTTGGTGGACGCTCGAAGAAGTACACATGGAAGCCAGTGGAAGTGAAACAAACTCGTGGAAGATTGCTCGTGGAACATTCAGACCAATGGAAGCTGCCCCATAACCTTCAAGTGGAGGCTTGTGCAGACTTCCATGGAAGCAAGAGGCTTCATCTTAATTATATGGAAGTTTACACTTGAATTTTTTTAAGCTGCCCCTACGTCCATGGAAGCTCCACTGCTTCCACTACCTCCATGCAAGATGCTTCTACTTTCATGGAAGCTTTGCTAGGAAGCTTGCCATACTTCCATGAGCGCTTCCACGACGTACATGCAAATTTTCATGCACTGCTGCGAAACATATTAAACAATACACAGGACGACCCGCTTTAGTACACTATTAGTTTTTTGCGGGGGAGCTCGTGGAAACGTCCATGGAACTGCGTGGAGTTTCTCTTCAAAGTGCAAGGGGACTTCAATGGAAGCTTCCGTGGACGCCAGAACTACTTCCATGGAAGCTGCTTCCGCGGAGGTAGCAATAGCTTCCCTTGAAGGAAGTACTGCGGATTTCCACGTAAACTTCCATGGAAAATTAGTACAGAACCCTGTTGTAGTACGATATCTCATGGAAGCTTCCATGGAAGTTCCAATGCAAGTTTCCATAGAAGAAGAGGAAGCGTTTAGAAACTTCCTGTTCAGGGAAGCTCCCATCTCCCGTGAAATATTCCGCTACTTTCATGGAAGCTTCCTCTGCCTCCGTAGAATCTTCCATGGCATATTCCACGACTTCCATGGAAGCTTCCACGCTTCCATGGAAGCTTACATCTACTCCCACAAAAAATACGTTGTTCGAAACTGGTGATAGCTATCTATCTCTCACGCACCGCCGTAGGTCGGTAAAATCCACACAAGCACGAAGGAGTAATTAAATGCGCTGCAAGGCCTGAAGTAAATCTCAGAATAGTCTCTACAGCGTACTATCATAAAGTGATGAAGGTTGATTCGAACCCATACACGCAGCACTTACTTGCCTTATATCGCCTTGGCTGCGGCAACGAACACGGGTAAGCAGGGCACACCTTCTGCTGCAGCGAGGTAGAGGCGGGATTTAGTACAAAGATGTGAGTGTGACTCTCGGCCCCAGTCCTACACAGAGAGTCTGTACATGTGGGCAGGGACCCTGAACACTGCTGCTGTGACTGTGAGGCCGAAAGCTCATTGCGAGTAGAGGTTGCGAGGAAACGTCCCAGGACGAAAAGGCCTCCTCCGCATGTGCAAAACTTTCAATTGTACATGCTATTTCGCTATTTATGGGTTATGGGCTCGGGGCTCGAGGGATCCCTTGAGCACCACCCTGCACGAAAGAGGAAGTACAATCCCGCACATGTGTTCCACTCATCCTGCCATCCCCACGTGCTGTGTATCGTGCGTACGACAGGCAGCTCTTCCCACTCTACCAGCATTGCCAAGTCGCCTGGTTTCAACCCCGTTGTCTGTGTCGGCCAGTGGGATACTGGGATATATATCCTGAAGGGGTTCACGCGCTATAGCCCCTGGGGACTACTTATTCCTCTCCAACCTTCGTAAAGAGAAGAAGAGACACCCACAACTGTGCGGACCCTGGCACTAAGCACTTATTTAACCAGGAGCGGGTACTGGGGTGATGCTGGAATGCTGAGACAGCAGTGCTGGGGATCTCCCGCGGTAACTTGGGGACTATTATCTCCATCGAGCTCACTGAACAGGTGAGATGTACGATGGATCTTGGTATTTTTGTGGCCAGGAGCGGCTCCTGTGCTGTGTGGGATCCTGAGGAAATTCTGCAGCCCTCACCAGCTATGATACGCAATTTAGGCATGAATAGGTGAGACGGCTGCAAGTGTGCGGGTCCTAGAATTTTTGTGGCCCGGAGGCTGAGGCCCACTTGTTCAAGATATTCGCATTTATTTGTCTTGTGAACATTTTTCATCGGGAAAAATATATTCGTACACATCTATTAATAGAGTACCATATCAACACTACAAGTATTAATAGCAGTCCGATCGTCGTGTTCAATGATGACACAAAAAAAAGTGTGTTTCCTAGTTTTTCTTCTGTCGTCTTGCCTTGGTGTGTTTCAATTGGTATCCTACCAGTATGAACCTACCTGCATATTTCTATATTGTTTGCAAAATCTGCAAGACGCAGACATGTCGACAGAGCCTGTTCTGCTCTTCGTGTCGCAGCGTCATTGTTCGTACGCCGCCGATGATAAGCATTATGCGTTGTGGTGATTCATGTTGAAACACTGTGGAGGAGTGTTGTTTCATAGTATTTGTTTTCGGATATTATATGGTCGCGTGTGTTGCACGGGAGCGGAACCACGCATGTGACCCTTGCTGGCGGGGACTGCGGCGAGAAACAAAAACGATTAATCTTCCCGGTATCCTCATTTTACATCGCATCCGCCGAAAGCTAACATGGCTATCTACAGTAATTTACGACGTGCGTTTTCTCGCATTTTCTCAAAGCCTCCGTGGGAGCTAACATCTGTTACATATCAATAGTAGTATCGGCTGAAGTTACAGTAAGTCAGTCTTACGACTGAGCGACACAACTATTCAGGCATACTCGTAGCGCGAAGCCCTTTATCCCACGTTGTGGGACAGGATTTATTTGCCGAAACCGGTGAAAATTTGGTCGCTGTTCGTAGGACATCCCGCCAAGCGTACAGCACGGATATTCGATGTTTAGCGTTGTATTGTCAGGCGCCTCTGCAAAGGCCGCACGCGTATAAGCTTGAGTATGTGCTAAGCTAGGTGGGTGGGATGGTAAGAATTATCTCTTACAATCTCTGTTTTCTGGTTGCGGGTTGGTTGAAAAATAACAACGATCGGGGGCTGCAAGCCATTCCACAAGTCGTATTGGCCCCAACTCATGGAACCACCGCTGTGTCATTGCTGTCTGCATTTTCGTGGCTCCCGATTCTACTTTTTGTATGATTCTGCGCCTTTACCGATCATTTGAAATAAGGATTGGAATAACACAGAGGCCTCCTGCTCCCGCCGGCGGTCCTACTCATGCGTTTATGTTTTGTTGGATTACATTGCCCACTAAACTAGGGTCGCCTGTCCCCCCCCCCCCCCCATTGTACATCTCGCATACCGCGGCCTACACGCAGAGAAGGACCGGGGAAGTGCTCAATCAGTGTTTGTCGCTTTGGCGCTTCCGCGCAGAGGCACCGCTACTATGTTGCTTTGCAACACCCGCACGGATGGACGGGACACCCTCCCTTTCGACATCTCGATACAAGGTGGATAAAAGACTAGCGGTTTAAGCACCTTGTCGAACATCACAAGGTGAGCAAAGCCCACAGAACGTAAGGCGAATGCTGCGGGTGGGGCGTACCTGTTATTTTCTGAAGCTCCTCACTTGAAGCGCTCTGTGCATAACCCAAAAAAAACGGATCTAAGAAAATGTGTACACCCAACCCAGTGAGAAGTTGGATGGCCACCTAGTATGTATCGTGTTTCCCGTGAAACAAAACGATGACGGTTAGTCGTTCAGCTGAGATGCCCCACCAGTCAGAAAAAAAACGGCAAAAAAGTGCTACCCCTGTAGTAGCACGCCTGGTAAGTAGCACACCTCCTGAAGCAATCCAGCAGGAAGACCTTACTAGCGTTTGTCGGGACATACTTAAGGACGCAAAACCCACAGAACGTGGACGTATCCGCACCTTGCGGGGATTTTCGATGTTCTTAAAGGTGCTTGGAACGCCTGTACTTTTCCTCCCGTCCATTGGGATGTCGAAGGGAGGGGGTCCCGTCCATCCGTGTGGGGCACTAGCGATCGTCTTGATATGCCACCGGGCTACTTGTTCTGTTTTCCAACCTCCCAATCCTCATCATATCATCACGCATCACCGCACTCGCTCGCGATTGCTTCGCGAACCCGCTTCCCGGAAGGTGGTCATCACATATATCCACCGTACAATGGTCGGACGGCGCCGCAGCCGAAAACACTGCCTGTCTAAGCAACGTTGACTAACATCCCGACCGTATCCATTGTGAAGCGGAGCAGCCACCTACCTCGCTGTCTCAGCACCTGGGTGTACAGCACCTGGATCAGTCTGGACCGTGCGGGCCAGTGTAACAGCTGCGCCTTTCACGCCACCCCCATGCGCGGTGAGATATTTCATTTCAGCGTCCACGAGGCCGACGTGCGCTGGCGGGGTACGGGTACTGAACACGGCTCCCGGTGCTCCTGCCACGTGATGCGGGCAGGACACCGCAGATTACCGACGTGAGTCGACCAAGAACCCGTGTACACCCACGCCGGTATGAATGTCCGAGACCAGTGTGTCATGAAGGAGCTGGTCCTGCAGGACTACTCCACCCAAACTTGTTCTCACCACCCCCGGCGTTCCACACCGGGGCATGCCCATGGCAACCCCGTATCGGCCCTCGCATCGGGTCCCGAGCTACGTCTCCTCAAAGTGGCAGCACAGACAGGACGACGGACGTTTCGCCCTTGTCCGCACACTCGCGTTTGTCAGCGGACGAAGTTGGCGCAACGGTCGTGTCAGCCTCATGTGGGTCGGGCAAACGCCTAGGGTACCGCCAAGCGCACGGCTATTCGACAATGATCGTGCTACGCGAAAACCTCGTCGACAGGTTGACGAAGCCAATGGTACGGAGTCATGGCTACACCTTGACACAGTTCTTGGCCCCTGAGCTCCTTTCGTGGGCCAAACCATATACATGCATACATCTCTCCCTGGCGAATACACCAGCTGCGCAAGGATTTCTTCGTCTGCCCATCATTTGTTTGCCGGCGTAGGTATTGAAAGGTACTGAATGAAGCCTTGAGCCGTAGATCGTAGATCGTACCATGAAATATCTCAAACGTTAGGGGCAAGGGCCCTAGGCTTCATTAGTCGGCTGAAAAGTTGCTACTCCCGGGAGTGTGGAGAACAGTACGAACCATAAAAGGACCCCACGATGGGGGGGCCAGGGAAAAAACCAAAAGGACGGACCCATGATCAAATGAAACGGCCACCAGCAGGTGGGATTATTTATGATGGTCGGCCCTGTATGGAGTTGCTCCCCGAGTGGATTTATTAGTTTAACTCGTCGCGAGCCTCCAGATGCACTCACTTGAGGACGCATACACGACGGCGGCGTAACTGCAATGTCTGAAGTACTACTCCATATACCTCCGACAGGGAAGGGGAGGGGGCATCCTTCGAGAAACTGCAACAAAACTACTTACGGGGTATAATTGAACATCGTTAAAATTCAATGCTTCAATTGTACATGAAGGTTCCTTAAGCATAGCGCAGCTAAAGTCCCTGAGTGTCTGCAATGTTGGTATTGTGTGGACACCAGCACCCTTCCGAGTCTCCGGCAAATCGGCCTGAGACGATCGCTGCCTCCGTTGAGAATAAAAAGATGCCCGAAAGCGGCGTAGCTTCCATGTCTGAAACGTTGTTGACTTCACTAGAAAGAGCGGTCGCACCCCTTTATAAACTGTCACAAACATGTACTCATATTTACGTGCTTCGTCAAATGCAATGCTTTAGTTGTGCTTGAGGGTTCTCGAAGCTTAGCGCAGACCACCAGCTTAGTATGCATATGCTGGTACGGTTACACATGGATCCCAGCACCCATTCCTCGATCTCCGGCAAGGAAATTTTGGGATACACCCTTCCTTCTGCTGATAAGAAAGCACCGTGGACGATTGCCTCGGCCAGCCAGAAACGGGGCCACCACGATGCTAGGCGTGAAGCTAGACGACCTTCGTATCGATCGAGAAGAAACCCCACATACCCCGAGCAATAGGAATCTTAATTTTATATATAGGCCATTGTCATTGATACACGCGCTTAAAGACCTCGAACCTCGAAATCGTGAGGCCACCGACCGCTTATCGTAGACACACATGGGAAGTCTCGTGTCGCTGACGTACAATACTGCACGTATTCCCCCCCCCGCACGTTTCAAAATCGCTGAGCACGAAGGATACCTCTGCACGCAGCTCTTGTCCGGAAGAGGAGGTCTCGCTTGCGACACAAAGCCGCCTCTATCAAGACGGCAAGGAGTAGAGGTCCCAGAAACCCGCCTTTACCCGCCCAATCGTGCCAAAGTATCTAGGCGGTCAGCGAGGGCAAGACCATGGGACTGAAACCACGTCACAAGAACAGCCAATCTCCCGGTTGGAGACTGGCTCCAAGGTGCCCTACGTTCCACGTTGAGCGCTCGAACGGCGAGAGTAATTGTGTATTTGACGCAAAGGGCAGCGCGGTCTACCCAAGCTCGTAGACCTGCAGGGCGAGAACACAAAACAATAAACGGCATGATGAGTATGCTGAGCACATGCCAACAGTACCACGGCGAAGACGGCATCATGAGCTGCGTAGGAATTACGCGCGGCCGACTAGGAGGGGATAGGGGCGAATCGGAAGCACTTAATCGACAATGACGTACATTCTGACGGCGAACACATCGAGCGGAAACCGTGTATGTTTTCAGTAGTTCAAAAGGGAAGCCCTTCATGGGAGGGGTGGACGACGCGGCCATGAGGGCCGTTGTGTGAAAACAACCAACTCTTCCTGTTTTATTATCAAGTCTTCACCATTCCATAGGTCATCGCTGAAAAAGCAGAATACGTTTCTCGTTTCTCGAACACTGTATTGCCCCAACTGGCCGAAGTTTACAGTATGTAGCCACGAGATCAATGCTATCACATTATCAGACACAATACTCGACTAGGGTTAGCACAAGACCATACCAGCACAACTAATGATGAATGCGAGCGAAAAGCACCTCACAGCTGGAAAACGCGTCTTCAGCTCTCAAAGCTCGACCACTTTGGCCGCCTCGAAATGCACACTCCTTCCTTGCAGATCATCGCGTAATATGTGCTCGGCAAGTATCCGCAGCTCCCCGCCCTATGGCACTGGGTGCTTGAATGTCAATGGAACAGGCTTTGTTTTGGGGATATCATATCACGACGGTCGGGCGTGCAGCCTACCCGCCGCGCCTGCGACGGCGAAGCTAAAGAAGGCCTGGCCGGTGTCGCTTACCTGGATGGCGTGTGATCCACCGCACATCTCGTTGTCAGTACCCGCGCAAGGGTAGACACAGTTGGTGCTCGAACCAAACCTGCTATACTCCGTGTTGTCATCACCGCAGAAACACTGAGCAAGGCAAATTGTGGGCCAGACAGGTAGGGATATCGTTTGTACGGGTCGTCCAACCATGCCATTGGAGAGTGGATCGCCCAATGCGTTTCATCCCTATAAGCCTCTATATAGTTAGGCCTACACAAAGTACAAGTACCTGGTATAGTTCGATTGCACAATATGATCAACTTGCGCCTTCTTGAGGTAGGGATGGGATTGTCTAGTTCCACTTGGCCATCTCTCATATTGATCTTCCACGCATAATGAACAGACGCAATATGTTTCAATTATATTCGATTGGCTTTGGTTGGCCAATCATGGGGGGCGTTCGTACCTCATACGAGAATTGCACGCCAGCATACACGGCTCCAGGAATCGTGGCGCAATGCGACGCACAGATCTGCAGGTACAAGGGAGAACGAGTGGAAGTGTGGACGCGGTCAATTGTTCGTCCGGGGCCCTATGTATACGTTCACCACGATGCCAATGTACAGTACCGCGCGACAATGAGCTTGCACGTTGCCTCCAGTACGGTTCCTCATGCGAAACGATGGACCCCCTATTATAATTGCAGCACAATTTATTTTCCATAATAAACGAACGAGACTTGTTCAAGCGTCGTGGGCACGTTTACGAGCACATACATGTATGTGTTTACTTGCCTAACAATTTGAACGAAATAGCCGGAGATTCTTCTGGTCGACTGGAGTATTCAAAAATACTTGTATGACGCGCACGAGGGGAAGCAACGTTGTGCCAAAGCATGAACAGCGACAACGAACGACGTACAACGGAACCCGAGCCGCAAAGATTTTTCTGGGCTAGAGTCGGCATCCAAATACCCAAGCCACGCCCATGCACAATTGGTTCAAGTCGCGACAGTAGAGTCGGTAGTCAACTTCACACGATATTTAATGCGCGTTTGGCCAAAGTCCGGCTTGCGCGGCTAGAGGCGGCAATCAATTTCGCGCTAGACTGTTCTAAGTGCGTTGAGTCCAAGTCCAGGGCCCTACCGCGGCGCTCATAGTCCTCTGTCCCGGCTCGCACATACTCTTGGCAAGGTCCAGCACGCGATCGTCCACATCGTCGACAAAACATCCAAGGTCCTGGTGAACGGGTGGTCCCGGATGGGCACGGGCAAGACAGGCGAGAGAGAAGTTCGAGCGAGATATGCATTGATCCACTTTTGTTCTTCTTAATCCCGTTCATTATCTTCGCCCTCATTGTATCTCCTCCTGCTAATAGCAACTCAGACCTGGGATCTCATGCATAGCAGGCTCCTATTCCCTCTCCCCACTAAGGTTCGTACCTTGCATTTCTATCGCGAGAAGACTGCAGCCCTTTCGTCACTCGTTGCCTCGCCTCGAATTCCGCCTACCAACGCTACGAAGGCGCCCATAGCAATTGGGTCATCTTGTTCACGATGGATCTCGAACTCGGGAGCCAAAGCTAGTAGCATTCGAGGCTACCCGCTAGACTGCCGGGGCGACCGGTTGCTGTAGGTAAAAAGGTGTCACCGATTAAATTGATCATTGTACTAGTGTGATGATAGTAAATCTTTGGAATGCGTCTCTTCGGACGATCAACATCGTGGCGTCTTTGTCTTCGACAGTATAGGGCGCATCCTAAGGAACAGGAATGCTGACCAAAAGGCAGAAATGTCTTGTTTGGAAATGGGTGTTTTCCGCACTATTTCAGTCGAAAGGCTCTGGAAGTTGTAGTTTCTGCTGCAATTGTCTGCTGGCCTTTCGTAATCCTCGTTTTTTTCGGCACCTGTCCTGTACAGTATCTAAGCCACTACGCCATGAGCAGCCTATAGTAAGTACGCTTTGTACTTCTCTGCCCGGAAAACTCATACAATGCTCAAGCTTGTTTTTCTCTTTTGCGGCGCAACCCTAAGCACTCGGACAGCGCACGGGGAATTATACTGTAGTACTCCTACCACCGGAATTACACGCGCCCTGTGGTTGAGCGTACCAGATACCAAGTATTATCTGCATGGTTGCGCTATATTGTCACCTGATATGAGGGCTCGCTATCAGCCTGGGCGAGGCACGTTGTACCCAAGTCGCACAAATCACCGCAGGGCATGTGGTAGATGTTGTGAGTTTTGGTGATCATCATAATTTCGCCCTGTTGAAGACGAAGAAGGGCAATGAAGAAACAGCAAAAGTGATTTTCAACGCATGGGGTAGGTTTTCTCAGGATATTCAACAAGCAACTCCAAACGCGCAGGGTGAAAAGGCCGAGGTGGTTGACAATATACGATCAATCTGTCTCGGCGAGCCAGAAAATCCCTGGACCCGTCGCTGCATGATACAGAAGCAGGCTTGGAAAGGCGGAGGGAAAGCCTTGAGAAAATCCGGCTGAACACTGCATCGCCTCTGACTTCTGAATGATTACTGTGGCTCGAAGAGCATTCTTCTGGCCCAATACGGCTGTATCAACACAGCTGAAGGCTTCATGCTAGTGTGCTGACTCAGAAAACTAATTATCGATCGCCTGCTCACGTTAACATCCTCCGAGAATGAGATGATAGCCACGCTTAGGTCGCTCACGATAGAGCCCTCTATCATCCGGTCACCTCCGTCCTTGATGTAGTAGATGTTCCTGGAGCAGCACACACGTGGGGGGGAAAGGGACCAATACAACTGCAGACTATGAGGTGAATCTGCTGCACACAGAGACGCGTAAGCCAGAAGAAGAACAACGTGGGTTGTACCACGTCACTCGTCTGTCTGGTACTGGCTACCGCGGTAGAGACCCGGTTGTCTCACCTGTTGGTTGAGTCGCCGAAAATGTATGCCCCGTCGATAAGATCGGCGAAATATGTCCCTCGGTAAACATACCCGCCTGGCACGACAGTCGGAAATAATTGAGAAAATGAGCACGCAGAGAAAGAGGAGGGGGTCGACAGGCGCGGGTGACTCCCTACGAAAACGATTAGATAGAGCGGTGCTTCACTCACTTGCCGATCGACATGTCAAAAAAAGGTGGCCGCCGAGAACAATAGGTTGAGCACCTCCTCCTGCTGTGTTTTAAACAGATGCGCGCGAATGACAATCCAGATGCGACACCGCTGGGTTTGCTGTTTTACTGCGAGGGAGTTGTTTTTGCATACCACTCCACTTGCCAATAATCGCGTGCCCTGTGATCAAGCGGTCGCCACAGATGTCGATGCCATCGAGTGCATCATATTCGTCCGCTCTGTCAGAATAGTAGTCTACATGGCAGTATTCGTAGTAGGGGAATTCGAAGCCAGACCGATCGGCGCCAGCGCACGGGCCGTCGCGCTCTTCCACGGCTTTCTGGCAACGGGTTCCTTCGAAACGCGACCATCCGTAGTTCTTGCCGCACCTGGATAAGAGCGTATGTGCATAGTCGTTTAAGTGTTCAAGTAAGCGTCCATAAATGTGGCGGTCATTGGGGGCTACCATCTCACAGTCAAATATAGTATACGTATTGCAGTAGCGGCTATCAGCGGCCGCTGTCTTACTTTTTCATCAGCATCTACAGAGGAAAACAAGGTTCGGCAAATGTGCAAGGTTTCAAGAGATGCCACCGTGTACTTCTGGCTCAGAAATGCGTTCGTATGATCTCCATGGTGTGTGTTAGAGGTGACGAGGAGCAGTAACCACCCCAGAGCGATGTCCGGTAAAACCTTCGTTGTCGGAACCCATCTACCATATATATGAAGTTTATGCTGCTTGTGTATTCTACCAAACCAGCCTCAAAATTTTTGATCCTCTACTAGAAGACTGCACTCACTCGATGATGTCAACCTCCTCCACCTTCGAATGGCCGACGTCTCCACAATAAAGCGTGTCGTCCTTGCGGTCGAAGCCACATCTGAACGGGTTGCGAAATCCGTTTGCACAGATCTCGGGCAAGGCGTCAGCCGAATCTTCCGCGCAAACAGAGCATGGGAAAATACGGAACGCATAGAAAAATCGAGTGAACATGTGCACGAACCATCAACACGAGCTTCCTCTTGGAGAGGTCCTGGGGGCGTGCTGCGATAGTTGCAGCACTTTTTGGCCTACATATTTATGACTGACGGGATCCCTTAAGGGCACCGTCGAACCGCTGGGACGTGATTTGTGTTCAATGCTACTTTTCGGATGTATACCTTACGAAGGCCATTGCATTGTTTGTCGGGTCGCACTTTTCGGTTCCTCAAAGTCGGGATTCGGGTGGTGGGGGGCGGAGCTCCTCACGTGATGAGACTCAAAAAAATGTATGCGCACCCCTGTCTCATACAGCATGCATCGCGGTGCCTCACAGGGAAACGGACGCCGTCAAGGGGACAAGAGGTGCCATCCACGGGTTTACCCTGGACGCTCAGCAGGGACAAGCTCGGGCTCCCAGAAACTTTTCGGCCAAAAAAAACCTCTACCACTACTACCGCAGCTCGCATCGGTTTGGCTCACCTCCGAGATTTCCGGGGGGAATCAGGTAACCGTCTCCGATTGAAGGTACTGATATACGTATGATGGATCCCAGAATGTTGCTGGTGTTTTGGCTGTTGTTGAGGGGATCCGTTTGGGGTCCGCTGTCGCCCGTTGCCCAGTAAATGTCGTGGTATGACGCCTGGTATCAGGGGCGGTGTTCGAACGCGAAAGAGAGCATCGCACATACATTGTAGTTGTATGTTTGAAATTTGGGGTCAACTTTGGCCGTGACCGTTTTAGTCTCTTCCGATGCTCGCTGTGGTCTTCACACTTTCTTGTGTTGGCGGGCACATAATCATGACGCTGCGACAAGATGATAGCGATATTGAGAAAAAGCAAATCACAAAGATGCCCAGGTCACAGCCCAAGCAACTGACCCGTAGGAGCAACCACACGTCAAGATAAGTTGGTGGGAAACGCACGACCCCTTCCCACGTTATCACCTCCTTGCCGTAGTCCGAGGGCTTGAAACCGCACCAGCCTGCCGCATGAATATCGCTGAACCTTGGGCTCGATGTAATAAGCACCTCCTCAGATTCACGAGTTTCGATCGGGTCCCCGGGGAAGTATTCGAACTTCGACAGCCGATTCCGTTGGAGTTCCTGAAATGTAAATACCGGTGACAAGTGCCGGCGAACAAACGGTCGAACTCCGCTCGACGACTCATGTCGTTAACCCGCGGGTGGCTGAGTAATGCGCTGCATTTGGTGGATTCGACATTGTATGGCATTTAGGAACACAGCGCAAGTGTTGCACTCAAACGACTACCGGCTACATGCTCTGCCCGAAATGATCATGGCGAGCGTGGTTTTACGCTCCAATCCACTCACCCCGTCATCGAATTGGCAAGTGTAGCTGAGGTAGAAGAATTGCGGGTAGCCCTCGATTCCAAACATGGGGCCAAAAGCGAAGTCGAGAAGTCCCTGCGGAATGCGTCACAGAAAACAGAATATATGAACCAAATACAGTAGCGTCGGTACTGGCGCGCAGATAGGTTTCCTAGCGTGAACGTCCATTACAGATGACCTAAGCTAGACCACGACATACCAAAGCATCCACGGCTGCGTCCACCGAAGTGCGGAACATCGTACGGTTTAACGATATAGTGGGAAACAGGGAAAATCGCTTGCGCTTCAAGAAAGTGTCGAGGCCATAAGGATTGAGTTACGGCCGCATGACAAGCCAGGCGCGTTACGATCGTTCTTCACCTCCTCGAAGCCCGAGTAGAACTCTCCTCTAGCAATGTCAACGACTGATGATATCGAGTCAAGGTTGTCCACGTCAACCTGCGAGCGTTGGATGCCGTCAACAGAATGCGGCCCGAGTGTTGCAGCAAACTGTCAGGCTCCCCACATCCATCCATGTGGCAAAATACCACGTGTACTTCACACACTGGAATATATATATAACCTGCCGGTAGCCAGCCACTAGATACCTGGTATGGCTTTGACCCTTGTTACCTCGTGTTGCGTAAAGTACCTAAATAAATGTGTGATTCTACACAGGTTGCACTCTCAATGGCAAGGGAGTCCCTCTGCCGCGAGCATATGTCGGAAAACTATTCGGCTAACGTCGCATGTGACCCTAATCCTGATGTTTTCCCTCCGCAGAAAATGAGCAGGTCTCACCGTCTTAACTTCTCCCTCTTGACCCATGAGCCAATACATGCTTCCGTCTGGGCTCTGATGGATGCTGAGGGTCTTTTCTGGGAAGTCAATTTCGTTGTCCAGGTCGGGAAATACTTCGGTCAATCCTGCGTCGAAGATTTCGGCTGTAACAGAACATTACCGAGACCACATGGACGGACGAAAGGGAGGGGACCACCACCATTAAAACACACATTACATGCTTCGTTTAGCCTGAGGTATCGCACATGGCGTTGGAATGAAACTGTATCCGGGTAAAAGGCTGCAACATCGCTGGTCTAAGGGTTGCTACCGGTTGGTGTGTTGGTCTCTCACAACCGCCGCAAGCCCCATTCGTACCCCTGCTGCAAACAAAAAGTCCGTTTCGCGTACGCGCCTGGCTGGAACGGACTTTGATCAGTGTCATGCACGGTGGGTATGCATTGAAGTGATCCCCTCAAAGTCGACTAGAGGTTAAGGTCATGAGCACGAACCCAAAAAACACGGAAATGACCTCCTCACGTTCCGTGTACGGGTATGACCAGAACATATCCCCGTCGTCGCCGACGTGTTTTTCACAGTAGCTGAGGCCGTCGTACGTGGGGAATAATATTTCGCCATCGCATTCCTTCACGAGTTCCTGGCAGAAGCTGTCCTTCATGCTCATGCCATCAGCGCCCCCAAGCTCGGATCCGAGCCGCTCGTATAGATGCGCACTATACGAGTGGCATACGCCACAAACCACCTGTTTTCGGGGACAACGCAATTCGTTTTGCGAAACGATGGCATCAGCACCTGCCACACAGTCGACACCTCGAACGTGGCGCAAGCAATGACAGGTGGGTCCTTTCCCTGGCAATTACACCAATCTGAATGTAACAGCCCTGATGACGAGGATATGGCCAAAGATTCGACTCCATGTTTCATCGAGGAAACAGCACAGACTGCGTGCTGTCCATACGAGTGCATTCCACGTGACTACACTCCGCGAGTTTTCGACGCTGGTGTTTTTGCCGGTCGGCAAGAAATACAACATACGGGCACACTGTTGAACATGCAGCAGATGGATGTTCGCTTCTGTTCTAGGGTACCCTCCGCTGGACTGCCGCAGCTCATACACGTGTCTGATCATGTCGTTTAAGTGGCGTAGTAAGATGTACTTCTTCCTCCAAACTGTTTCCCCCACAATCACAACGTCCACACAGCCTGTTGGCCTCACCCCTCGCATACCTCTCCACAAAAGCAGAGCCTCGACACGTAAAGTTCCAATGCATACGATGTTCCAGGAGAGGCTACCCGTATAGAGCCAAGTTATGGTGGAGGTTGAACGTTTGAGCGTAAACACTTCGCGCTAACGGGGCGGCTGCTCAACAGATGAGCTGAGTTACCCAATATCCTGCCATCGGATGTGTACATACTTTGCAACGATTATGCTTAGATACCTAGCCCACGGGATCGTGTGCCTGGGTGATCAAAATCGTTCGTTGGGTGAGGTATAGATATTCTTAGGTGAGGAGACTTATAAATAGTATCGGTAGGTATGCGCCTATAACCTCCTATTCCACGCGATTTGCGATGCTTCCCACTGGGTAAATGCGTTAGCGCCGTAGCATTTGGTTTACTCGAGGAAACTTCGCTTTGGATTGCGAGTCCGTGGTGCCGGGGGCAGGCAACCTCCCTACAATTTATAAATTGAAAACTCTGTGAACTGTGTAACGCGATCTCGAGCAGGCTGCCGAGGCGGTGCAGCGCCGCCCTCGCCCACTCGAAGACGATTAGGTGAGGTCAGTTTTTTGTGTCGGCTCCTCCTCCACCAAAAAGGAATGTTCGAGTGGCAGGCAACCTTACGAGAGAGGCGTTCACGGCATATTGCTTATTTCGACCATATAACGTAACTTGCAACAGCAGTACAGGTGGCATTTAATAATATCACGAGAAAATGACAGAAGAAGGAACCGGGCTGACATCGACAGGAAAATAACAAATTCGGGAGTCACTGGGTATAACGAATTTTAGTGTATGACGAACCCCTTCTCAAGGCAACAATCCAGCCTGCAACAGCTTGTCTTGTTTCTTGCTACAGTAGTAGGTGTCCTGGTAGTCGTCGGGTCTGATAACGCCAAAGGGCATTGCTCCAGTACTCATCTCCCCGAAGTCGGAAGGACGTCAGTGTACTACTGCAAAATAGTAGTGCGATAATTGCAGAGACAATGCTTGCCTGTCAATGTATAGGAAGGAACGCTCCGTCGCCCCCAGGCTTACTTTGTGGATCTGAAGGAATGGGCATATCATTGATACGTACCAGGTACATGTTTATATAGCGCCTGTTTTCAATTTAGAGAAACCCCTGAAGACGAGGAAATTGAATATCCTCTTAGCAAGTTACCTCCGACAAAGCAGTACCACAAACATGTATGTATCATTTTGGCGATTACAGGTATCGTCGGACCTCGAAGTAGCATGCGATATTTCGGTGAAACGAGTATCGGGTACCTCAGATTTAAACGCTGGAAAATGTGAGCGGATCACTACCGTATACCAGGTATATCACATATATATCCAAACACATTTGATATTCGCTTCCAGATGTGGGAGGCGCAAGGTAGCAATCACGTTTTTTTTGTCTTCTGAAACATCGGGTGCGACGATGTGATAATGTGTATGGTTTGTAGTCAGGTAGATGTCCAGTTGCGGCCACCGTAAGCTTCGACTACCACATGCATTGGTCTGGTAATTTTCCGTGTTTTTTTGTATCCCATCGATGCATAGGATTTTGAGCCACGAGCAAAGCGCTGCTTGTCCGTAACCTGGAGGAGAAGGGTTTTTGAACGTATGAATTGCGAAGGGCTTTTAAAGGGGCAACGACAATGTTTGCGCAATCAACCGGGAGCTCATGCATCTGTGCGTGTTGTTCGCAAAATGGTGACGCCAACTACTGCAGTCCAAGGCTGGTCTCATGTTTTTACGATGAGGGGGGGCGCTTATACGACAGTTGTTGGTGTTTAACTACCAATTAGACTGTTGTTGACTAAGTTTGAGGGCTAGACGAACTCTCGTCAAGTTGCCACATCGAGACCAAATTGGCCAAAAGGCGCTACGACCGACGAAAGATTTACTGTGAAAACAATAGACGAGGTACTCTGAATGGACTCACTCCCCGGGAAACGGAAGCTCCCCCCTGATTTCCCCGGGCGACCGGCCAGATACGATACCGGCCACTCAACACTCGTCGTGTATCTTATCGACCCATCTGCAACGAGGAAGTTATTCTGCGTCGGATCGTATTCAATGCCAGGGTGAACCTAGCCTGTGGTGTTAGTGCTAGGGTTGCTTGCAGACTAATAAACTACGACGCAGCCGAGACTCTCTATAATATATTGGCAGTGACACCACCCTCGATGGCGGCAGACTAACCGGGTTCGCGCTACGCTAGGGGTGTCGTTATATGCCAACTTTTTAGGCTCTTCACTTGAAAAACTCTTAAGACCCCACCCGGAAAATGAAGACGATTTCGAGAGCAAAATTGTACGCTTAATAAGCCGATGAAGAATGTCATATAGGCTAGCTAGGAATACAAAGAGTACTTTAAAATGCACGGTCAAGCCGATGAAGAATGACCACGCGGGCTAGATACACAACGAGTGCTGGAATTGTGCGCTTGATAAGCCGATGAAGAATGCCAGCTAAATTACGAGCACTTCAGTATGAATGTAAAGCATAAACATACATACGGGGTTCCGACGATAGTCGGTCGTTCCGTCATATGAGGAGCTCTTTTGGGTCAAAAATAATTTGGCCAAAAACTGCCACCTCTATATAATATGTAGCACGCATCCCCGGTGTCTGTTTTACACAATAATACACACACAAGATATGATACGTACAGTAGTAGCCTAAACTTTTAATCGAAATTCTACGGTTGTTGTGTCGCTTGCAGAACGAGAAACTTCACAACGCGTAGCTTGAAGAGCGTGCCGAACAATTGTCTTTAGCCTTGGTGCCTTATTTTCCGAGCTCCTCAATCGAGGAGTTCAATATCTCACCCGAAACATGACCTCGAAGAACGTTATTTTGCGCAAACCCGACCATGTTCATATCTATGCGCTACGGTCTATACGTTACGGACCAAATATACTATTGTGTACTTTGGGAGCATTGCCATGTTAACCGATGGTTGCTCCCTTGATGAGCTCTGAAACCGGTCATAAAACATTAAGCCTAAAAAAAAGGTGCCCCTAGCGTGTCATTGCTCCTTCCTCGAGTTTTCGCGAAATCTTCCGGTAGTCGCTTGCAAAACGAGAAACTGTACGCAAATGCGTCGCTTGAAGGACGAGAAACTTCACAACACGCTGCACACAATCGTCGCTTTTATCTATCGCACGGGACTACGACTGCTGTTGTTCTCAGACCGCCTCACTCGTGTCTGCTATCATTCTGTTGTGTTCTCTTAGTGCCCACGTGAAAGGTGCTCCTTGGTCGGTAAGCGATAAGTTGCCTCCCGTTTTGATTATACGCCTGTATCACTATTTATAGCGGGTACCGGCGTTTCACGGTAGGTATCCCCATTGATGGGCGGAATCCAGTATGTTCACTGTGTTGCAGGAATGGTTCCTTCAACCGACACATTCCCATTTGACGCTGCAGGAGGACAAGTTAATACACCCTGTTCGTTCCCGTGGCAACGCCGATTTGATAACGCTGAGCTAAAGTCGGGGTATCGACGGTATCGCCACCGCCCCCTGACTGAGAGTCATGGTATTGCCAGTGTCGCCACCGCTGACTGATTGGGAGTCTTTGGTCTACAGGTCGCGGAGGATACACTGGTTCCCGTTGGTCCTGGTTTTGAAAAATACAAAAAGAAGTGCACGATCCCTCGTCCCCCGTGGTCGGAAAAGTCACAGGGCCCACGATTGATGGGAAACAGAAGACGTATACCTGGTAAATGTCAAGAAGGCGCCATGGAGAGATAGATCTGATGGAGATGCCGTCAAGAGCGCCACAAAAACGGATGGACGCGCGAGATACGGACCCGCGTCTGATACTCAAGGAAGGAAGGAAGCTATAGGAAGGAAAGAAGGAAAGAAGGAAGGAATGGCTGGCAGGAGAACTATCCCCCGTTTTCACTACCGCGTTTTTTAGGCCACCCGGGACGACTGGCGTAGTGTATCATCAAAACAAGCGGACTTGAAAATATTGTGTTGGCACAGACAGCGTAGCAAACAACCCCCACGGCGGCGGGAAAATGCGGTTAAACCCCAACGGTATGGAACTTATTGACGCCGCAGATAACTTAGGGAATTTCACACACACATAGCCACACGGCCGAGTGAGTCTGAGCGGGCAGAAAAAAAAGCGTAAAGGTGACCCCCCTACACCAACCAGTCAAAATTCACGTAACACTACTGTAGTTTACGTAATTATTCCGTCGAACCGTCGAATCGAACACTAGTGTTAGATGTACGCCACCACCACTGACTGAACTAATACATGCCAGGTATGCAGTAGTCAGCGCTGACTGCTATTTATTATCAAGAATACACAAACAAAAGAAAAAAAAGGAAGGCGAAGGAGGTGCTCAGGAAGCAGACATGTATGTGCAGATGCATGTGCGTCCCAAGCAACAGAACAGCGCAAACGAAGTGGACTATGAAAAGCAGCGGTTTTTAAGACCTATTATTCCTAGCAGTCAAAGCATGAAATTGACGCAATGGACGGAGTCAGGTTTGTTTGGACGAAAAGAAGGGAAACATATTGACACGTCCACACGATTCCATCGCGTGTGTGCTACTACTGCTGCCATTTAGTTGGTTGCAATCGTTACCAAATCGCCGACATATAATCTGCGGATACCGCAAGAAGGGCCCAAGGGTTGGAATGGAACACGTTATGAAAATGAAACGGGGAGGGTACCATATAGGTCGTAAATCGAGAACATCACAGCAGCAACGCGTTTTGAAATACCTGTAGTTTGTGCCGTATGGGTTCTATTTTACCGTCTATATATACGGGATACCTGGTACCAGGTATTGTTTTTATATATTAGAACACTACTGTGACAGGTATACGTAAAGCCTGGGCATGTGATACGTCCCCTGGTGTCCGCAGTGAGTGGTGGAGTGCGTATGCTTGTTTTTTGTTTTTGCCTCTGTTTTTACTTGAGGTATTTCTTCCACTCCAGAGTTATTGGAGCCTGTCCTGCGACCACGGACTGCATTGAATTGTGAGTTAATGTGAGAACAACAACAACAAACAACAACTAACTGACCATCCCAGATGACAACATAGAAAAACGAGTAAAGGTACAGCTACAATACTAGTGTCCCCAGACTGGCACCGTGCTTACAAAAATGTTTTGCGGGGAGGCAAGATGTGCGCTCTTACGAGCAGCGATGGGGAGATTATGTCCAACTCATATCACCGACAACGAACGAACGAAAACAGGCCATACTAAACCCGTGGGCAGCACAGAGCGGAAGGTGGCCAAGAAGGCGACATATATATCTGGTTCGATGTGCGTTGTCTGCCACGCGGAGGTCAGCGGGTAACCAAGGCTACGTACTGTAGGGTAGTGGGGGGTCGCTTTTAGGTCCTTTGCTTTTAGACGCTGAAGAGCCACACGGTCGGCCGATTGACTGCCCCTATTTTTTCGCAAATCAAAACTTTTGTGCTTCTGGACTTCGCGATATGCGCCGCCATGTGATAGTTTTGCTACGCTTCGTTTACAAATCAGTTTCAAGCCCTATTTTTCTAGGGATGCCCAAGAGCCTTTCGTTCGAGTGGCTTTTTAGGACTGCAGTCCCGATTTGGGGACAAACTACTCGGAACTTGAGTGGTTTGCCCCCGAAATGGGACTGCAGTCCAAGAAGGGTTAACGCGGTACGTAAAGTGAAAATATGGGTAGCCCCCCCCCCACCGTATCAGCTGTTGGTCAGCAGAAACAAAGATTTACAAGTCTGGGCGGAAGTATGAAGATTGTTTAGGCATTTTTTTGGATTCCAAGTATTCCTTGAATCTTCGCCCAGACAGCAGTAGCCATGCTCAACCGTGGCAGGATCGGGTACACCATAGAGGGGGGGCGGGGGGGTCATCGCCGTGCTAAGCTATGAGGCGTGAGCAACACCAAGACTTGGTGTTACTGCTACGTAGTAGAGGGACGCAATATATGCGCCATCGATTTGCACGCCCACGGGAGATTTTGCCCCACTCAACGTGGTTTCAGTCACGTTCTTCGCTCGCCCACTCACTGTGAACGGCATCGCGGGCTCAGTAACAGGGGGCCCATCATAAACACCGCACAAAATCAAGTGAATGGTTGTTGCGGTCAGCCTTCGTACGTAGAGCCCACTGAGATGTATTCGTAAGGGACCGGTGCATCAGTGGGGCGCAGTTGGGATGCCAGGCAGAAGGATTCACGGCGTTGGGGGACCGCATTGATGTGTTTGAGATGGGGATCCATCTGATGTCAAATAATTTCAATCTTAGGGTTGTTCCTAATGTGCCGGTGCCCTGGGAATAGTGCCTTACATATTTACGGCGTCTAGCTATCACGTCTGTATATATTCGCCGGCGTAATATGCAAAGGCCGAAAGTACTCCGGTGCATGAAACTCGGTCAATGAGGGTGGTTTCATAGCATGCTCGAAACTAGAACGGTGGGGGCATTCCGCCGCGCATGCGACAGCACAAATCGCGTTGAAAGCATATAGCGTACGCACGCACACGTCGTATATGCTACTTTCACGGTGATATGGGGCACAGGGCCGTCTAACAGATAGCGCCGTTGGGTCTTCTCAGCCGTCGAAACACCGCGATTGGCCCAACGTGTCGCGATCCCAGAGCCTATAGTACGCAACATGGTTCGCATCAGCAACAGCGAAAGTCTTAAAGCAGAGGTCGGCTGACAACTTACGCGACGGGAACACGACGGCCCACCGGCATCCGGCCGGTGTCATCGGTGATGGACGGGACGCCCGGGGACTGATTGACCCGCCGTCGCTATGGGCTCCACGGCGCGGTTTCACTTGGAAAAATATTTATGCGGATACGGTGGGTTCGGTTGGCTACAATCCGCTTGATGCATGTCCAGCGGCAAATAAATGGCGAATACACACCTATTGTATATATTTTCCGATTCGGTGACCGCAAGCTGTAGTGTCTAGTACGCTGCGCGGGGCTTCGTCGCAAAACGGAGCCGCCGTAATTTGTTCCATTCCTATAGCGGTCCGACTTTTGCTCCTTGTCCCGCTGGCAGCGTCTTAATAAACGTGCGGCGTCTCGCGTGTAACGCTTAGTAAAACATGCGGCGCCTCGCGCAGTTGGGAGTAATCAGGGACTAGAGCGCAGAGCCACGTCCGCTAGCCACGATATTCCCTTAGTTCGTTGGCCCCGTCCGGTGGGTACACGTATTGAGGCCCCATCATGGAATTGTATGCGCGTAATGCGCGTGTGGGGTTCTTGAAACGATGGCATAGTGTGTCGAGGTCCGATCAAAGCAAACGAATGGTGAAAACGCATGGGGAAGGTCGACAACACGGCGTGTTACGTTTTTTCGCTGAAAATCGACAATGGATGTCGGCCTTAACTCGTTAGGAACTGCACCAATGGCACCAGATAACCATTGCCGTCGGAGCAATGCCACGATAGGGGTGGGGATTTATTAGTTTCTGAGCTCCTCGCATGAGGAACTCAACACTATTTGTAAGCCACCAAAAACATCACTTCGAAGCAGTTTGTTCACGCAACCCGACCAATATATTTTTGCGCTAGTCCTACGAACATTATTAGCACAAATATACTACTTAATCTGGGACTTCGGTACGATACTAACCAGAACTTGTCCACTTGAGGAGCTCAACCGGTCAAAAGATGTTATCTCAGAATGCAAAAAGGTGCGACCCCTGGCGTGGGACGAGTCTAACGCGAAGATGTGTTGTTGGGCGAAAGTTGTGAGCAGCGGGACGGAAAAATCAAGGGGTCGAGTTGTGAATCCTCCGTGCCCGTTGTGAATCAGCCGATACTTCGCCATCATATCGCTAGGACAACTTCAACGCCACACCATATACCACTCACGGTGGAGTGTGGTCTTGCGGGGTCGGGGAGTGTGCATTGCGCACTACCAGGTATCGTATTTGATTAGCGTCACAAAACGGGTCACCCGATTTTCATGTGTCACGACCGACGTAGAATAGCTGGCACAGGAAGGGGGGTACTGAATGAAGAGGTTGCCACAAATAACAATACCCGCATGCATGCGACGATACTCTTTTGTGTAACCCTTTTTGGACCCCTTTCAAACGATAGCGACCCAAACAATGCTAGCGCTCATGTTACTAAACCTTCTACGAGCAGCGTGAGCGGGCAGAAGGTTAGAGTAGGATGATGCCGGGCCCGTGCGATACTTCCCCTGGCATTGGAACTCGGACACCATGGTGTAGAATATCATCCCCCAATCACGATGGGGCGGGTAATTTTTTGTCGTCGTTGCACCGTGTCGTCTACTTCCCCTCTGGAGTTCCAAGAGGGTTAAACAATCTATAGACAATTCTTGGTTCTACGAGGGAGCCGCCCGTGACATCGGCAGGAGGGGTGTCGAGGCAACGAGAGGTAACGCCATCGGCCACAATATAATATGCGTCTGATGGAGTCGGCGCGCCGCAGGAACTGTTGTAGTCGTGGCACAAAGAAAGGCGCACGCACACACCCCGGAAGGGTTTTGTTGGGACCTGAAAAATCACCGTGTATGTACGTAACGACGGATGCCAATGCGGGACCAACCAGCGATGTGTCGAGGCCGTGGGGGTAAGCGAAGATACCACCGGGAGAAAAAGCCGCGAGGATGGCTCAGTGGGGCAATTGGTTGCAGATTGGATTCGGGAAACGATCGAACAAGATGTGTTTCTCGGGATAAAACGCCCCGTGACTGCGCAGCACACGTCAACGGCTCGTGCAGGCACACAGAATAATAGTACCACATCCCTGGTGTTTGCGTACATAAAAGTCGTGGTACAATATATGTAATTACGAATTTCCTGCTATTTTCCCCGTTAAATTTCACAAATAAATTGTGACAGAACGCCTCCGCATCTAGATCCAAATTGCACAAATAAGTCCGGAAAATCCTGAAGGTACTCCCCAATATTAGCAACGGCCCTTAGTACACAATACAATAGCAAACAAACGCGTGCGTGCGCCCCCCGTATGAACGGGTGCGTGCTACTCGTACAGTAAGTAGGTCTCTGGAGAGTACCGGTGGCTGCAAGATAGTATATTGTACGATTGTGTACCTGGTATCTCTATTGAGGATCATTTAAAGTAAGTATTGGATTGGATGAGGCCTCCTGCGCTGGGCAGGAGGCCTCGTCCGGTATTTCCCCCCGCGCTGAGTAGAGTAGCGAATCACAAACTCTGCGCGGGGTTAGTACCTGTAAATGATCTGGGTATACAAGCCCAAGAATACCAAACCTACTGCCGGGTGGGTGGGATGGTCTTAAGAAATGGCGCGACCAACTCTACTCCCGAGGTTTCGGGAGCGAAAGGAAGAAGTGGCCTCGCTTCGACACAAATTCCGAGACATTTCGATATAATCAATGGTTCCATTATTTTTGCCAAATTTGAGTCCATGGATTGGCTCGTCTTTTTACTGTAGTTTTCTGTCGATCTGCCGTGGATCATTTAAAATATAAGCATTGGATAGGATGAGGCCTCCTGCGCCGGGCTGTGGTCCCGCCCATACTTCGTTACGCCTCCTTTTAGATTGTCTTTGTAGTTGACCGCTGGTCCGGGGCAGAATTGTCTCACCCAAATTTCTATCACCTGAAGTCAGTCCTTACCCGCACACGCCGCAAAGTCCTTTCTGAACTCCGGCGACAACGGTAGCTCGCTAGCGTCCGCGTAGCTCTGGCCACGTTTCTTCTTGCTACCCTGCACTTGTCCACTCGAGGTAGCACCGATGCAGTACTTCGCAACTGATCTGTCTTCCAGTCACCAATTATGTTGACCTCGTCCACAGCCGTCCCGGCCCGAGATCTGGTGAGGGAGCCTCCCACTCGGAAGGAGCGCATCGTGAAGCGGTTCGGCAGGTCTGCCATTCGCAGATAGTTTTGCAGGTTCGCCGTCATACGGGCCGCGGAGAGAGAGAGAGAGAGGCGAGAGAGACGGTCCGACCACCATATTTATGCCGTAGCAACGGGGAAGAGGTGCCCAGTGGTTAAGCCCCACCCAATCCGCTGTGCGGCCGAGATGTACGCCCCAACCGCCCGAAAGGCGCAAATCGCCGGGCAGTCCCGGTCCGCTAACACTACCACTGCCTCACTAGAGGCCCGCAGCGTCTTGCCAAACTGAAAGTTGAAGATCAAACCCTTGGACGCTGGGAGCCTCAAGATGTGCGAACCCATGGTAAAGGAAAGGTCGTAACACCTACTTACGCGTCGAATAGAAAGCCAAAGACTACAAGGCGATATCTCGGGTCAGCGATTTTCAGAGTTCCTGATTCTTTTGATTTTTCCAAGTATGTGAAACATATATTTCCTGCTATTTTCCCCCGTTAAATTTCACTATTTATTTATGACAGAACGCCTCCGTATCTAGATACAAATTGCACAAATAAATTCGGAAATTCTGGAAAAATTACTCCCCGATACTAGCAACGAACGGCCATTATTAGTAGTATACCAAGTATATACCATACAACATGTACTTTGTAAAATGTGTAGCAAACGCGTGCGTGCGCCCCCCGTATGAACGGCGGGTGTATGCTACTCGTACAGTAACTAGGTCTGGAGGGTACCGGTTGCTGTAAGATATTATACCGAAATAAAGGTATGTATGTGCCGATCCCCCCATAACCGAGAAGAGCTAAAAATACTACTGTACGCAGTACCAACGTATACCACTCTCTCCCAAAGTATATGAATCGTTTGTATTGAATATATATATGAAAAACATCTCCTTGTATTTAGGTGCAGAGTGGTAGGTACTGTTTTGTAAACCAAATACCCCCGAAGGCGGAAATACAAGGACCGTCTACACTCCAACATGAAGACCACGCAGTCCTTATATTTACGTCCTGAGTGCACGAGGTAAGTGTATGTGCAGCATGCGACAGAAGCGCAGCTTTTTCTCTGCTCATACTCGGCAACATTCGCACTTACATACGACACACATTTGACTGGAAAACTGTCTGTCGTACATAGAATGCGTAAATGTATACCAGATGACGCAAGTGTAATCGAGTAACGAATATGATGGTTACTGACAAGTATCATCTCTAATACCAGGTAACATTTACAGTCCATACGACACCTTTAGTGCCTTGTGGCATTAATAATAAATAGTGAACATGCCGCGAAGAAAGAGAGTGAAGATGTCAGGAGACAAGTCAAACAAGACAAAACGTGCGGTGTCAAGGGTGTTGGGCCGAGTGTTCCACACTAAAACCTAGTATTTGGTGTCAGTCAAGGCGTGTCAAGGCAAAGTGTCTGTCAGGTCAAGGAGTGGAAAAGAGGTGTCTCCTGACGACGTCTTAGGGAGAGAGGTAGGTGTGTGACGTTCATTCATCCATTGGCATTGTGTTGGCAACTACAAACAACAACAACAACAACAACAACAACAACAACAACAACTTCGACTACAAGCAGCGACTACTGCCGCCTTGCGAGTAGTTCGAAAAGTTACTCTTACTGGGGGCCATAGTTAACAGGACCCAATATTTCTAGTAAATATGGTTAAACATAAAGGTTTTTATGTATACCATAGGTCCTGTTAACTATGGCCCCCCGTAATAATAAATACCAGGTACCTGGTAGAACCCAACAGTCGCTATTATAGGCAGAATAGGTAGTAACAGTCGTCGGCCTCTTCGCTCAGGAGTGTCTCTGGCATGGTTGGTGGCTCAGGGTGGCTGTATAGTTATTTGATGGCCCGACCTCAATGCCTCGGGAACCTGGTACTGGTATGATTCACGAGCAGCCGGCAGCGCATTTAAATTTCTTGCTTCTACACTACTACGTAGCACTACTACAACGACAACAACTCGTTGCAAGTGAAAACGTCCTCCTTTTTTTTTTTTTTTTTTTGCTCATCCCATTTGTTATGTTCGCACATCGTCTTCTCTCTCTCCTTCCGACTCGTAACTCAGATCCGGGGTCACATAACAGGCTCTTCTACCCCCTTCCCGCTACGGTACGTGCCTTCATTTTTATCGCGAGAAGATTTCAGCATTTTCTTCCCTCGTCGACTCGCATCCTACTGTATGAAGGAAAGTGAGCAGAGACCTTGTTGTGAGGGGAGTCTGTGAGCGGGCACCACAACACGTGGTTTATTCACTGCGCGCTGGTACCACTGACGGCTAGTGCTGGAAACCCCAACAACCAATCAATGTGCGCCTAGAATAGTTAAATATATACGTACCTAGAATAGGAATAATAATATATACTTACCTGGTATGCAGCCTGACATGGCTCTACAGACCAAAAGTTCCAGCAGCAGCAGTATTAATAGTACGTATTTACGCCACGTTGTTGTTTGTTGTAGGGAAGCAAAAAAGAGACTATTAACCCTCTCAGGACCCCAGTCCCGTTTTGGGGGCAAATTACTTATAATTAGAGTGCTTTGTCCCCACATATGGGAGTGCGGTGCTAAAGGGGTTAACAGAAGACGAAAACCTAAAAAAGAAGATGAAGCGAAGCAAAAAAACAAAACAAAAACAGAAGCAGATAGCAAAACGCAAAAAAGCAACCACGCATATATATATCGTTCCCCTCGCTGCCTCGGCAAGGAATGCTGCGAGGCATGCCCTATCAGGCTAATAGCGAGTGGGGTAGGTCTTTCTGGCGGGTGTAAGGCCGGAATCACCCTCAAGGAGTGATACCTTCTTGCTGCTGCCTGTGGCCGCGAGGCTCAGGCGGCAGTAGAGTTGGGTCGTACGTGGTGCGTCAGGCACGGAGACCTACGATTCGCGCGTCTTTTTAGGCAGCTGCGGCAGAGCAGCAATGCTCAATCGGGGTGTCCATGCGCGGAGGCAGGCGCCACCACAGGCCACACTACGGCACAGTCTATTGCGCCGGTAGGAGGCTGGATTCGACGACGAGGGAGGAGGGAGACTGAGCGTCGACGTGCGGGGAAGAGACGGATTGACCTCCCCCTGCGCGAGAATGTTTATTTCCCAGATCAGAACCGCAAGTAAGTGCGAGGAGCATTTTGTTTTTCAGGATGACGGAGAAAGGGAAACGACTGGAAGGGAATGGCAACGAGTGCACGCGCAAAGGAGCGGGTGGATTGGGCCAAGGCGATGATGCGGCCATGAAGAGCGGCAGCAAGACGGTGCACGGAGACCCATGATCTGCGCGCACACTATCATCACGAGAGAAGCAGTCATAGTTTGTTTTTTCCTGGTTTTGTTTTTCACGAGGCAGAATAGTATCTACCGGTACTCGTCACTGGTTTTTGTAGTTTAACGAGTTGTATACCCTTCATGGGGAATAACCTACGCAATTATCAGGGACGTGGTATCATAACTGTGCTGCACCTTTTTGTGTCAGACAGTCCAGGAAGAGATGGCGATCGTTGATATTCGTGTGGCAGTAAGGTTCGATTGCTCCTTTTTTCACTGCATATCCGCGAGTCTTCACTCTGACAGCACTCCAGATAGCAGGCAGGTGTGTTCCTCTTTCGTTTTCACGACTACCGTGCGTTTCGTACGGTGCAGGCAGCACTTCAGACAGCATCCGCTGTAGTCAGCAGCCACGAGTTGGTTAGTGGTGGGAACGGGGGTACTCTTCTATATTATAGTTGAGAGGATATACCCGCGGCCATGTTAGTTCAGTTTTGCACATTGGTTTTATCTTGTGTGCGCTTTTTCCGTCTCGTGTATTTTGAGGCAGCCGAATTTTCGATTTTTTTCGTTTTTCGGATCTTCCTAGGGCTCCAGCACCTTTGTGTGACCACGGACTCCTTCGTCAGAGAGTTAATGTGAGAACAACAACAACAACAACAACATATATATATATCCCTTGGTACATCAAAAACCTACGAATACGTATCATACCACCAGGTGCAGTGCTTGGTACGTGCCACAGAGGGTACTCTTTTTTCTTTTTTTGCTTGTCGAGATTTATTTTCTTACATGCGACGTGCATCTCTATATTAAGTATCCACGGGGGGGGGTATATATATATAGTCCGATAGCCTAGCACTACGAGTATGTCTACATAAATAGGATGCACCTGGTAGATGTTGTGTTACTGGTGGGTATTGGACTGGTACACACTTCCTACTAGAGGGTGAGTATGATATTTGAAAGAACAGAGGAGAGAGGGTTTGGATCGAAGCATCCTTCGACGTGGACGTCGCGTGCTGAGGAGGAACCTATTTTTTCCGAGCCACGGGGGACGACTACAACAACAACAGTAAGTAGTAGTAGTACTCGTACAATAATATACCAGGTACGTACCTGGTATACGGTAGTAAAAAGTCGATGGTATGATTGGAGACTGCTTGTGGAATACCTCTAGAGCGCTGCAAATTTTGTCCGATGGCGAACGGAATAACAATTTTATAAGGTCAACACGTATTATATTGCTTGACGCGGTGTGTGGTATGTAGCAACGTGATAAGACGCAGCAGCAGTGACCTTGGAGAAGGTGTTCCTATGTCTTTCACGATTCGATACTCCCTACAGACAATACCGCTGGAGCTAAGGGTCATTCTTATCGGAGAGCTTTTGGAAATTTTGGAAAAACGCTCTCCGATAAGAATGAACCTAAGACGCGCCAATGTGAGCACCATTTATTTATTTGTCATACCAGGTACTACCTGGTACCAGGTACCAGGTATCATATTACGGGGCGGAGAGTAGGAGAAGCGACCCCGTTGACGGCGTACGGACTACCCTCCGATGTATATATATGGAGATGTACTGATGATGTGATGTATACGAGTACCAGGTATACGTCTTCTCCTCCTCCTGCCGTCGGTGCATTTCTTTTTTGCCAAAAATCGTGCAAAACATCGTCCTAGTAGTAGTGTAGTATCAACATCTAAAGTACTACTACTATTACGGGGGACCATACATGATAGTTAATACCAGGTAGGACCAAATACCGTTAGTAAAACTGGTCAAATATATAGGTTTTTATGCATACCGTAGGTCGTATTAACTATGGTCCCCCGTAATACGACGTCGTCGCCGTTACTCGGTACATACATACATGCTGGTAGGATTTTTTTTTTTTTTTCAACTTCACTTTTACTTTCCAGCCTACAGTAGTTACTAGTAGTAGCTCGTAGGAGGTTTTAGCCCCGGCGATATTCTGGACAAGCCGTGGTCACAGGTGTCGTCCCTTCTCCCCCCCGCCGGTACGTGCCTTTATTTTTGTCGCGCATAATAGGGTTCAGCATTCCCACTGCTCGTCGATTTTCATCGAACGTCACTAACTCTCGCTCTCGCGCTTTCCGCTAATCAATTTCTTCATGCAAGACAAAGTCCCTGCGAGCGTATGCACTCGGTGAGACTTGAACCCACGAAATTGATCTTGATAGGCACGCGGACTACCTACCAAGCCACCGGGGACGCCGGCATACCTGCTATTTATATAATACTATAATAACCCTTTAACCCTATATAATAACCGTGCCAGTACAGATATTGGAGTAGTCGGTAGCACTACGTACAGCAGTACTACTGCTGCTGTGCACAGTGGATGACGACTCTGAACTCCGGTGTGCCCTGGGCTCGGTTCCTAGTAGGGTCACTTTTTTTCAATTTTTCGGAAGGTTTTCCAATCTTAATAAGACTTCTGTGAATCCAGAGCTTCTTTCTGTGGAGCTTGGACCCCCCAGTTCACACGCGGTGTGTATTGATATAAAGTAGTACCAGGTAGTTGATAGTATTAATAATAGTGTACGAGGTAGTATGTACGTACAGTACCACGTACATTGTCCGGCAGAGTCAGACCTCTTCTGGGTCAAAAAGCGTCGCACATACGGGGTACCACGTAGTAGCAGGTACAAAGTACCTGGTACCTGGTATCATACATTATGGCGTACCCTTGGTAGGTGGTCCTTGTGCCTACTCCAGTATTAATATTATGAGATCAAGTAGTACTACGTGGGTTCAATTATCACCGAGCGCACATTCACATACTACGACGTCGTCGGCACTTTTCTTTCATAAAAAATGACTAGCGGAAAACGCGATGCGCGTGAGTTAGCACCACACCATGAATTCGATGAAAATCGACGACCACAACAACATACATGCTGAACCTGCGATAAAATTGAAGGCGTGTACAAGCGGGGAGACCACCTGTGACCACGGCTTGTCCAAAAGCAGGAAAGTACGAGAAATAAGTGATGATGAGAAAGAAAAAAAAATGCAAGCGACGCAAGCAAATAAATTGGGCGCGATCGGCCTCTGACTCTCGTCCACAACGACTAAAAAATATAAACTACCGGTATACCAACAACAAACAACAGAAGAACAATAATACACATTTATTTATATATAGCTGAACATGGTGGTTGCGGCAGCGCTGTACAGTCAGTATATATATCGTCGGCAGAATGGCATCCCTTATTTATAGACACCACTTCTTATAGCCGAGAGAAAACGAAACATTTCCTCCGCCGTTCGTTGTTCCTGCGGGCAGTACACACGAGAACCTTTCAGCCACGGTGTTGTTACACCCTGCACGTTACCACGTGGTACGTACAACATACCTAGTATTAATGTATTAATTATTAACCTGTTTTGCGAAACAATTACTACCTGATATTTATGTATATAGCAGCCACCATTCTGTATTATACCGCAGTGTCGGTAGATGTAAGTACCTTTGTATATTAACACGTAATAAATAAGTATTCATGTATAGAGCACGTCATCGACACAGACAGAAGAGACACGGGTGGGGGGGACGAGAAAGAAGGGAAAAAAACTCTAAAAAAAGCTGATCGTCGCTTTTGATACATAATATGTACACATACTTATTAAGTACTTACTGCTGTGTAGCGTTATACCCGTATTGTAGACTACCATGGTATTAATTTACCGGTTACAAGCAGTACTATTATTGTACGTACACATACAATACCAATAATAGGCATTTTGTATTTACTGTAGTAGTATGACTACAGATAAGTACTTTAAGTACAGCTGCTTAGCAACAGAGTAAATCATGAACAAGTCTGAAACACGGGTACAGAGCAAGTTGCTTCGTAGAGAGAGCGGTGTCGATAGTGTCGGTCGCGCTTTTCCTTACGAAAGAGGCGTAAAACCTACCCATCCCACAATCATCACGATCGCACCAATCCCAACATCCCCAACAACCCGAGTCCAGGTCCAGTCAACAACACCTACCTCCTATCTAGGTCGACATCACCATGTCTGGGGTGGATGTACACACACGTGTGTAGCACTGGAGTAGCACGTACCTGCTTGTAGAGGTCTGCACAGAAATCGCTGAGCGTCCCAGCGTCTTCGAAAAGGGCTTTTACCGCCAGCTCCTCGGCGTCTGTGCAGCACGCCCCGTCTTGCGCAGCTGGACAAAAGGTCAGCACTTGGTCGTAGTCCGTAGATCTGTCGTCGACGAAGCAGAGCGGGTGCCCAGCGGTACTTCCGATCGCCACCAGGCAAACGAAGAGCAGCTGCACGACGCGCATGATGCGTGGGTCCTCGGAAGCACCCACAGGAGGAGGAGGACGAAGAGGAAGAGAAAGAAAAAGGGGTGCACGGTTTTGCGAGCAGCAGTTATTAGTAGTAGTATTACGGTATGGCCGAGGCCAAAAGTGCTGCCTGTTGCTTGCTAGTTTTGGTGGATTGGTCCGTCGGGCGTTGTTGTTCGTTAGTTTTTGTGTCTTGTCATGTTGTCTCGTGGGTGTGGGCTGGCTGGTCTGATCCATCGTGTCCATGGGTGTGATCATGGTTGTGACATCTCATTCTTACGTACTCGTACGTTGTTTTACTACTACTACTGGAGTTTCCTCCTACTGTCGCCGCGTCGGAATAATTAAAACCCGTCCGTGCAGGATCGCAACTCTCAACAATGTTCGTATCCAAACTGCAATTTCCCATCATACGTACCGTATTATGCTCGTACACGATCTACTTTATTTAGCAAGAAAAGGGGTTTGTAAGGAGCACCTTTTCCAGGTCATATCGGTGACTACCCAGGTCGCGATCTCGCGCAGAGTGCACCGATATAAGCTCGCCCTGCGAGACCGCCAGGCCGCCAGGTGGAGAAGGGAGGAGAAGGGAGGACTATACTTCCCATGGCGTGGGGGTGGAATGTAGATGCGGAGTAGGAAGCGTGGCGTATAGATACATATTATTAGGTAAAATATCTCGGTAAATGGTGGGGGTGCAAGTGAGTACACGCAGGGAAGGATAATTGGTTCGATGAAGTTAGTGGTATTCGATGAATTATGTCAGCTTTTTCATTTTGAATGAATAACGCCCTGCACATTTTGTCAGAAGAAGGCAAATAATAATTTTAAAAAAAAAACTACTGGTACCTGATACCTGGTATTATTTTATTTATTTTTTTATTCTATTTTTGCTCATTCATCCCATTTATTATCTTCGCCCATCTTCTTCTCTCTCTCCTTCCATCCAACTCGTTAACTCAGATCCGGGGTCACATAGCAGGCTCTTCTCCCCCCTTCCCGCTACGGTACGTGCCTTCATTTTTATCGCGAGAAGATTTCAGCCTTTTCTTCCCTCGTCGACTCGCATCGAATTATTGTGCCTACCCACGCTGCAAGGCGCTCTCAACAATTGAATCCTTTTTTTTTTTTTTGCAAATAAATGATAAAAGCTAAATGTCCGACCCACCTGGGGCTCGAACCCAGGACTCAAACACAAGTAGAATTCGAGGTTAACCACTTAACCACCGGGGCTTACTATTAATAATAAATAACGTATTTTAAACTTATTTTATGTGTATACGTAAACCCGTTTGGTATATTTTTAGTCCGATCACGACCGCGTATCTGAATCTGGTATCTTCTAACCACCTACCTGTACCCCCCTCGCTGCCTCGGCAAGGAATGCTGCGAGGCATGCCCTATCAGGCTAATAGCGAGTGGGGTAGGTATTTCTGGCGGGTGTAAGGCCGGACTCACCCTCAAGGAGTGAGACCTTCTTGCTGCTGCCTGTGGCCGCGAGGCTCAGGCGGCAGTAGAGTTGGGTCGTACGTGGTGCGTCAGGCACGGAGACCTACGATTCGCGCGTCTTTTTTAGGCAGCTGCGGCAGAGCAGCAATGCTCAATCGGGGTGTCCGTGCGCGGAGGCAGGCGCCACCACAGGCCACACTACGGCACAGTCTATTGCGCCGGTAGGAGGCTGGATTCGACGACGAGGGAGGAGGGAGACTGAGCGTCGACGTGCGGGGAAGAGACGGATTGACCTCCCCCTGCGCGAGAATTTTTATTTTCCAGATCAGAACCGCAACTTAAGTGCGAGGAGCATTTTGTTTTTCAGGATGACGGAGAAAGGGAAACGACTGGAAGGGATGGCAACGAGTGCACGCGCAAAGGAGCGGGTGGATTGGGCCAAGGCGATGATGCGGCCATGAAGAGCGGCAGGAAGACGGTGCATGGAGACCCATGATCTGCGCGCACACTATCATCACGAGAGAAGCAGTCATAGTTTGTTTTTTCCTGGTATTGTTTTTCACGAGGCAGAATAGTATCTACCGGTACTTGTTATAAACGTCGTCACTGGTCTTTTTAGTTTAACGAGTTGTATACCCTTCATGGGGAATAACCTACGTAATTATCAGGGACGTGGTATCATAACTGTGCTGCACCTTTTTGTGTCAAGACCGTCCAGGAAGAGATGGCGATCGTTGACATTCGTGTGGTATTCATAGTAAGGTTCGATTGCTCCTTTTTTCACGGCATATCCGCGAGTCTTCACTCTGACAGCACTCCAGATAGAGCAGACAGTAGGTGTGTGTGTTCCTCTTTCATTTTCACGACTACCGTGCGTTTCGTACAGTGCAGGCAGCACTTCAGACAGCATCCGCTGTAGTCAGCAGCCACGAGTTGGTTAGTGGTGGGAACTGGGGTACTCTTCTATGTTATAGTTGATATACCCGCGGCCATGTTAGTTCAGTTTTGCACATTGGTTTTATCTCGTGTGCGCTTTTTTCGTCTCGTGTATTTTGAGGCAGCCGAATTTTCGTTTTTTTTGTTTTTCGGATCTTCCTAGGGCTCCAGCACCGTTGTGTGACCACGGACTCCTTCGTCAGAGAGTCAATGTTAGAACAACAACAACAACAGCAACAATCTCGTGCAAGTACCATATCCCAGGTACCTCGTACGAGCATAGATAGCATAGAATTACCGCCGGTATGCCTGGTACAGCAGTTCAAATATTCATAATATTAATAGTAGTACCTGGCGACGTATCAGGTTTTGTGTCGTTCGTCTCAATTTTTCTTGTACCAGGGATCATACTATGCCATGTGGTATTCGTCTACGTACCTACTATTATATTAATAGTGTATACCAGTAGTACCAGGTACCAGGTATCTATTAATAGTATATTATACCAGGTATATTATATGTGCAGTGGTGATCAGAGATGAGTCAATACTAAAGCTCATCAGAATGTGAATGTATGTGATTCGCTGTACCACAGGTAGTATGTTCGCTGTAGTATTAATAGTGTGTGAGTATACCGGCATATTATATACCGGTATGATACTCCTCCCTCTGTCTTCCTGGCACAACAATGAGGGTGGTATGAAAAGCTCTGTGTCTCATCCGTTGGGCGTTGCTGGATTTTGCCGTTGACTTATTAAATACCAGGTACCTGGTACCAGATACGAATATACTGAGTATATGATATTAATATCAATTCATACATGAAGTATTAATGGCAGCTTTCTGGACAGCGCGCTTTCGTTCGATATTTCTCTCGGCAGCGCTTGCCGAGGAGGGGAGCTTGGAGGTAGTTTGCTGGATGCGAGGGGGGTAAAAATCGGGGTATCGGTTTTATTTAGAAGGCTTGCCAGAACCGTGCATCATGTTTTTCGTTGTCGCTCTTTTTACGTGTTTATCTAATTGATAACGGTCTTCATTTTCTGTTTCTTCGTGACATTTTGGGATTCACGCTACGCATTACCGGATGAATGCTCATATTCTGGGATTCACGCTACGCATTATCGGAGCGAAAAATCCGACTGGATTTAGATCGGTTTCGGCGAAGCCGATCAATCGAAAATATTGAATAAACCGGCTCACTTGGATATCGAGTGATCGAACGAGCGAAGCGAGAGCCCCGATCATTCCCAGCCCCGCCGAGCTGGTGGGGGGCGCGCGGATGTACTCGATGTCATGCATGGCTGGCCGTAGGCGTATGGCCATAGACCCTCGCATCCCGACAATGCCGGGAGAGAGCATGCCGGGTTTCCACCGACCAGGCAGACATTGCTTGCACCATGCGCGAAGCGCCGTGAGGTGTTTGGCGAGACGCATGAAGAGCGAGCTACATGCCACTGAAGACTGCTTGTGACACGGACTTGCACGCGGATGACAGCTTCAATGACCTTATTCATAATTTCCGGTTTGGCCACTTCCAGAGACAGCAATAGGAGTACCATGCAACCGCCTCTTGGGTGCCTTACCATAAACACTACGTCGTGATGCGATCATTCCCCTTGGGCGGACTAAAAAAGGTTTTCCACCCCGCACAAATGATTCAGGGCTGGGTAATATATAGCCAGTTAGTTTAAGACTTTACGAATCCATCGCAACCTCAACAATTTTGCGATTCCAATGTCGATTGGAACGCATGGTTGAACCGGATGAATCGGCTGCGATTCAGTCCTAAACCTCTTGTAGAGCTCAACGAACATGGATACTTACTACTGGTGCCACGTATCTGCGTGTGGTACAAATGTATGTGCCGCGTAAATGTCATAGTGCTGTAATACAACTAATCGCAACCGTCATGAAAAAATTGCGCACTCACTCCAAGAGAATTACTACGCACCGCACACACGTGGGCAATCGACCGACCCCGCAAAGTCTTCTACAGCCGAACATAAACACATAGACTAGGGCCTCCCTCTAGAGGTGAATCTCTCTCTCGATCTCCTCTGGAGGGTGGGCATGCCCTCTCTAGAGGGTGAATTTACCACCCTAGATGGTGTTCTTAATTCAGAAAGGTAACCATCTAGAGGGTTCGGTCAATGACAACCCGCTACAAGCGGGCTCGATTACAAGCCTCCACAGGGATAAGATCAAAACTACTGTAAACCCTCCAGCGAGGACGAAGATGTAAAACCCTCCAGAGCGTAAGCACACAAACATCCTTCAGGTGGATACGTTATCAAACAATCCCCCCGCGAGCGGAGACGAAGTCGTGAAACCTTCCAGAGAGCAGAACGAAAGCCTCCGGCGGGGACATAGCTGTAAAGCCCTCCAGAGGGTGGACGTAAAGCATCCTCTACGCAGAGGGTTGCCAAGTCTGGATGCCCCGACCGCCCGGCGGTCGGGTGAGGTTTGTTTTACTAACTTTGTTCGTTGGAGAGAGGAACCTTGGTGTTCTGACCTCGAAACCAGTTTTTTTTTATAAAGCTTGCGAAGGTGTAAGCAATCTCCTGCAACATGTAACTTCGTTACTGGAACGATCCAAACGAACAGTTACGATGTATACTAAATCTTCCAGCGGGGACAAAGGCACCAGTGAAACCGGGAACACAAACAAACATCCTCCAGAGGAGTATGTTCATAAAATAGGAAGCAGACGCTCCAACGGTGACTTGTTTGTGAAACCATTCAGAGGGTGGAACAGAAATTCCGTCCAGAGGGTGATATTTTGAAACATCCACCCCAACAAGGATGTACGTGTGAAACCCTGCGGTGGGAGGGACGAGGAAAGCACCCTCTACAGGATTATGATATTGAACACAAGCATCAGCGTGGGAGGGTATGTGAATCCCTCCGGAGGGTGGAACGAAAGCTTCCTCATGAGGGATACCTGGTACGTCACAAGCCAAACTTCCCAGCGGCATTGTAGATGTGAAACCATTTAAAGGGAGGAATGGAAGCCCCCTCTACAGGTTGTGTTACTGAATAGACCCCCCAGCGTTGACATAATGAACTACATCCTCCAGAGGGTGAAAAGGGCACACTCTCTAGAGTGTTGTGTTGTGTAATAAATGCGGCATAAATGCGGTATGGCTTCGCAACCACATTGCGCCGCAAAGGCTAACACCGCTCACTGAAAGGTGCCGATTGGCACACGGCCGCGTTCGAGCGGCGGTTGCTACACCGCTATTATTGACACCGCTGCATCACAGTTGCGATTGAAACGCTATGGTGGCCAACACGACGGTCGCTTGGTCGCCGTCAGAACACCACTAATGTGCTACAACGCTATTGCTGACTCCGCTGGGTAAAGGTACGATTGATACATAGCTGCTGGTGCTATTCTGCGAGTGCGTACCCCTCTGTCGTGACGCTGCCGCGGCTACACCACTGTTGTTGCACAAACTACTGTCTTGTACTGCACCGCTCCGGCTGACACCGTCTTGGCGTAGCTTCAACCGACACCATCCGTTTCGCTATTGGTAGCGACACGGCTGTACCGCCCGCCCCTCCTTTCCTCCCCCCGACGCTGTGAATGGGTCGTGTTGTCGGTGAATCCAAGACCGGCGGAACCAGAATGGGATGCATTCGTGGCTCGCATTCGCGCAGATACAAAGTATACGGAAATGTGCCATCGCGATGCCCACCGCCTTGAAGCCTAGTGGAGAACGTGTCGCTCCCTGTATGCTGCACAAACACAGGGGGGGGCGCGCTCTGGGAATAAGCGACCGCTGTTAGCAAGTTCGTTGCACGCGCTGCTTCGACGGCGTGCCTGAACAAACAGCATCACGTCGACGTTTGCCCGCGCTTCGTTTTGCTGCTAGAGGTCGTTATTCGATCATCGCCGCCCCACCCTTCAAACGTATGATGCGTAAACAAATATATAACGTCCTGTAGGCATGGAGTAGGTGAACTCACACGCAAGGTTGCGACACCTACGCCGGCTTCAGGCCTACATACAATTGATGCAGTCCGCTGCGTCAGCGTTATCCGCCGACGAAGGCGAGTGGCCAGCTTTTTGGCAGACTTAACTCGGGACCTAACGCGAGAGCCGTTACGGCGGCAATCATGGCACGCCACGGTGTGGAACGTCGGAGACGGCGGGAACTAGTTTATGTCTGGCCTTGAGCGGAAGTGCGTAGACGTTGGGATGGGTTGGTGTTGCATGGCCATCTGCTCCGTGGCATACTGGCGTCGTATGTGCGAAACGGGGGTACTGTACACGATTTTCTCGCTGACTCACATTTGAGACCTTGGATGGCCTGCTTGTATGTTCTTCATATTCGTTCCCCGGGAGCGGTAGTGGCTGACCGTGCCCCGCCAGTACACGCCGACAGTATATGACGGCAAAATACAATGACTCACGGCGTGCTGTTGCGTCGCCAAGTGAACTGATGTTCGGGGTCAGACCCGCACGGCCGCGACTTATCCAGGCGCTGTCGATCGGGGAGAAAAAGCACTTACCAGGTGTCGCTTACGACGTCTGGATGCTGAACCAGCTACGAAGGCGGCACCGCTTCATTATGGATGTTGTGCCCCGCATGACGGCGCCCCTGTAGGGGCACCTGCACGCGGCGGGACTGCATGATCACGTTTTCATGCACTCCTTGCGGGAGGGGGGGGACTTTTTATCAAGTGGCTGGCGGGAACGGCAGTAGACGACATAATCAAAACCAGGGGGTTGAGAATCGGTCAAACTAGCGGCGTACCATATTGGGTCGAGCACGAGCACACGGGTCGAGATCCCCCAAGAGCCCACGCGAGAATGAGTGCACGACCGCAATCGAAACCGAACCTTGAGTATCATTTCTCTTGCTTAATTAAGCAAGACGACGTAGCACCAAGCGGGTGGAAATAATCTGAGAACGCAGCACCACTGGTCGGGGCATGTTGTCATATATAATTCAATACTTACGCCTATTGACCGGCGGTGTCTCGAAAGACTCCGCCACAGCAAAATCGTGACCCAATCAGATAGCTCCTGGAGAGGGACAAGACTGCTTCCAACGTTCGGCCCAAATGGCTGGGAGAATCTAGATAGAGGAAAATGCCCGATCATTATTCTTAAGCCTAAATAAATACAGCAAAAACAGAGGTTGGCACTAAAAAAATACAGACCTTCCCACCCACCTTACAGGATAATTTAGTAGTATTTTTCTCCACAGTCGTTTCGTTCCCTGGAACTGTAGCCATTCTGAGCGCGCACGTAGCGCGGAGGCAAGAACTGTCCAAAATAGTAGCTGTCGCTAAGAACTCGCGCAGCGGGCTATTTATAACCTATCATCAACCTTTGTACGTTGGTGAACGGTGGACGGTATAGTTTCCATTGATGTTGAAATCCGCACCGCCATATAATCCAGTCCGGGCACAAGATAGGCTGTCGTGACCAGGAATCGGCACGAAAACAATAAACCGCACCTTTATACCCAACAAACAAAAACGTGAATGAAAATCATCACATACCAACGGTGTCACCGGGTCTACGGTCCCGGCTGGCTGTTGTAAAGTTTTCGAGGCCTGCCGCTAGTGGCGTTTGCCGATCGGCGTCTGCTGGCTCTTCGCAGTCGACCCCTACCCCCATCTCTTGCGACCAGGAGGTGTATAGCTGCCTCAACATGCCGCGGGGGTCGAGCAACACAAAGTACACCAAGGCAGGAGAACACAACATGGGGCCCAGAAACGCAGCCCGGGTGGTTCCCATTGGCGACACTGAGTGCGCAGTAGCAGCCTCGATATTAGCTACGAGCGGCTGGGCGGCTGTCCTGCTGCTGCCTATTATTGTTTTCAGCAGCTGCAACTCTGGTTGCGTACGGCTTGGCGACTGTAATTTTGCTGCATGTTGTTGTGTGCTGATGATGGCATTTTTCTTGCTACCTGAGCTGTTGTTCCTCAAACGAAAGTTGGTGAGTCAGGCCCGATGCAACCAAGTGGTATGTGCCCCGACATGCCGCAAAGATTGGACTGCAGGAAGCACACCAGGCAAGAAAAACAGAGCGGAGAACCCAGAAACATAGTTCGGGTGGTATCCATATACTGTATTGGGTGCTCGCATACGCGATGCTCCGTGCTTCTGGCTCGGTGAGTGTTCTGTCGCGTGCTGTGATGATGGTTGCAAAGTTTTTTGCATAACAGCAAGAACAAAGGTAAGATTATTTCAACGAACAGTTTGTTGACTGATAACTTGAACCAATTACCAAGCTCCCACGTTTCTGCTCACCCCCTTCAGGGGGAGCGCGTGGAGCTGGTACGACGCGCATCTTGATTTTCAAGCTGGTGCGACCCCAGGCGATGGTGATGTTCTGGCGGTACAAGTGACGATGGTGCAGCGACTCCAGAAGTGATGTTCCGGCGGTCCCAAGCGATGACGGTGCAGAGACCCCAGAAACATGTCCCGGCAGCCCCAACCAGTGAGGTTGTAGAGGCCCCAGAAGATATGTTCCAGCAGTCCTAAATGATGGCAATTCGGCAATTCCAGGCCATGTTCCTCTCCGATAATCCCAAAAACTATAATATGCGACACGATCCCGAGTGATACCTCTGCAGCGACCACAAGTTGCTTTTGCGACGAGTCCTCGAGCTCCGGCAGTCGCAAGCATACAGTGCTGTGGCGATTCCGAAGTCCTTATTCCCTGCAATCCCCAAGCGATTATGTTTGCAGCCATCCCATGATCCTTCATCCTGGCGACCCCGCGTTGAGTCGACCCCTGATGTATGATGCTCCGGTAGTCTCTGTATATTATGATGCTTAATGCCAAGTGGGTTAACGAGCTAAAGGAGGAACCCCCCGTCGAAGCAGTCGAGATTTACACCGCTGATGGCGAGACTGCCGTTCACTTTGAAGCCTCCATGTTGAAGAGACCCTCCCGCACGTAGCAGTAGTGCTGCGTATGCGTCCAGAATCGGTTCGAAGGGTTATCGTGTATTCGATGGCGGGCTTTCCGTGCAGCCGTTTTTATCTCAGCAGCAGCGGTAGCAGTGCCACAGTAGTAGTGTCGAAGCAGCCCATCACGTATTATTAAAAAGATGCATCCAAAGGCTTCCCGACGCTCTCACCTCGAAATATCGTTGATATTTTTCTTTTTCTCGGCAACAGCCACAGATGAAGCTTCTCGTGGAAGCTCTGTGGAGACATTTGTTTTTGTCAGCGGCACAAATTCCAGATGGACGACAATGATCTTGGCAGCTCTGCGGAGAAACTCAGAGTGGATGCAGGAGCTCGGGCCTCTGACGTACTCCTAACTCGATGTTTCTCGTAACTCGTAACTCTACAGTGCTTAGTAGTTCGAGGCTCGTAACCTGACGATGAGAGACGTCTGCGTGATACACGTACATTGTCAAAGAGGTAGATAAGCGGCGGCAAAGGTTTTGAATACTAGCAGAAGTAGCCACGTTGAGAGAAAACGCTATGTTGCCAAGGTTCTGACCGATATATTGCCGAAGCTGTGAATGAGCGGTGGCGAGGATTGTTATGCTGGCACAGGTACCCGGCAAATTAACCTGTGCTCGGTGGTAGTCTGCGGGGGTTCCGTCCATAGCGGAAGGGCGAAGGTAGGCTCGAAGGCGCCAGGCTTGATGAAGGTTGGAGGACGGCCTGCTTCGATGTGTCAGGTATGGGTGAATGATGCAAAGACAATCACTGCACGAAAAGTAAGCCAGAAAGAGCCACAGCGTCCACGACATCCTTCTCAAGACCATCTGGTCAGTCGGTGGTGGAGCGTTGAGGGGAAGTAGAAACGTGGATGGGTTCTAAAGTGATAACCAGGCCGGTTGCGGCAGTGCGCGACCCACTGCGACGAACCCGTCGGAGATGGTCTTGGTAAGGGGGAGCGGGGGTGTAGTAACGATGGAGCTAGTCGGAGGGAGAGCGAAGCCGTAGCCCATCCAAGCCGCCGCCCGGTGTGGTAGGCTCGCGGGAGGTAATCCCATAAGCCTTGGTCAATTGGTGGTAGACGCCTACGACGTCGGCATTGGTTGGGATATTGGATCGAGATCAGCCAAAACCAGCTGTAGGCAGTGAACTGGAAAGAAAATCGGCGTTACCGCTTCCGGCGCCTTGTCGAAAGGGTGCACGTACAGGTATGATGAGAGGAACTTCCGTCAGCACTAAACTCGGTCGTCGAATCTTGGCGACGTGCGCGAGGACCTTGAAACATGGGCACGACCTCTTTCTTCAGAATGAAGCTGGTGTGGCGTACATGCGTTAATACATCAGTGAACATATGTTTCTACACCTTCGGCGGCCTGCTGGCGAAAGCGGTCACATTATTGGCAGTAGGGTGGATGCCTACAGGGGATAGAATGTACGCAAGGAAATAAGTGTGCGTAGCGGTGGCGCCGAGCTCAACTCTGGAGGGGGAGAGTCTGTGCTGCGCATGGGCAGGTGTTAACGAAAGACGAATATGTAGTCGACGTGGGGTGCTTTCGGTCGGGGTCAAAGGCAACTTTTTCGTCGAGATGGACAGCTTGGTGTTCGAGGTTTTCGACTAGACGATGAGTCGCCTTCGCAAACCAGTCCGTTGCTGCCTGCGGGCGTCTTGCGTTACTCACGATGCGATGTTGGTGTGCAGACGGCGGCGACACCTGTGTCGATGAACGGCAGCGAAGCGTGGCGACTGGCGGACGAGGTAGAAGCGGACTGATTTCCTGTAGAGGCCCAGCTGCCGCTACCACAGCAGCAGAGACCGAGGAGGCTTCTTACAGAAAAGCGACCTCTGTCTGGCGTGCAGTGAGGGCAGGATGGAATATCACGATCCATTTCATTTCCCGACAATGACAAACCACGGTATGGGTGGGTGAGGTACCGGGCAAGCAAAAGCGCCGAAAAAGGAACGAGCATCACCAGTGGGGTACAGTACTGATCGATACTCTGGGGCGTGACAGGCCTTACGCAGTTAGGTGAGGTAAACATAACTCATGATGGTCTTTGGAAGGACTCTCGTGATGTATTACATCGGACGAACGGGGAAAGAGAGAGAGTGAAGACGTGTCCACCTCTGACGTCGGTCGGTCGTCGTTGTGACGGTTGCACCCAGTACCAAAATACCCCCGGCATAGACAAGTCTTTCTCCCATATACGTAATCCACCGCACAAGCCTGTGCGATACACACAGCAGTACTCCGAGCATACTCAACAAGTACCGTAGCTGTAAATATTTTATTTTACAAGTCGATGCCGTGGTAGATGGGGACGGAGATGCGAAAGGAGACCTGGGACACGTTCGCACGGTTGCAAAGTTGAGCAGAAATGGCAGCCACCCTTCAGCAAGGTAGGAGCGCCACGAGTAACATGGAGAGTCCCATCGGGGAGGACGCTGGTGTACAGTGAACCCCGCGTACTGCAGACACACCGTGACGCTTTGGAGAGTGTCACCGTACGAAGACGGCAAACCAATACCGTTCGACACTACGCATGCAGACTCTGTTTAAAACCTCAACTCTTCAATAATTAGAAATGGAGAAAGACGGGGGGGCGACAGTAGGTGACACCGCCCGGTGGGATCGAACCATTTCGGCGTGGAGAGCGAGAGGGCGCAGGTGCCGCTGGGCCTCGGAGTGGGAAGGTTGTTCGATCTTCTCGTACATCTCACACGGTGCCGCGTAAGGTTGAGGTCGGCGCAAAATGCGATTGTTTTCTACGCACTTCATGCATGCTACGATAGGGGTCCACCTAATATTTTCTGAGGCTTTCGCTTGAGGAGCTCCGTACCCCACCCCAAAAAACCTGACCCCTGAAGAAAAAATGAACGAATAACCCCGATAATAAACAAAATGCAGTAGCCTAGGTATCATAAACCACAAATTCTTAGTATTCCAGCAACGTCGGGTATTTCCTTCGGTCGAGGAACCCCGTCAGTCAGAAATGATTTTGACCAAAAAGGGGTACCCCCTATCGAAGCACGCGTCAATTCACCATCGCAATGGAAGACTTTTGGAATCTCCATCTGTCTCGGAACACGCCGGTGGACGGCACGACATCGCTGCACTTCGGTTTCCTGCGTACTCCCGGGGTTCTTCAATGAGAGCCTAGTGTACTACTAGGCGACCGGCAGAAGGAAGAGGTGTATGCTACGGTGACGGTGGCATTGCTTGGCCGAAATATTTCGTATTCAAGGGGATCTCGATCGAAGAACTACCCAATGTCCCTGGGATATAGCTTGTATTTTAACACCATTTTCTGGTAGGTAACTGCGGGCCACATGGGTCATCGGAATGCACTTTTTCTTTTTCTCAAAAGCCAGGTTTGGGTGGGGTATAGAGATCCTCAAATGAAGAACCTCAGAAGGCAAAACCAGGTGTGTGTAGCCCTATCGTACTGTGTGTAGCATGCATCGGAAGTGGCTCGACGAGCCTTCAAGCTCAAACAAGAAGCTGCGAGTATTGGCGCTCGTTCTCCGACCCCGGATGGCGAGACATCTTAGTCTGCTGCCTAAGCTCGGCTGAACAACACCTATCAAGGTGTGGCTAACGGTGGCGCCGCCCCTCCCCGAAACAGTTTTCAGCACGAAGTATCTCTTTTTGTGGAGAGTGTCTACCAGCGAGCGAGTACTGTACTACCGCAGACGAGAAACGACCGCGTGCGCGATAACTCAAGCATTCACGGCGTCAAAGCCGGAACACCCCAAGCGAAAATCGGGCTCTGCTGGAGATGAGCGATTGTTGGACCACAGGAAAAATCGAAATTGCTGCAAATAAATACTGTTCCCGGAAACGGGGGCGACAGGCGGAAGCAAAACAAGCACCCGGCAAAGCGGTTGACTTCGCCCTGGTTGTAGTAAAGAAACTCATACCAACCTTGTTCTGCTGCCTCGAGCAGAGAAGTTAATGAAGCTGGGCATCTGTGGGGACGGCTCCAAAAATAGCACATGTGATAAACGCTGCGGTACCCGAGCCATCCTGAGCGTAGGACATGAACCTCTCTGAACCTCCCACGCATCAGAGCTTGAACCTTCAGCCTTAGCGGGCAATCAGTGACCATGTCTTTGAGTCTGACACTCGACAAAGGTAGTATTGCGTTGTTGTTCAGGAATACATACAAAAGGGAGACTGATAGCCACAGCTACGAACGACATCAAGTTCTTGTGGACGCTTGTGAGGCGTTGAGCACGCACTCCAAGCCGGTAAGAATAGGACTTGCTTCGAGCATTTGTATGGACGGGTGATGTATGATGCTACATACCAGCAGCCGCCTTACCAAACAGCACAAGGCAAATCGGAAAAGGCAAGGAATAACGAGAGAGGGTGGACGAAAAGAGGTAAGCTTAAGCCAGTGTCCTTTCCAGGCGCAAGCCTCCCGGGACGGAACCGTCTCCATTCGCAACGTTGTATACCTTGTATACAGTATTGACTACTGTATGTAACGCAAGGCTTACCGTGACATCAAAGAGAACCGCGTAACTCTTCTGTGATGCCGTACAGATCAGTCTTGGCTACAGCAGAAATGAACAGCCCTCGTATTTCTATCGGCCCGGCTGCGAACACCGTCGACTACGTCCTGGCCTTACCGCCCGCCACCCCGCTACCACCGCCAACCCCTCCCCCGGCGGTGTGTGCAGAGGGCGGCGGCAGCGCCAATCGCGGGAGCATTCCACGATTCCGTCGCACCCATTCCAGGGCCCGACCTTCGACGGTTTTTCGTGTGGACGGTGGTAGCTCACGGGCGCCTGGCCCGACCACGTTGCGCGTCGTTAATGCTAACCATTCATCAGCCTTGCCTTCGTTGATTCCCTGTCGGCCACCACGCACACGAGCGAGCGCGAGGAGGGGGAAGCGGGTGGGGAGGGCATAGCTCAAGTTTTCTATACCAATGGTATACGGCAATGAGGCCGTGCTCTCGCCCTATTTGACTCGTTTACGTGGATAAGTAATATTTTGTATACCGTATACATAGCTAGAGTAGACGAGTCACGAAGAAGTAGTTATATACAGCAAAGAAGCCTCCTCAGCCCTCCCCTGATACCGTTGTGTACCGAGCAAGCCCTCCGATCCGTCCTAGTTGGTCTGGGAAACACCGTCAGCTTGTTTCAAACGGTCGAGGTACCTTGTCCAGGACTGAAAGAAGGTTAGCGGCTGCCTCGTCCCCGTTCGACAATGTCTCCCTCAGTTCTTCCGTGAGCTTTGGGAAACGATCGTGGCATAGAGGTGTCAAGGCGCCTTGCCGAAAGAATTCTACCCAGTCAGAAACGTCTCCACGTTCGAACGCAGCTTCCATACCCTGCGCGTGAAAGAGGGCAACGGTGGTATGAGCAACACAGGGTTAGGGAAAAGTGTGCTAGAGGGCACTCACTGACTTCAACTAGACATCTCGGGCTGTGTTTACGATTTCAGGGAGATGGAAGCTACCACAGGCGGGGATTCTGTAGGAGAGGAAGGCCATCCCTCCCGCGAACGGAAAGTGCGTCTACTGCATGCCAATGAGTGATGTTTGCGACAGAAACCACAACGACGTGTTGATCGCGAACATGGAGAGAATGCGACTACCCGTAACTCGTCGGGCGATGATCAATAAGATATGCACACTAGCTACAATGGTTGTATGGCACGCCACACTCCCCTTAGATACCTCCCGCTCCGTCTCGAGAGAAATGCGTGGTCAGCGGCCAAATGACTACGGCAAGCAACAAATGATTACGCCCCCTCTCCTAGCTCTCTCATTCCGTTGCCAAAGAAGAAACTATGTCCTCAGCTACTTCACACTGACTACGCGTGCTACGGTAGGGATGGGTGGCACCTATATCTTTTGAGGCTCTGTACTCACTTGGGGAGCTCCACATGCCTCACCCAGAAAAACTGAGTTGTCGCCCAAGAAAACATATTATGATAAAAGCTACCAGTACTGAAATAAAAGTGCAACCCGATGCACAACCGCAAAGCCTACCACTATTTTTAGGTATACCGTGGTATTCCGACGATATTGTTGGGTTTAAGGGCCCGGCCGATTAGAAACATTTCGGCCAGAGGGTGCTACCGGTATACCCCCTATCGTTTCACGCGTTCGGCCGAGTTCGCCTCGAACAACTCTGCTCGCCTGAAGGTAGCCCAGCTGTACCCCTACAAGCTTGCTCAAGTTTGTCGCCTCCACCGCCCCTTGGCCGCAATAAATGATGTCGCACAGACGATCCAGCGGGTCCGCCCTCACCAAACAGAATCCGCCTACCCCTTTGGCGCTTTCCTCCTTCGCGTCACCACCTCTGTCTCTGCCGTTGCCGCTGCTATAAATAACTTCTCCCGTGGCGAAACACTTTATCGCCCCCCTCTCGTCGGCTTTACCACCGTCTTCCCGCTCTACCGCATCTTCCTCTTTGTCTCCTCTGTCGCTTTGTCCGTCACCGCTACCGACTTTCTTCCACGATTCATCTGTTGGCGGTAGCGTCGCCCGAACGTACCGCAGCCCACCAGGGAGCGTCCCGCTAATGCACCGGGGTTTTCCAAACCTCGGGAGAGGTAACGGCTGGACACCGAAGCCCCGAGAGCTGGTGCCGAAGGGGTTGCCGCCGCCCCTCCCACCTTCTTGTATAGCGCTGTCGGTGTATCGCGAGGAATCGCTGACATTCCCATCGACGAGCGAGAGGGGATCAGTTTGATGCAGCACGCAGGCGGCGAGATGCGTGCCGACCTGGTGCGTTCAAAAATTCGGCGAGAAGCAACGAAAGCACTCGTTTCTATAAAAAACCGCCATGACCATGGCCACGGTATGTTGACGAGGGCACGGAGGCACAGGGGGGAGCTGCTCTAGGGTGGAAAGGGTCGTGAAAGGGAGTGAGCGGGGCAAGAGCACGGTAACATGCGGAAGAGGGCGCAAGCATCGCCTCTGAAGCTAATGAGCTTGAAGTTGACGTCAGCCAAGCACTGCCTGTCGCTCATGTTGGAGGTGATCGCTGGACCAAAATAAAAGCGGCCGCAAGCTCGGTGGGACTCATCTCAAGCCCTCTACATATCACAGGGGGGGCAATCTCAAGCACCATGCAGCACAGTGGAGATCATATCAAGCGCTCTTCATATCGCAGTGGCAGTGCCAAACCACAAACCGTCGTCCCCTGGGGACGACAATGATACCGATAGTGCACCTCTCTTGCGTTGTAGTTCTCGTGTCTGGGCGCGCAGGCCCCGTGCACCCGGGAGTACTTCGTGAGCGTCCCTCCCGCCAGTATCGTCGGGTCAGAGGTCCTGAACATCGGGTCGACGACGAGGCGCCCGTCGTACACTAGACCGCTGTTGTTAACCGCGCGGAACACGTCAGGGTCGACGTTCGGCGTGTCTCCGCAAAGCAGCACCCCACACGTGAGAGCATCTCCCTGGTTTGCCCCCTCGGTGTCGTCGTCGTCGCGGTTTTCCCCCGTCTCCCCCATGGCATACTCTCCCTTTGTCGCGGCCCCTGCAGCGGCGGACACAGACGGGTGCATTCCCCCGTCTTGTGTACCACCTTCAGAACGTCCCCCGCTACCTGCCCCTAAATCGGCGAAGTTCGCAGCCGCGATGCCTCCTTCGGCGTTCAAGCGTACACCTTCGAGCAAGCGGTAGCCAGCATCGTTGATTCCGGTCGCAACGGCTGCCTCCGCCACCGCGATGTCGACGGACGCGTTCCCTAGCGACCACGACCCTCGTGCGGCGTTCCCATGTATGGTCGGTGCCCTCGGTGCCGCTTGGCTTACCCCGGGCGACAGAGGACGAACAAGCGTGATCCTTCCGGGGTCTACGCCCCAATCGATAAGCCCCTGCGCCGCGCACAAACCTTTGAGGGCACCCGCGTACACAACCACCCTGGAATCTGGAGAGGTGCTGGCAAGGTTTTCCTCGACGTCGGCGTGGAGGGATGGAGAGTCGAGGGAGACGAAACCCGGAACCTCGGGGGCGGAGGGGTTCAAACCGGGGGCCCACAGCCCTAAGCGGCGAGATGTATCATCCTTTCGTTTCCCATGGCCGTAAAAGGAAAGAACGGTCGGCAGCGGAAGTACGGCAAAGTGCGGCGGGGGTTACGCGTTATAAGATTCCTCAATGTCCAGGCCACATATAGCGGTAGGACCGTTCACAGGTTTATTGACAGTTTTTCGTAGATCGAGAGGCCAGAGAGGTGGGGAGGCGTGGGCGGGGGGGGACGGGGGGGTGGCAGGGCGCGGTTGGGCATATATGTTTACGATGTCCGGATGCCCAGGATATATGTAGTGGAGGGATCGTTCCCAGATAAATTGACGATTTCTCGTAGGCTATGTATGGAGTCAGAGAGGAGCGGTCACATAGGATGGAGAGTGGGGATGTACTCATTTTGTCATGCATGGCCGTAGTCGTACGACCATATACTTTCGCATCACTACAATATCGGGACGAAGCACGTCGGGTTCTCATCCGCCAGGAAGGCATTGCTTGCACCAAGCACGAAGCGCCGTAAGACGTTCGGTGAGTCGCATGAATTGTGAGCTGCATCCCTACAATAAACCGTTCGCCAAGCGGACTTTGGCACGTTGTGCGAATACTTTCTTACATACGGATGATAGCGTCGAACGACTTGATTTGTTTTGCCAGCGTGGCCACTTCCAGAGGCAGCAACAGGTATACCCTGTAACGGCGTCGTGGGTGCCTGGCCATACACACTACGTGACACAATCACTCCCCTTGTACGGGGTCAAGGTCCTCCCCCCCGCCTTATATGATCTGAATCGACCACCAGCCATGGTTGATCGCGAAAACCGAAAAGATAAAACGGAACCAGGATCGTCTGCAGTAGTTCACCCAGTGATTGGCGTGCTTTACAGTGTCGTACCAGCTGATGCCAACCCAACCAGGTGTTTTCACCGGCCGAAGGCACGAGGAGCGCGCTTACCAGTAGCGGGTAACGTAGGAGTGTGAGACCTAAATACCATAGGAGCAAAGGGAATGAAAACCTACGGAAATGTGCTAAATATTTTTGATAGCGAGGATTTTTATTGATAAATCGATGCACACCGGGAGGGGAGACCGTCGCCATCCCGCCCCCCCAAACACCGCGGCTGGTCGATCGCCCTCGCAAGGTGAAAACTGTTCTCACCTGAAGCCCAGTGCAAAGTACGAGGATGTCGTAGGGTACGACCGATCCATTCGGCAGAAGAATCGCGCCGTTTTCGCGGTCAAGGTGAACCATACGTGATCTACCGGTATATTAGCGCATGCATTCGTAGACAGGGGGGAGGGCAGGAGAGGGAAAAGGCCGACGAGGAGGTTACAGAGGTTATTTTATAGTTATTGAAAATACAAGCTTTTTTGTGAGTTTTCTCGTATGGTTGCCGTTACAATGTTACCTGGTCTTCGTTTAGTGTTTTTTTGTTTTCTCATCATGGTTGCATGGTTGGTGGCCGGGTAAATATTCAGCCGTGTCACTGCTGCTTTAGGGGGACGGTGGGATGGCGGGACTGAGACAAACTGCCGTAAACTTCTATACGCTCAACCCAACGTGCATCATCAACGAGAAGCCTTTACAAGGGACGATCCTTGTTGTATACACAAGCCACGTATCACGCCTAACCGGCTGAAATAAGACCCAGCGCCCACCCACCCACCCACCCCAAACATTTTGAATGCCACCACAACCTCACCTGACGGTTCGAACGTGACGCTCCAGGCTCATCCTAGCGAACCGGGGGGCGTCCGGGGCATCTTCGTCGTGGGGGGCTAATCGCGCCCCACGCCCGCGGTCGCGGCGCGTGTCACGCCCGTCTTCAACGCCGTCCTCCGTCAAGGACGGTCCCGGAGTCTTCGTCTCGCCACCGGTTGCTGCCACCTCCTTCCTGTGAATTTCCCCGCCGCTACCGTAATTTCCCGGGGTTTCCATTTTGGCGGCATTCGGCGAAGGGATCCCGTTGGGGGAGACGAGGGTAAGGCTGGTGAAGTTGAGGTACGGGGTGAACACCAGCCCCTCCAGGCAGGCGACGGCGGTGGACGACGCTCCGACAATGACGACGCGGCGATTCGCGGTGACTTTGGGCTCCGTCAAGAAGCGCCGGGACAAGAAGTAGAGCGCGGCCGGCTGTGCTCACGAAAAAAGTTTCAACACGTTTCGGTGAAAGTCGAACGAGGTCGGTTTGTGGAAAGGACTGCTGTTAGAGTGATACTCATATAACTTAAGCTACGAACGTCGAACGGTGTCCATACGGAAGGCTGGCGGTATCGAGATGCTGACAGGGAAGTCATAGGAAGAACTCAGTCAAAGGAGGGACACGACAGGAATGCCGGAATACGATTTTTCCGGAATCGACGTGCTGCACGGCCGCAAGCGGGTTTCACCCTCCATCGGTGACTTTTTTCCCTTGCATATGAAACATGGGCGTGCCCGTATTTTCGGCTTGAAAGCACGAGGGTTGTGCTTTTCCCACACCTTATATTATCCAACATCCCATCCCGCCTTCGCCTCGTATTTATGTTGCGCCATTCTGGGCCAGCCTCTATTCCGATTCCGTCTCGTGACTACCCCCCGCAAACTCCGCAGTATTATCTCAATTCCATTTTTTCCATGAACAATATATATACGACGGTTCTCGTTTTACCAACCCACCTTTTCGCCCACTCCCCACTTCTACCTCGCTACATACGTTACTAATATTCTACGCCAGACCCCATTTTTTTAATCCCTCTCCTGACTACTCCCACGCATACCTCGTAATCCATCCTCTCCTTCCCTCCGCCCCCCGTGTAGCTCCTCTCGACCTCTCCCTCCTGGGGCTGTCTGTGATGCCTGGGCCGCAAGGGAATCATGTGCCAGGGCACGGACGCGGGAAGGGCCGCCCTCGGGGTGGACCGCCAGTAAATTACGCTTTTGTCGTAGAGCCGCATTACCTGGGAAAGGAGGGGCAGGGGGGGGGGAGGGGGGGTAGGAGAAGAATTCGTTTGCCGTGGCGCCCGGGTGAGCGTCAAAGAGCCCCTCGCGACTCGTGATACGATATTAGAGGTAACAATTACCTGGTATTGGGCAAAACCTCCCTGTTGACGGGAGAGTCCTTAACCCTTTTAGAACCGCAGTCCCATTTTGGGGACAAACCAGTCAAATTCCAAGTAGTTTTTCCCCAAAACGGGATTGCGGTTCTAAAAGGGTTAAGGGCAGTGAGGGACTACATACCCGATGTCGCTAAAATGTCACTCACAATGTCTTCCACTATTTTATGTTATGAAGGCATACTCCGATAGGGGTAGCACCTACTTTTTCCTTCTGAGGCTCCTCGGTTGAGGACCTCTATACTATTGGTAAGTCATTAGTAAGTCGCCCGAAAACCGATTTTGATCAAAGCTAAAAGCGCAACCAGACGAATAATAGCTATGAATACATCACTACTAGGCTTTCAAATCGCTAGTGGTGTTCCAACCGGTCAGTCGGAAACATGTTTCGTCTTTAAAAGTGCTGCCTGTATCGTAGCACCCCTCTTTGGTCTGTTTGTTGGGTGATATTGAGAGAGAGAGAGAGCTCTTCAAGCGAAAAACCTCAGAAGGCAAAGGGTGCCATACATAATACAAGTATATATAATATATGTGCATCTAGTACCAGGTAGATTATAGTATACCTGGTATTATATTATATTATGTAAGTAAGTATCTTATCACTCGTCAGGAGGAGGGTCGACCGTCGACATGTTCTCGTCGGTCGCAGAAACACGGGGGCTCAGCTTACACCGCGAGGTCTACAGGCGACGGGATACAACATGCCGGGTGTATTACTTTATTACGGTGTGGGCCCGCTAACAACAAGACAGCGCTTAATCTAACCCGAGCTTTACGAGTCTTGCTGAGACGCCGTACTTGTTTAACCTTGAGCATAGACCACTATTACGGGGGACCATTGGTAATAGGACCTATGGTATACATAAAAACCTACAGTATACATTTAACCGTTTTTGCTAACAACATTTGGAACTTTAAACTATGGTCCCCCGTAATGTATACCACTCTGTCCGGAAGCAATGTAAGGAACTGCTCATTTTCATTTTTATACTCGAACCGTCCCTATATTGCCGGGCAGTAACTGATACCTGGTAGGATTTAGAGTAGCGCTCACCTCTAAGCCCATTTTCTTAGCCCAACTTTCCTACCGCCCCAGAAAAAAGAGCCTAATGTATCCAAGTACACTGGGAGGGCGAGCGTCGGTTAGCTTCGCCGACAAACAAACGCTAACGGCGGCCCGGCGACATCGCCAAGGCCGAGGACTAGGCGACGAGACACATCGAAAACATCGAAGCTCCGTGTGGAGTGCGAATGCAGGACAGAAGCCATCGACCATCTAATCTCGCGAAGCTCTCTTATCCTCGCGGTCGAATGCAAGGGACGTTGCGCTACGTTTTTCTCTAGCAAGGCGTCCGGTTCGACATATTTTGCTGGACTGGCTTGCAGAACCGCGGCGTGTGTTGGGGTTCGCGTGTGCTCTGTTGGCGCCTTTGCGGAATCATCATATTGGTGTATGAGTGGGCACTACAGCAGTACGCCTGCAAATAGGAAAGCCTATTGGTGCATGAGTGGGCACTACAGCAGTAGGCCTGCATATGGCATTCGGAAAGCCTGGCAAGGCGGCGCGCGTAGTCACGCCAGGCATCCCCCCCCCCCCCCCCCCCCCCCCCGGGCCTTCGCTTTTCCTACCAGGAACGTGCTTAGATCATGCCGGCCAACCCAGACCAGAGGGGGGCTCCGACACGATCGCTTGTAGATGGTCCTCACGCGATTGCACTCCCCCACGTCCTTCATCTGTTCGCCATGGCCACGAGTCCGGCACAGCAGTAGCCCCGCCGAACTTTCCGCATCACCCCGACATCATGCCCAGTTGAAGCTACTTTCTGTTCATACCGACAAATGGCATACGGTAACCATGGTATTTGCGCAGTAGAAACCCATGCGACGATAGAAGGGGGGAGCTACCGGATACATAGACCATCTACAGTGTAAGGCCGGACGGACCCTCTAGGAGGGATGCTTTCTTGCTGCTGCGTGTGGCCGCGAGGCTTAGGCGTGGCGGCAGTAGAGTTGGGTCGTGGGTGGTGCAGTGCGTCCGGCACAGACATCAACGATTCGCGCGTCTCTTTTTAGGCAGCAGCGGCAGAGCAGCAATGTCCCATCTGGAGGTTCGTGCGTGGAGGCAGGCGCCACCACAAGCCAAACCACGGCACGTTTTAACTGCACCGGCAGGGGGCTAGATTCGACGACGAAGGAGGGGGGAGGCTGGGGTGTGGACGAGCGGGGAAGAGACGGATTGGCCTCACCCTGCGCCAGAATTTTCAGTTTTTCAGATCAGAACCGCAACTTGCGAGGAACGTTTTGATTCTGGGGCGGAGGAGAAGGGCAACCGACCGGAAGGGAGTGGCGACGGGAAAACGTGCGAAGAAGCGGGTCGAGTGAGCCAAGGCGATGACGCTGCCGTGGAGAACGGCAGCAGGACGGCACACGGATACCCACGACCGGCGCGCGCACCATCACGAGGGCAGTAATCATCGGGTGTTTCTGGCTTGCTTTATGAGGCAGTAATACCTGTTATTCACGTCGTCACCGGTCTTTGCAGTGTTGGCAGAGTTGCATGCCCTTCATGGAAAGTGACCCCCGGCAATTATCAGGGGCGTGGTATCATAGCTGTGCTGCACCTTTTGTGTCAGACAGTCCGGGGTGTGATGGCGATCGTTGATATTCGTGTGGTGGTTTTTTCGATTCGATCGCTCCTTTTCCATTGCATGTCCGCGAGTCGTCACTCTGACAGCACCCCAGACAGCAGGCACGTTCCTCTCTGTGTTCACGACCACCGTGCGTTTCGTACGGTGCAGGCAGCACTCCGGACAGCAACCGATGTAGTCAGTAGCCACGGGTTGGTTAGTTGCGGGAACGGGGGGGACTCTTTGCTGTAGTTGATAAGATATACACGCGGCCATCATATTAGTATTAATAGTTCAGTTTGCACATTGATTTCATTTCATGTGTGCGCCTTCTTCGTCTCGTGTATCTTTTTGTTTTTTTTTCAAGTTTTTTTTTCTTCTCCTAGGGCTCCAGCACCACGGACGCCTTGATTCGAGAGTTAATGCGAGAACAATAACAACAACAACAACAACAACAACAAGATAGTAGATCATCTAGACCATGTTGTGCAGGACCTGTGTAGCCCAGACCCAAGCCCACAGGGGGGGGGGTGAGGGGAATGTCCTGCTGTAATGCTTCAAATATGCCAAATACGCGGATCCCCCCACCCTGCAACATGGGGTTCCACTACTGACGGTAGATGTTACGGGTGCGAGGGATGTATATGCCCCCTAAAGAAGCTAGGTCATGAAGTGGAAACCGACAACAACCTGACCGATGTGCACAACAATACCATTTTCTGATTTTAGTGAACCAGTAAGACGCGAGTCCGAGAGGAAGGAAAGGCCTGGAGTCTTCTCGCGATGAAAAGAAAGGCGCGAAGCGTAGTGGGAAGGGGGGGAGGGGTGCCTGCTATGTGGCTCCGGTTCTGAGTTACGGTTAGGAGTGAGAGAGAAATGAAGGACGAAGAACAAAACAAAGGATCTGCGCGATAAATTTTCCCCAACGGAGGATCTGCGCGATACAGTTTCAATCCCGTTTGTATCATCAAGTACCAGTACCTGCTACCACACTGGCTTTTCGTTTTCTACGTATCTACTTGGTTTTCTTTGTATCTTTCGCATGGTCTATTTTTCATAGAATGTGTATGTCTTACCTTTCGTATCCAGTACGAATGCGTGGCAGTGCATTGTCTGGTCTGCTCACTGCATAACAATGTTGAATCTCTAAGCTGTGTAGTAGTTCTGTGACCCCAGAGCGTGTATCTCTCTAGGACCGAAGAATCGGCGCGGGCATTGGCTGTGCTGGATGTCGATGGGTAGAAAGAACTGTTTAATATGAAGAACACACATTGCATGGACATAGCACCCGTTTGGAATCTGTTACTAATGCCGTTTGGATCACAATATGAATGCCGTTTGGATCATGTTATAAATGCCGCTTGGATAATGATTACGAGTGCGGTTCGGACTATGATTCTGAATGCCGCTTGGACTATGAAATACGAATGCCGTTTCCGTTTGGACTACGACTCTGAATGTCGTTAGGATAGTGATTGTGAATGCCGTTTGATTGTGATCATAAATGCCATTCGGACAATGACAAGAAAGTCAATTGGAGTATAACGATAGGGATTTCGAAACCCGGTCAGAGTGATGCATGTAGCCAACCCCTACTACATACCAGGTGGTGCAAAGGTATACGAAAAAGAAATCGACGCCCCACCTTTATTTTCGAGCCCCGGAAGGGGGGGGGGGGGGGGGGGGTACTCACTATCATGCATGGCCGTAGTCGTATGACCATAGACCCTTGCATCCCTACAACACCGGGACGCAGCACGTCTGGTTCTCACCGGGCAGGCAGACATTGCTCATTGCACCAAGCTTTGCGAAGCGCTGCCGTGAGGTGTCCCGAGGGGGGGGGGGGGGGGGGGGGTACTTGATAGGAGAGGTGTACTCGATATCATGCATGGCCGTAGTCGTATGACCAGGGGGGGGAGGGGTTACTGAAATTAAGTAAAACAAAACTTAAAATAAGCAAAACAAATTTGATTCAATTTCTGACAAAAATCCCAACCCGCTGTTTATAGATTGTTTTCAATTCCAATCGTTGTGGCTCCCTTTTATCTTGTCTTTTTATTCGTGCACCCCTGGGCGGTGCATACCAGGTACGTTTTTTCCCCTCTCAAAAGTCGAGTTATGGTAGATACGTTGTGCGTACGTATACTAGATATCTCTACGTGAGGAACATGAGACAAATTACTACCACTCCGCCCCGAAATACACGGAACGTTTGGTCGTTAACATGAATGTCTAAACGCTTCTTATGTTTCCACCCAGAGGGGTATAGGCCATCGCTACAACATGATTCCGGGGGGGCTAATGTAGTAAGAACCAAAACCCACAACGGACCCCAAAAAAGATACGACTCCCCTATGTCAACGCACCACAGTTGGACCTGATTACTGCTGTCTATTGCATGTGCTCTCCCGTAACAGTACTTAGTGTAAACCGTGCGTGGGGGTCTACTCAGACTGCAAGCGCCATGCTGTCTGACTCCGAACACCCAGAAAAAAAGGTTGACTAGTCACAGAAACAAGCATGAAAACGCGCCTCTTTCTAGGCCGACTGAATGGCAGATGTTTACAGCCACGGCATAACACGGCGTAGATATGCAAACGCCATGCTGTCTAACTCCGAACATCCAGAAAGGAGGCTTTTTTCATAGCAAAAACACCCCAAACACGCCTCCTTCGGTAGACCGATCGGCAGATGTGGTATGCAACGACGGTATTGCGCAGCAGTATATATAAATGCAAACACCCCCATGTCTGACCCTTTCGAATCACAAGCAGCTTTGCAAACAAAACAAAAATGGGTTTCGACATTTTTGTTTGTTTCGCGCATCTCACAGCTGATCAGGTGTCTGATGAATAAAAAATATTGAGAACACACAAACACACACCCCACCTCTTTTAAGGCGAACCGACAATGTCCCGAGAATATGGGGTTGAGCACAAGCGCGGTCAGCAGAGCCTGGTTCCGCGGGCGGTGGCGGTCGAACGAGACGAAATCCTCCACCTCGAACTCGGACCGAATGCGCACGATCTCGTCGCCGCCACAAGCCTCCCTGCTCGCCACGAACACCCCCACCACCTGACGACCCATGGTAGCCACAAACGCCGCTGAGGGGGGATTGTCCGCCAAGTCCTACACGGTATACGGGGGCGTAGCGGAAAACGGGTGGGGGGGGGCGGAGGAGGGGGGGGGGGGGTACTCATTTGTTGCTTGCCGTGTTCGTTTGGCCATTGACCACGCATCCCATTCGAGACGGAGCACGGGGGGGGGGTCACGAGAGACAAGTTTTGCGCTTGAAAAGTGGTGGACAGGCCCCGCTCGGATTTGCCTTTGGATTGCCGGCAAACACCGGCGGCTTGTATTTTGTTGCGCCGTTTACCACCCTGGGCAGAAATATAAGAACCGTTTCGGTAGTCATATTTCCGTCCAGAAGGTTTGTTCCAGCCCGAGACACATTAATCACGCGATTGATTGCGACTGCACCACCATCACGCGCTCACGTTCCGTCATGAAGGGAAAGCGCCCGCTCGCAAAACCGTGGGGCGGGGGGTTGCATTCGAGGTGAAGGGTGCAACATGGGTGACAGCCACGGTTGCCTCGAGCCTAAGCACGACGTAGGTTGGTTCTTGTCTTTCATACGGGGTCAATCGAAGTGCATAAGGCGGTGAATTGCGGTGGGTGAGAGAGGCAACCTCGCTCTGATGTCGCGAACGCCCACGCGCACGTGGAGGGGGGCGCTGCGACGTTCACCACCACCGCGGGTGCCGCTGCTACGCTACCGACGCCGGCATCGCTGATCATTGAACCCTACGCATGGGTGAAAAGCAACGAACACGTTTTTATTCCTCATCACCGGAGACGAAAAAAAGAACACCCTTGCAAGGACCGAGATACGATCTACAGTAGTAGCAGCGACGACAAGAGGGGAGCAGGACATGTTTTCGCTTGAACAATCGAAACTCGTTACAGCTGAGATGTCAACCGGCGGAACATATCGCAGCTGAAACTTCCGAGCAGTACGACGAGCATAGACGCGTGCTCCGCTTGACGTTTTCGGAGGCTCCTTCCTCGCTGGAGATGGACTAAAGCCTAGTCCGACACGCAACCTCGTCGGGCTACGTATAAAACCGTACGTTCTGCCTTGCTGCTTGCTGTACGTGGTGGACAGGTCGGTCGGTGCATGGGTGGTGGGTTGGTGGTGGGTGTGTAGGTAGGAGGTGGGTGGGTGGGTGGGTCTTGTAGGTGGGTGGGTGGGTTGGTGGCTGTGGTGGTGGCCCTATTTTTGCATATTTGTTTTCAGCCCGCGGGTGCTGCCACCGCTGGACCATGGAGCTGCAGCGTGCGAAGCGGGTCCACAGGTGGCTAACCTATGTTGTGTACAATTAGTCACACGTGGGCTGCGGTACGGGTAGCCTTTGTTTATCCCCCCCCCCCCCGAAAAACAAAACCGAGAAAAAAACAGCCGCATACTAACCTCGGCTCTACCGTCGACATTGTTCAAACTAATACCGTGTCACACTATCACACTGGGTGATAATACAACACACACCCTGGGACGAACTTCGGACCCGGTTTCCTCCAAAACATGCCTTAACCCTTTTAGAGCATCAGTCCCATTTAGGGGACAAACCACTCAAATTTCAAGCAGTTTATCCCCAAAACGGGACTGCGGTTCTAAAGGGGTTAACCCTTTTAGAACCGCAGTCCCATATGTGGGGACAAACCAGTCAAACTTCAAGTAGTTTGTCCCCAAAACGGGACTGCGGTTCTAAAGGGGTTAAGGGGCACACCGAACGAAAATGGCGGCTTTGGAAAGATTGCGTCGAGAAGGTTGCATCAGACGCATCGCTCCGCGTATTCAGTACGCCGTCCTTCCTGGCGTCGAGAAGCCCAGCGTTGATGGTCGTCCGAGAGGGTGGTGTGTGATCTTGCGTGCTATACGGGAAATGTAAAACAAAAACGATGAGGCGTGTCTTGTTAGGTACGAGTAGCAAAAAAATACACGAAGGTAAAACAATGCTACCCGTCCTATAATAGCGCACGCCCATAGGGCGCATAGTCGCGAGGAGCGTTGCGTTCGCACACAGAGGTTTCGATCGTTTTTTCGTAGCGCTCGTTCTGGTTTGCCGACAACGACAACGGGGGCTAAAGTGTAAACATGAAAAACAAAACCGGAAGGCTTCTCGGGCAGGTCTGTCCCGGAAAGAAAAAAACACCTTGTTGTTGGGTGTTGTCGCTGAAAAAAAAACAAGAAAAAAAGATGGCACCCCCCGTGCGAGTTAAATGCTCTTGTTTCGGTGCACGTCGGACGCGAAGATGTTGGATACGTATTTATAAAATTTAAAAAAACATCAGCAACAACAACAACAGCTAGCTGTCAGGTTGAGGATTTCGTCAAACCTCACCTTCTGCAAGCTGAGTGTGTGTGACACTTCGATCGCGCCTACTATTAATACTGTACGTACGGGTCTTAGAGGGCCTCATCACGTAGGAAATACGTTCCGTGCACATCCGCAGCTCTTCGGTTACAAAGGTTGATGCCAATGGCTGAGGAGCAAAATCCTCCGTCGGTAATGAGTAGTATGGGTTCAAAATGGCTTAGAAAGGGTACCCCCACCACCTGCCGTAAAACGGCTCCACTCTGGGCGTAACCTGAAGACGAAGCGGTCCTTATATCTCCACCCAGAGTATTTTTTCAGCGCAAACTGTCACTGGGACTGGAGTTGGCGAGGTTCCTCAACTAAGGAACTAACCCAACAAGGCGTGCCTTATTACCGCTGGAACTCCACAATAAGGGTATATATCCCTTTTAGGCGCAAACTGTCGCTGGGATTGGCGAGGTTCTTCTAGCGAGGAACTAACACAAAAGGCATGCCTTATCATCGCTGGGCCTCCACGATAAGGGGATACAGCACGTTTTGGCGCAAACTGTCTCTGGGATTGACGAGGGTCCTCAAGTGAGGAACTAACCGAATAAGACATGCCGTATAAGGCATGCCTTTCTGTCTCTGGAACGCCATAGGATTATCCATCGAGTTTTGCTCTTGTATTTTTACTCAGAGGACAGGTCTTGGCGTGAAGTAATAGAGCTCCCTTACATGAGGAAGGAGCCTCGGGAACAATAGGTAATCGCCCCTGTTGTGTATAGCATGCCTCATTTCAACGTCGGCCGAAACACCTTACAGCTGGACTGCATGCATGCGCCATTTACCTGGCATTGGTGCTGGTCGGCGTCTTTAACCGCCGCCATTATTTGGTCCGCTCCGCCCCAGTGCTCCACGAGGTGCGACACCCCCGCTCGGTGACTGCTCCCCAAGAACCTTGACACCCTCATGTATTTGAAGGCGGGCAGCGAGTCCCTGCTCGCATTTGTTTCACGCAATGCGGCACGAGGACGGACGGCACAAAGGCATGCATGCGTGACGGAGCAGATGTGCCAATCACATCTTCGTTTTGGCCACGGGTGGATTCGGGGATGGTGGGGTGGGTGCACCCGATACCATGCATGGCCGTAGTCGTATGACTATAAACCCTCGTATCCCTACAATGCCGGGACGGAGGGCGTCGGGTTTTACTCGACGAGGCAGGCATTGATGACGTGCACCAAGCGCGAAGCCAAACGTGAGGCGTTCGGCGAGTCGCATGAAGGGCTAGCTGCATCCGACGAAAAACCGCTTTTGACGCGGACTTGCATATGAATGACAGCTTCGTTAATCTACTTTCCAGTGTGACCACTTCAAGAGACAGCAATGGGGGTGCATGTAACCGCCTCGTGGGTATCTTACCGTAATCACTACCAGTACGTGATACGATCATTTCCCCTTGTGCGGAGTAAAGTTTCTCCACCCCGCACAAATGATCTATAACTCGATCGCCAGCTGCGATCGACCACCAAAACAATAAAATAAACGGTGCCCTGGTTGTCTAGCTCACGTAGCGCCATGCTCTACAGTGTCGTTTCCAACCAACGCAACCCCACCTGTATGTGATATATGAGGGGGGGGGGGGTAACGAGTATTTTCAAGGACGAAGTAAATGCTGAAACTCGCGTCAAGATAACTTGTAACAAAATACATCGATGCTCCTTGTCCGATGCTTCTCGACTTTCGGTACTTGCAGCAGCGGTCGTTCGACTTAGATGGCTCAAAATCGTTTCTCCTCCACGAGCACCACATCTTGTCCCGCCCCCCAGCCTTCCCCCCATCCCCCCCCCCCGGTCATACGACTACGGCCATGCATGAGATCGAGTACATCTCTCCATCAAGCACCCCCCCCCCCCCCCCCTCTCCCTCCCTCCTTTCTTCCCCCCCTCTTTCCCTTCCTCCCTCCTCCCCCCCACGCCCTCCCTCCCGCCCTCACTGCCCCCCCCCCCTTCCCCTCCTTTCCTCCCTCCCTCCCTCCCTCCCTGCCGTCCTCCTCTCAACCCCACCCTGCCGCCTCTCCCACTGCCTCATGAAAATGAGTGCACCCCCCTCCCTCGTTATCTCCACCTGTGCATGACGTACAACACGTGGTTGAACGCAGACCCCGGCCTGGCCGGTACCGTGGAAAAATTCCGCAGCAAAACGCTCTCCGCCCCGACCGTCGGCAGCGTCAGCACGCAGTAGTCGCGATCGGGGTACATGAGGAAGGCGTGCGGGAGGAAATCCGCCGCGCGAGACTCGAGCCTGTGTGTTGGGTGTTTGTGGTGAGTGGGTGGTTCACGGAAGGTTTGTGGTCGGTTATTGATTATTTGTTGTTTTCTGTTCGTCGCGGGACTTGATTTGGTGTGATCTTATTTTTTTTATGTAGAGTTTGATCTTGATTTTGATCAGGTTTAGAATGTGGTTCTGCTGCTGCTCTGCAGTAGTTGGTTGTCAGTTGTCGAGATTTTTTGTAAGTGGCAGAATGGCGAGGAAAAAACGGGTGCTGCCGCGCTTCGGAAAAAAAATCACGATATTTTCGTCCTTGGTACTGGAGGCCGTACAACGTTTTTGTTGGGCATGCCATTACTACTCAATGGGTGTACGAGTATTGGATGTACTATAGGGATAAAACCGCATGATTGCGGCTCGACAAGCATGCTCGTGAAACTTTTATGTGCGTTGCTGTGCACGTCAAAAGCAGCAGCGGGTTCCTCCGGAGAGGAAATAACTCCCATACGAAGCCGAGGGGTGCGCTTGAGCCGCGGGGCCTCAGGTATGACGAAAACGTCTCCCCAGATACGTAGGTACGCTGAGTCGTTCGCTCGTGTTGGGTCCGGTGGGGTGTCTTGCTCTCATGAGGGGCACGGGCTAACAATTGATGTCTCAAACCCAAAAAAGTGCGGTCCTTGCGGCGCTGTGGCGACAGTGCCACCGCCAAGCCAGCTGCCCCCCCCCCCCCCCCAACAGATTTTCAGGGGTACACGCCCATTTTTATTTTTATTCTTCTCGGGTTGCTTCTCCTCTGCCAGCGTTGTTCTGCATCGTGTGTTGTCTTGATTATAGTACAGACCCGCCAACACGAAACATCTGATAATTTGAGCAAGGCTTGGAACCTTATTGTCATACCATCCTTGAAAAACCTTGAGCATATACCAGGGTAGACCATTGCATATATACTACGTATAGGGTTTTAGTGCGCAGCGCTCGCTGCTGAACCCGATTTCTTAGTTCTAGGTTCTTCACGTCCTCTAATAATCGAGCCTTATGTTTTTGGAAAGGCTATTTCTTATCCGTGGACCTTCACTGTATATATTGTAGTTGTGTCTTCTGAAAGGCGCCTTAGTAATCCCGGCTTGCCGTGTCGATTTGTGCCCACGGTGCCACCATCGCTATTTAATGTTTCAAGAGGCGCTGAGCCATGTAGTCCCCCGGGCTCAACGGCTGCAAAAGATCCACGAAACGCGGTGGAACTAAGGCATCCCCTACGACGTCGAAAACTCTGCAAAGGGGAACCACCGGGCCCAACGGTTATAAACGATGCACGAACGGGGTGGAACGAGGGCATCCCTCTACAACGTCAAAAATAAAATCTGCAAAGCCCGCACCAACCAACCAACCCAGCCGCTATTTTTGAACGGTAAGACGCCCTACATACCTGGACTCGAGGCAGAATAATGTGACCGCGAAGGCGTTGGAAGGAAGCTCAGACAGGGTGGCGGGAGAAACCGACCCGCCATCGCCGTTGCTTCCGGGATCGCGTGCCGCCCCTGCCGTCCGACCGTCGGCGGCGGCCATGTGCTCATCGACAGCCGAACACCCCTGGACCAGGATGCTATATAAAGCAACAAAAACAAAAGACAATTGGGGAAAGGGTGTGTGCTTCCTTCGCCAGTCTGGATGTTGGGAGTGGAAGGGGTGGTAATGGTCGCAGTGTTGATAGTAGTGGTGGTGGTGGTGGTGGTGGTGGTGGTGGTGGCGATGGTGTATAAACGGTCACCGTTCGAGGCAAGTGGAGTAAGTGAGAGGTAGGCTGCCCCCCGACATATTTCGGCCGCGCCATCGTAAACATCATGGGCTTCATAAAAAAAAGCAAAATTAAGCACGTACTAGAGTAGTGCTGTAGTCGCGTTGATTAACCCCTCTGGGACCTCCTCGATAGCGACCAATAGAATGATACCTTTAGTGCTACCAACCGTACATGAGCAGCGCTAGCGCCCCGCTGCACGGGGAGGATTGTGCTGCATACGGCTTCTTGCATTGAGACCCGGACACGAATAACTTGTATCGTGCCCCGCACACGCAGTGAACGTTGCCGAAACCGTCACTGTTTCTACCGTCTTTTTTCTCCACTCTGGAATCCCCAAAGGGCTACGCAGGCGCATCGCTTCCGTGCGTCGGCTCTTCCTTGCACAGCGCTAGAAGTACCTTTCGATGGAGTCCTTCGCGTCTAGAACGAGGACGCGACCAACGGCCCCGCCCGGCTGGGACCGGACGAAGGCGATCACCCCTTCTTGTGGTACCGAAGCCGTTTCACCTTCGCCGCCTTGCAACGCGTGGAAGGGGGGCCGGTTGGGACATCTCAGTGCTGAGTAGGAGGAGGTGCACCGGGCGGGGATAGGGCGTGTGTGCGGCAGGCTATAGTGCAGACACCCGTCACGACGTTTCTCCCCATACATCGCGCTCGTCATTGGCCTCTGCTTGCTACTGTACCCCAAGAATGCCACGGATACAAAAAACACCGCATGTTTTACACCGAAAACAAAAGACGATGTCGTAATTGGTGAAGACCAACGACAGTGTCACCGATGTGTGCACGCAGGCGGGATCCCCCCCACACCCTGGCGTGTCGTGAGTGGCCTTGGCGACTCTATCAGACAGCCGTTACGGTTCGTGAAAGTGGGCGGTTCCAGGATGTAACGGCCGGGCAAGGGATACGGTAAAGAGCGTTGAGTTGGCACAGGAGTGGTATGATCGAGTTTTAGCGAATGTTTGCTCGACAACGGTGATAAGGGTGTTATGAGACGTCGAACTTTTTTTTATTTCAGAAGGCTCTCTCACAGATACTTCCGAAAATGCCTTGTCCTGTATTGGCGACATTTCCTGTTCTGGAAAAAGTCAAGCGCTGGAAACAGTCGAACCCCCCGTGCGAACTCAACTCTCCTTGCGGTGCAACTGTTCGTTCACATAAAGAGTAAACCACATAGTAAACCAGGCAGCATCTGACTGGTTGGCTCAGTGGTTCATATCCGTTGTAAACTAATACGCGAAAGTACGATAGCGACTACCGGGCGAGGGTTGGAGGCGGAGGCCGGTTCGCACAATACACAATGAACATGGCTACGAGAACGCCAGAGCGTGTAATTGATGGTGGCCTCGACGCAGCCGAAACAGCATGCACTCTTTTACAGCGCGTGCCGTATACATAGTTGTCGTCCACACGAGAACTCAAACGCCTGCCACTGTCGGAAACCAGGTCCTGTCTCTTGGTCGTCGATTACAATCTCGTCGTTCAGAAGAAATATCCACGCCCGATACAAAGCCGAGAGGGGCTTTGCCGCACTCGTGGCGTCCACGGTGGCGTCCATGGGGGAAACATCCCCGACCTTCAGAGATTCCACGTGCATTCCCCCCTCCCAAACAAGCAAACAGGGGTGCCGTACTGCAGGGGACAGTAAACAAGTTCGTCGATGGTAAAAAAGGCTAAAAATAAAACTGACGCATGTGGTATAAAACAAAAGTTATGTAGGGAATCCTCCAACGTTAATGCTTCCGCCACATGCGGGCTTTCTCGCCATCCCCCCCCCCACAGCCCCACAGCTAGCAACCCTCCTTGTCTCGTGGAATCGCTGTGTGGCAATCGTTTCACCTTCCCCTTTCCCCGATTTAGGCTGGGACGATCCCCGCGTGGCGAACGTTCGTACAACCGCGTCGCACCGGGCCTGGTAAGATTCCAGCCGAGCCGTAACGGCAGCGGGGTTTCCGTCGCCAGATGAGGCGTCACCGACGACACCGTCGGCGTTGCATCCTCCGTCAGGCGGTGGCCGGAAAGATTCGTGGTAGATGTTCCCTGGCGGTACATTGTTGTTGTGGTTGTTGTTGTCATCCGGGTGCGGAAGGGGGAAGGTGAGTTATGAAAAACGCTCATTGAGAATAACACAGCGGGAACGCAGTTCTAGCAGTCCGGATTAGATTGTTGTGTTTGTGAAGACTAATCCCGGGGGGCCCTATTAAATAGGGCCTACGGTATGTACAAAAACCTATATATTTCCCTATTTTTACCAACAATATTTGGTCCTATTAACTATGGTCCCCCGTAATAGCTGTGCGACTCGTGGTAAATATCCCCTGCCGGTAGGTTTCCACTGCTGTCATCAAAAAAACGGGGGCAGGGGACGATTCACGCAAAAAAGGCGTGCAGCAGCATCAGCAGTCCGGGTGAGAAGTAGTGTGGCGTGTTTGTGTCGACCGATTTGTGCCACGACGTTTGTGCGATTTCAGCAGCCGAGTTTACTCGTTGAGATTTGTCTTTCCGATCAGAATGAGAATCGAAAATAGGGCCAGCTTCGTAAGAGGCATTTTTCCCTCACAATCAAAACATGCACTGCAAAACGCTGTCATTTGTGGCAGCAAATCGATGACACCAACGAAAATCAGAAATCAGCGTGGGCGGTCTCAAGATATCAAATATCCCAAAAAATCGGGATTTGTGGGCGAGGCGCCTTGCCCCCAGTTACCAATGTTCTTACATCTTCTGTTTCACGAGCCTGTCAAGACTAATCTTGACTTGATTTTTTGTTGATCGATAGTTTTCATCAATGTACATATCTCTAGGTTGAATTTTGGTTGCGAGGGAAATAAAAATCTTCAAATACAAAAAAATACTGAAGTCGGCTATCGTTCTCACCCGAAAGCCAACTACCTCTCCATTAGAAAAATCGGCTGTTTTGAGCACTGCCGCTTTCGACAACTGCATCGGCCTCACGGCTTCGCTCTCACTACGCAGCTAGTTTCGGAGATGTGCAAGCCGCGCACGACATTCCCGAGGTCCACGGGAATTTGAATGCTGCTACGGGTTTATACAGACGGCGAGTTTCGTCCGTACCCATGCCCCACTCCCCCCCCCCCCCCCGAACTGCTGCCGGGGCCGGTCAGTGCAATGCACATGGTGCAACTTAACAACCCACCCATATCCCTTCACAAGTTGACACGAGTGCTTTGTCATACGGCAGCACGGCAGCACGCTGCCGATCCCCCAGATACACACCTCGTGCCTTCGAAACACACACCACCCGGGAAAACTGAGCAGACGATGAGTTGCAGTGCGATGCTAAAGACAAAGGCGCGAGGTTTCTTTACTCCCCTAGCCCCGGCTACCCCTCGACGCCTCACCGCTTGCACGGCATGCCCCACCTGTCGACGAGTCCACTCTACGGCCGGCAACCCTCTCCAAGACGTCAGCCTCGGAGGGCAGGTCGAGGACGATGACAAGGCTCGGCCGGGAAGCGGTGGGCCCGTCCGCCATGGGCACCTTCATTCGGCAAGGCGATGCGAAATAGAGTCGTCGCGCACCAAGGAGTTTTCATTGGTACTTTTGCGAGCAAGGCGGGAGGAGAACACAGTCAGGGAGGAGATACGTACAAAGCCGCACCCGCAGCTTCCTCATCGCCATTTTTTCAAGAGAAAGGCGTGGGTTGGGTGAGAGGAGAAAACAAACTACTATAGAAAGAAACGGCAAAAAAAAAGTCGGCAAGGATGGGAGATTCGATTCGATTCGATTCGATTCGATTCGAACCTCAGACTTTTGCCTTTTGTTTCACAAAGAGGTCCACCTTAACCATTTTAAGAATGCACTTATTAATGGTACGTGCCTTGAAAGAAATAAGAAAAAATCATGTCCAAGTCTAATTTCAAGTGACTTGTCCTCCAAAATGGGAGTGCGATATCCTAATGGGGGAATTTGACCACGGCACACGAGCCAGCACACGAGCCAGCCATGAAAAGCAGATACCATGCACCTGGTACATCATGACCACCGAAAGAGCTGCTTACAGGGAAACACATGTACAGGAGTAGTGCAATCAGAACCGAAAATATGGTGAGTAAGTAGTAAACATGCAGCAGTAGTAGCATGGGTTCGTCGTGGGTTCTGATCACCACCCGAAATAGCAGTCAGCCGTTCGTATGGTGTATCTCTATTACGGGGGGCCATAGTAAATAGGACCTACCGTACACACAAAAAAACTATATATTTCACTATCTTTACTAACAGTATTTGGTCCTATTTACTATGGTCCCCCGTAGTAGACGCTTGCTACAACAATAGCTGCACGGTTTGCGTTTTTTTTTTTGACAACTTTCTTTTTCTCCGCACTGACAGCCCCGCTTTTTCTCGGCACCAAGCAAAGCAGAGGTTTGTTATTGGTTCCCCTCACTTCGGCAGCCATGACGACGGCGTTTTCGAGCTCATTGACCCCTACCGCGGCGCCGATGCCTTCCAGCACCCAGCCGCGCTTCTGGCAGTCCGTGCTCGAGAGCTTGGGCGACACGAGGCGCAACACCAGGTCGTCGGGAAGCACTTCCCCCGCATCAAGGAGCTTCATCGCGCGTTCGCCTGCGACGACGAGCCCGGAATACGGTTTGTTTTGTTCTTGCGGAGAGCAATGATGAGAAAGGAACAATCCGGCAGCAGTATTGGTCACCGTTGAGCGTGGAAGGAGGCGTTTCCCTTCCCCCGTCAGGATCTCAACGGAAGAAGCTCATACGGCCCTGCGGGTGCACAACCCTGTGTTTTCACCAAGAAGCGTGGACTGCTATGTAGCGCTGTACCTTTGGCACCGCGCCTACGGAAGGGCTTGCACCTATGCACCCTTTAAGGCAAACTGCAGTCCCGTGTTGGGGACAAACCACTGCTATGAGGCTTAGATTGGGTAGGCGATTGGTTAACCTTTTACCTTTAGCCCAGCGGACTACGACCTTCACAAATGGCGTCGTCGGCATTTGAGGGGGTTGATCCACTTAAGACGCGGGACTGCGGTCCTAGAAAGGGTTGCGCCCAACCCATTGTCACTGACAGAGCTCCTCACCCATTGAAACGGAGGAGGCACCCTGCCGAGGCCTGTTCTCTGAACAGTGTAGGAAGGACACCTATTAATAGTTCCGCGGGGCTGCGGTGTACCGGGGCTTGCTTGCGATTTTTGTCAAGGTCGTTTGTTGGATGGGTTTCGTAGAGAGTTAGTTCCTCAAGGGAGGAAGGAACCCCATCAACCATTTGGGGCTACTTCCTTATACTCTATATAGCGCTCTGTCTATACCGCCATGAAAAATTACCGCGACGTGCCGTGCTCCACACCATCGGCGAGCTTCGGCACGCCCCTTTCCGACGCGAAAATAAATCCCTGGCATATTTTGGCGGTACTTGCAAAACAAGAAGAGATCGGTGATGGGCCGGCCCGCGTTCGGCTTCACCCTGTACTGGTATGCAAAGCGACGGCGTCACATTCAGGCTTGATTTACATTGCACGCCAAAAGTTTTGGGATGTCTCCCCCAACTTTTCATGTACCAGATACCGTACGAGTAGTGAACATCACGTCTACGCTTGATCTTAATTCAATGCACACCAAGAGATTTTTTTGTTTTTTGCAACTTTTCATCCAGCTTAGTAGCGAGGTGTCAACCGTGGCTCGCACGCGCATATACCTATATACCGTACCCCCCCCCCCCTCCCGCCCCCAAAAAGCGTTTTCGGTGTGTCTAGACATCCCACTACTGGCACGTCCTGCCGCCGCTGGGTACTTAGTCCGCTCGCAGCGGGTGAAAGAAGCTGCATGCCACCGCAGTTACCGAGTCCGCTCGCTACGGGTAGAAGATGCTTCATACCGGCAAAAACGCCAATTCGGGGTGTATCCACCGTACATACGGCTGTCGTGCTTCGATTCGCGCCGTTACGCCCCTTTCCAGTCCCTCCCTCCATCCCTCCCTCCCTCCCTCCCTCGCTACCTCCCTCGCACCCTCCCTACCTCCCTCCCACCCCCCGTCTCTCCCTCCGCTCTATCTTTCCACTCTCGACTGACCCCGTAGTGTTCTCGGAACTGTTATTTTCGCCCTGTCCTTCATATGCCCTTGGGGGGGCGTAACGGTAAGTCACCCCAAAAATGATGGGAGAAGTCGCTATACCCCGAGGGTCAAACCCCCTAAACACGCACCAAGTGATGATCAAAAATAGTACCCTTGGGTACAATACGATGTCTAACCGTGTTGAAACTGCAGGAATCATCACGTTGCACAGCACTGCAGTTTCAAGTGCTTCGCCCGCAAAAATCATGGTCTCAGGTCAATGTTGCAAGGGATTTGAAAGCATTTTGTTTTTTTGGCGGGGTGCTTGTCGGGAACCAACAAACACTTTCCCCCCCTTGTCCCCCCTGCCTCTTTCACCTTGCTCGGACCCAGAGTCCGCCGCCGTCTTCGCCTCTGCATCAGCGGACACGAGGGGTATGCCGTACTTGGCCGCCATGGCAACTGCCAGCGTCGTCTTTCCGGCCCCCGGGGGTCCCAGCAACAGTATTCGAGGAGGCCCGAAATCGCTTCCCCCTCCGTCTCCCCCTTCAACCCCTTCGGGCTGTCGATCATGTCCGGGGGTGCCTTTGGGTTGGGTATCCCGCGGCATCTGGCGAGTGAAGAGATATAAGAGGGGGGCAAGGGAGCGTAAGCTGTTTCTTTTATCGCTCACGTTTTTTTATTGCAGAGTCAGCACCAGGGCACTCAGCTGTTGTACGGTGCGTACAGGACACCCATGAACAGGAAGAAAACAGGAATCATGGCCCAGATAGGATTTTTGTTTTCGAGTTTTTTTGCAGTACAGTATTGACGGTCGTTGCCCTAAGTCCCGATACAGTAATCGCTGCCTGCTGTGCAGGACGGGACAGGATACCTAGTAATGGAGTGGGGAAAGCAAGAGTCTTGCGGTCCAAACGATTGCAGTCCTTAGTTTTGGGAGAGTGAATTCGTGTTTACAGTAATGTCAGCATACCGGCCTCCGAATTCCACGTTTCTCAGTGAAAAGTTGGACTGTCTTTCTTACAGTAGTGCTACAGTAGCTTTCTTTTTAGCAAATACCCTCCACTCTACGCTCTGGGTGTAAATATAAGGGCAGTTTATACGTCAACATGAATACCAAACGATCCTTATATTTCCGATCAGAGTGGCACCAGGTACCGCTCTAGACGTTAATGTTAGGGCCGCTGGGGGATACAAATGAACACCAAACGGTACTTACGCTTCCGTTCGTGGTATACGGTAAGCCGTGAACTTTGTGCTGCCAGTTTTGGCGTGCAGCTGTCATGCGGGGGCATTGTTCGAAACCCTAAAGCGGCCTCGCTTGAGTGGTTGAGTACCTTGACGAGGTAGTCGTAGTCGTCCAGCTGAAAGCAGTCCTGGAGTAGGCCCAGCTCCAGATCGCTCGAAGTGGCCAGCAGCCCGCACGCATGCCCTTGCACCAGCGCCGCCAACGCCTGTGAAACACCGCACGCCCAAGGAGTCAAGACCGAGCTCAACACTCAGGGCGATCGAGAGAGTTATAGCCTTGAATGTTGTGCGTTCGTGATAGAGGACAACGCCGCGTTGACCTCTCAATGACGAAATAGTGTGCAGAAAGTTATGCCTAATTGTTCCAATACACGAAGGTATCACTGACAGCCTTAGCACGCTCAACGGTTGTCTTCCTGGTCGTTTCGTGACACGACGGCGGCACTACCAGGTGCATAGATCCGACGCTAGCGATGGCAAAAACCTGCTGACATCGTCGTGTATCGCTTTGAATCAATTTGGTTCACGCTACTGCAATAAAAGCAATAGACGTCGAAAACATTGCACACGTTTTTTTCACACGTTAAAACAAAACCATCGTGCCGCCTGCACCCCGAAAACTGCCAACAAGGCCGTGCGCCACACGGCTATTGCTGGTCCGCTAGGGTACAAGCGAAGCGCCACCACGCCCATCAGCCGCTCCCGCACCTTCGACCGAAACCCATTCAACACATGTTCGACGCGAAGAGATAGCCATCCCGCGCGACAAGCTACCGGAAAATACCCAGGGCTGTTCACGGGTCGGGTCGGGTCGGGTAAAAGGGTGACCCGACCCGACTCAGGACAGTCTGAAAACCTCCTGCCCCGACCCGACCCGACCCGGCCCATGAGGTTCAATCAACTCCTGACCCGATCTGCAGGTCGGATTACGACCCATGAAGACCCCTCCAACTGCCCCACCCCGCATAAAACGTCACTGATGTGGTACGAGAATTTCAAGCGGGTATCACACGATGACCGCGCGGCCGAAACACAAATCGACCCTGGGAAGCTCCGACGCCGCAAACAGTGGCTCGCCTTGTTGCTGCTGTCCTGCAGCTCTATCATGTCAGCGAGGAAGAACTCGCCGTAAGTCGCGCTGAGGAGGTCGCTCTGCGCGGCGAAGACGGGCATGAGGTCATCGTGGTCCTCCACGCACGCCGGCCGAACCTACCGGTGGAATCGCATACAAAGAGAAAAACACAGCAGCGCAGGGGTGCCGCAATAAAACGAAGAATGTGAAATGAAACAATTACCGTAGAATGGATTGTGGGTGTGGAGGCGAGAACGATAGCACCACTTGCACTGAGCTGCTTGAGCTTTGGGTAAAACTTGTTGATTAATTTAGCAGGGATAACCTACTACTCTGTCCGGTCAACGCTCTCAGAGTAGAGTAAGTAGGCAACCCCTTCTACCCCACAGCAGTACCATGAACTCTTAGTTAGGAATTTCACGCGTGACGAGAAGGGTTTGGTGTTACGAAAAGTTTGGCAAGGAAATGTGAGGGCTTCCGCGTCGCCTCAGTTCCCTCCCCGCCGCAGGTGGCTCGACGTAAGTCATGTGAAACACGAACACTCGGATATCTCCAAGGATAATATGCTCGCTCGAGTCTGTTTGCAGTACATACAGTAGTGTTAGTCTATTCTTGCACGTACCAATCACCATTAATGCTCTTGAACTCACCGCGAGAGTCGGCAAGAACGCCATGCGGTCGCAGAGAAGCAGTAGCGGCTGCCCAAACGCCTCGTCCAAGTTGTTGGGAGACGCGTTCGCGTGGCGGCCGAGCACTTCGAACGTACTCAGGAGGAATGAGGGCGTCGCTATGCCCCCCTTGCGGCCACTGCCGCCGCCGCCGCCGCTTGCATCACTCCCACTCCCCGGCAAGCTCATCACGAGGTAGTCGAGCTCCGGCAGCGTGTTGAACACCGTACGCACGATATTTTCGATTACTTTTGCCGCGTCCTCCTCGTCTTGCTCCGCGGTATGCTCAACTTTCGTGCTGCTGCCGCCGGCGCCTACTTCTACCGCCCTGGTGCTCACGGCGACCGCAAAGTCCATCCACAGAGTGTTCGTCATCGTTACCTCGGTGTCCACGGGGGCGTGGGTTTCCGAGAACCACTCCAGCCAGTCCTCGGAAGTTCCGGCGCGCGGAGAGTCGGAAAGGGTTGCGAACCCTACGATAGTCTCGTTGGGTTTCCCGGGCAGGGGAGATGGTGAGTCGTCCCTGGAGTCGGGCGTGGATAGCGAACTGACGGAGAGATAGGAAGTCTCGATCATCTGACCGAAGTTGTAGGAACCGAATATTTTTCGGAACTTTTCGGGTAGCAAGCAGTACGGTATGCACGTCGTACAACAGCAGTAAGTAGGAGCAATAAGCAACGAACGAGAAATAGTGAGAAACAAAACAAAAGTGTGCGCGCGCAATCAGAAGACGTTCGGCTTCCTCTAAGGGCAGCATGCACAAAAGTCTCACAGAGAAATTAGGTACGTATTCGTACCTCATTAGGCTTTCGTAGGGCACATCAGTGTGCTAGTAAAACAGCAGGAGTGCGTCTCCCTATAAGACATATTGCATGCCCCAGAGATATCACAAGTACTCGTGGAGATTACTCGTATCCATTCGGCTTTCGTAGACGTGCCCAGCAAGGCGGGACACGTGATACGTGAACCGAATGGTATTCCAACACATGGTCCCATTGGAACCATATCTGGCAGGATCACGTCTGCGAGAATATACAGCAATACCTGGTATATCCATACCTACGTACAATATGACAAACCAACAAAAAACAACCGAATCTGGCGGCTTACGAGCTCCCTCGAACGTCCCATACAATGACTGCAAGATAGACGGCGGTTGGGTGTATGCCGGGGATGTGGATACAGCCCTGTGACAGCAGCGACGCTGTATGGGTGTTTTTGAGGACTAACACCCGTAGTAGGGTGCCACCGCGCAGCACCTTGTGCCTGGCACGTATGTACCAGGTACGTACCAACCAAGAAACCTTCGCTGTTAGCCGCACACGTTGCGGGCTACATAATCACCTTGGTCGGCCCTCCCGCCTTGCTCACAAGGGACGTTAAACTGCGCTGGTCGCCCGGCTCCGCGCGCCTCACCAGGAGCACCATGATGCCAGCCTACCTAGTACGGTGATGCTTTCCTGAACGACAGAGTATGTAGAAATGTCCTACGGAGTGCTTACGTTGCGGACCCCCGTTTGACGTTTGGGCTTTAAAGTTATGTGGAGAAGAATGCTCGGTTTTGATCACGTGCTGTCTCGAATGTCACGTGGGAGAACGCCCGACTTTATGCGCTACTCCGCATCGTGGGATTGCTATACCAGTGATGCCTGCCCGGCAGGGGGGGGGGCAGGGGTCGCACGGCGGTAGCACTTCGTATCTAACAGCAATGCTTCGTATCCGAGGTTGCTTGTGTATTGTATGCGCATCGCGATCTTTGACGAAAAAGAGGCGAGGAATTGTGGTGCGGTTTGACGGTTTCATAGATAAGCATCCCCAATCCCCTGTTTTTCACATGAGGAAAAGAGACACACCCAAAGCCGCACAAAGCTGCTGCTGCTGCAGTTTCTTCGACTGGCACTTTTCTGAGAGAAGCACAACGAGCACACACCCAGCAAGCATTCAGGTGTCGTAGTCACAACCTGAGCGCAACCCGCATCTCTCCAAGCATGCTCTCCTCCATGACCAGCGCCGCGGCGCGTGCCGCTCGTCCTGTGCTCAAGCGTAACATGTCCGCGATCACCGGCGTCAAAGGAAGGTTCATCATCGACTCTAGAGGGAACCCCACGGTCGAGGTGAGCAAAGAAAAATGCAGAAAAACAACAAATAAAATGAAAAAATGGACTTTGCTTCGTTGCAGGCTGCATATACATATACTGCTGCTGCTGTTGTTGCTGCTGTATGCGAAGGGCCTTCCCAAAAGTAGAGCGGCAGTACTTGGCTGCTAAGCACTGGCTGCTACAACGCCTCGCATCTGTGGCCGCCCATGCACGAGTGTCGAATCCATATGGAGCTAGCCTGTATAGTTGCTAGTGTTCCGTGGTGGGAGTTGCTGCTGCTGCCGCCGCTGCTGCTGCTGCTAGTGCTGCTCGACTCTTCGTGACGTGACACCCCAACACAGCAGGAGCAGTATACCAGGTATACCAGCAACAATGCAGCAGTATATCGTCTCATGCATTATGTATAGGCGCATCACAACTCACAGCCACGACGGCTGAGAGAGATGCGGGCGGCGGAAGGCTGTGGCGGCAGCCGCTCTATTCTGGCGGAAACATCGCCCCGAGATCGCGGACGTGGTGTGACAGGCCGTTGCATTTTCTTGCATTTTCTTGAGCAATCATCCTTGTGTGTGTGAACCAGAACGAACCCATGACAGGATATGGCAATGACAGCAAGCGTGACACCCCAGCTGGTATGGTTGTTGCAAGAAGTTGCTCCTCTCCGTGCATAGTCTAGGGAGGGCAGACCAACAGGTGTGCATACCCCTCCCTGTTCAGTGCAGCGTGCACCACCAACGAACACACGGCACGAGCAGCTCACACGCTTGTGTGGGTGGTATGTCGTGTTGCTTTGGTTTATACCATCAGCTACAACAGCGTACCAGAGTACGTACGTAGCAACAGCACACACGGTTCAGTGTACCAGGTAGTGTAGTACGTGGCCCCTCTCTGCCGCGCAAAAAAATGCAATGACCGCTGGTTGCTTGCGACGCCGATGCCACCGCTCTCCGCCGCTTGACAAGTCTCCGCAACGAGTACTATTAATACCATGATATCAGTGCTGCTGCTTCTGCTGCTGCTTCTGCTGCTGCTTCTGCTGCTGCTTCTGCTGCTGCTTCTGCTGCTGCTATGCAATCACTCACCATCCACGCTCATTTTTGTATGGGCAATGGGCGAGATCTGAAACTCTTATCCGTTTGGTGGAACAGGAGGGGAAGGGATGATACTAAAGTTTCGCGCATTTTTAATGTACGTACGCAACTAGACGTACGTCAACTACTATTAATACTGCTGCTGTGTTATTTCCATTCTTAAAAATAGTAATTGCAAAGCAGAGCAATGCAATCCAAGCACAGGCAAGGCAAAAAGGGCACGACGTTGATTTATTTCTGTTAATTTATTGCGCAGGGATGAGAATGCAATTGCAGGTACCGGTCGCCGCGGTGCGGCCTGGTGGGTTGCGTAGTGGTCTACCAGGTACGTGCTGATATCCTCGAAGGTATTCATTCAAGAAGGCTTCGTGCTTGAGTTCGAATCGAACTTTCGAGTTTTTTTTTTTTATGCCAGGTACCAGTACAAAACTAAAAAAAAGCACGCCGTCAGCTGTGAGTCCACCCGATCGGTCGATACTCAACTTTGCAATGTGCGTGATAACCGTGCGCGCGTTTTCCAAAAAATGATTAAAAAAACTTTGTGAAAACCGAATCAACTTCTATTCATATTACAGTAATGATAGTAAGTACCGTGGGTAGCGCAATTCGATGGGAGTCGACGAGGGGGGGAAAATGGGCAAGGTTTTTCTTCTCGCGATAAATGCAAGGCAAGAACCTGTACCACTATGATGCGGAAGAGGCTGAAGAGCCTGCCTGCTCTGTGACCCCGGGCCTGTGTTACAACTACAGCAGCGGTATATAGGAAGGAAAGAGAAAAGAAGGGCGGGAATGATGAATGGGATGGTAAAAAAAAGAAAGAAAAAGAAAAACTCTGGAGGTTTATTCCGGGGGGAGTTGGTTGCTTCGGTGGGGATCTGGGGGGGGGTCTGGTGGTGGTGGTCTGTTGATGCCGATGTTTGCTGACATATCGATGGTGTCGCTATCCTTCAGCCCCCTGACTTCTCGATCGTCGACGAGGTTCAATGACGCCTCTTCGTCTCTTCACGAAACCGCACGTGTAAAGCTTGTAAGACTTTGGAAATGTGAAGACAGATTATAATATTGTAACTAATGATACAAAAGTACGGCGGTGTGTATTATGGGCAACTTTTCCCGCCGTTTTATTTGTGCGATTCGTAGAGATACACCTGTCGGGGCACAGCGGTACCTAGATTTGCACAGAATGCCCGCCGAGCACACCACGTACAGCGTAGGGTACCTGCTGCTTGTGTAATAGCAGATACGGATGCTGCGATGCCGCAGTTGCCGATATATATGGGAGGAGTGAGTGCACAGCAGCAGCAGCAGCAGCAGCAGGACAAAAAAGACAAAAACCCCAAAAAATGGTTGTATTCATTCATACCTGGTACATGCATCACGAAAAACAAAACAAAACCGGTGCGGTGGGATTTTTATCTGGACGAATTTCATGGAAATACTATTTTCGTTTTCTGTTGCTTCTACGAGTACTTGGTTTTAGTAGAGAGTACTCCCATTCCTGTCTGTGGAAATGCCTACAACACCGGGAATTGAATAAACTCATATGCCGGCGTCCCCGGTGGCATGGTAGGTGGTCCGCGTGCGTGTCAAGATCAATTTCGTGGGTTCAAGTCTCACCGAGTGCATGCTCGTGCTCCTATTGATAGAGGCTTTTTCTTGCTTAAAAAAAATGATTACCAGGTAGCGGAAAGCGCGAGAGCGTGAGTTAGCTACATTCGATGAAAAACGACAAGCAGTGGGAATGCAGACCCCTATGCGCGACAAAAAGTAAAGGCACGTACCGGGGGGAAAGAAGGGTAGATAGACACCAGTGACCACGGCTTGTCCAGAAGCTCGTTGAGGGTAAAACCTCCTACCAGGTACCTGGTACAAGTTAAGCTGGAAAGTAAACGTCATGAATAAAAAAATAAAAAAATGCATGCCCGCCTCAAAAGCGGTTCTTAGTAGGATGCAGCTCACCCTTCATGCGACTCTCCAGACACCTCACGGCGCTTCGCGTTTGGTGCAAGCAATATCTGCCTGGTCGGTGAAAACCCGACGTGCTCCGTCCCGGCATTGTAGGGATGCGAGGGTCTATGGCCATGCGACTACGGCCATGCATGAGATCGAGTAACATATCTCCTACCAGGTATCGAGTACACCTCCCCCCTTGTCTGGGTCTCGAAAATGGGCTTATGTACCGAACCGGAGTATCGGATTTGTTTTGCTTTCCAAGATTCCGATACACAGCGGTGGTGTTGTATCTGCTATGACTGGTTTAGGACACTGCACTCCCGTTGTTGGAACAAAACACTAGGAATTTGGGCCAGATTCACAGTCGGTTTCTGCTCGACATTTTTTTTTCCTTTTTTTTTCCTCCTTCTCTCTCGATTTGTTTTGTTGTTTCTTTGTTTCTTTCGTTTCCTCTCTTTCATAGAACGTGTATGTGGTGCCTGTCGTATCCGTATCCAGTATGAAGACGTATGGCATCGCAGTGTCTACCCTGCTTAACCATGTAGTATCGCTGATGTGGCGTTGTTTTGTCACCACGTAAATTTTGTCTCTCAATTATTAATATTACGGGGGGATCATAGTTAATAGACCTGTGATATATACACAAAAACCTGTACCAGGGTATGTACCTATTTTTACTCACAATATTTGGTCCTATTCACTATGGTCCCCCGTAATATTTTTTTTTTTTTTTTTTTTTTTTTTTTTTTTTTTAGGATTGAAGAATCGGCACGGACACTGGTTGTGCGGGATGTCGACGGGTAGAAACAACCGTACAATGTGAAAAAACACCCACAGCAGTGCACTACTCGTACTCGAAGGATTATAAAGCATTTCGGGACAGGCGATTTACCATGCTACGTACCACGATATTATTTGTAAGTGGTCCTGTCTCCGTGTTCCTATTTTACGTTGAGTTCACACAGACGGTGCGATCGTTTGTCAGCGGTCGACTTTTCCAGGCCGGGAACGCCGCCAGTACCGAACAAAGGGTTTTTCGGAAAGATCTTCGGTCGAGCTATTAAATAAAGCCTTCCGAAAATATACGGTTCGAGTTTCATATTATATTAGTTAGCACCGTTCTTTACCGCTTTCGAACGAGCACTGAAAAACGGTCGCACCCGTGTGTCAACTCTCAACGATTTTCACCGGATCTTTTTTAAACTGAAGAGAAATATCCCGTACCTGGTACCAGGTATCATGCATTATAGTATATCCATGTGTTTTTGTGTCGTAAGAAGCCGTTCTACCTGGTTTTGTCCAACCGCCACGTCTTAACCCTTTTGATACTGCAGTCCGATTTTGGGGACGAAAGAAAGCGGGGAGACCTCAAACTGGGTGTACCAATGTACACGCATTTATTTGGGTCTCGAATGTTACATTTTTAGGCGTGTAATCTATACGAGGAAGCAGAAGCCCGAAAGGGGCATGGTCTTGTACTGCTGCTCCACCGCCTCCTATACTGGCATGCCACGACTGCCGCGGAGAAAGTGCCTGACGTTCGGGTGCGCCGGGCGCCGGGCTTCATTTCTCGCTTTCCATGCTTTATGAGGGTGCTTCAGTATATGGATATATTCGTACGAAGTACATCAATATATTCTAAGATAGCTCAGGCGTTGCTAGACCAAAATACGTCAGAAGGCGGAATGTTCACCCCCTGACAGAAAGCAACGTTGCGTTGACATATGGATAGATGCCTGGACTGACCCCAAACTACTACTAATATGAATAGGTTTTAGTGTGGAACACTCGGCCCTACACACACCCTTGAAAGCGCACATTTTCCCTTGCTTGGCATGTCTCCTGACAGATCACGATCTACTTGAACTACTAGTGTATCACCATCTGTACTGCTGTAGATCATCTATTATTGGAGATCCTAAGCTGCCGTTATCAGATGCTGTGCCAGACGTGTATGCTTGTGATGCAGAAGCAACCCGGGAAATAAGCCCTACCTACTACTTGCTTTAAGTCATGCAGGTCAGATATATCATGTACGTCTCCCACCCGGCGGCAACATAAGCTAAATCATGCACACCATGCATCTATCAATCTATCTGCCCCGAAATATCTAGATGGTCAAGCAGGAATCAATGATCTGTAGACGATCTGTACGACCTTTGGTTAGCTTGCGTCTCTCTTCGCCGGGTATATACCTGTGGGATGGTCAATACTAGGTACTAAATAGCCATCCGATGAGGCCTTATAGTCTATGGTTATTATGTACCTTGTATCTGGCAACTGGTAGTGGCAAGCTACAGTAGGTGCAACCTCGGAGAATTATTTTTCTAATTGTTTATTCCCCAGATGTAGACACACAGACACACCCACTCCTTGAACTCTGCAGCTCCAGATTTTGTCTCGCTCATACACGGACTGCTGTACGCTGTGTATATACTCTGCATGAGGCCATATAAAGCCCGTATTACGCGCGATCGGAGTACCACACACACAGCTTGCAAAGATGGCTCCCGACGACATCCTCGATCTCACAGCTGTCTTTTTTATACACAAGATACGCGAGCGCACATTTTTTTTTCGAAACGGGTCATTATTCTCGTCGAAACGCCGTGTCCGAGACTGCAGCAGTACTACAACTCCTACTGTAGTATCAGTACATCAGTGCTGCTGCTGTAGACTACGCGGGAGCTACGCACCAGCTTTATTTGTATATTACTATTGTCAAAAGTAGAGCTGCATAAATGGATGCACTTTCGTACTCTGATAAAATGTTGACATGTATTTGTCTCTTTGTCCCACGCACTGGCTCTATAGATATTATCTCTCTGGACCCCCCCGTTCGAGTAACTACTGCCTGTAGCTTCTGATTTGTGGTTCACGTTTTGTGGTTTGGTGCTTCCATCGAACCAACTACGGGTACAAGCTATCTGTTTCTGTTTTTGTTTTTGTTTTGTTTTGTTTTTTTCGCTTCGCTTCATCTTCTTTTTTAGGTTTTTTGTCTGCTATTGATAGTCTCCGTTTTGCTTCCCTGGTGTCCGCAGTGGTGGTGTGCGTATGCTTGTTTTTTGTTTTTGCCTCTGTTTTACTTTGAGGTATTTCTTCCACTCCAGAGTTATTGGAGCCTGTCCTGCGACCACGGACTGCATTGTATTGTGAGTTAATGTGAGAGCAACAACAACAACAACAACAAGTACCACCTGCAGACTGGCTCTAATTGTTCTCACAATAGCAATACCGCTATCAACCCTTTTAGAACCGCAGTCCCGTTTTGGGGACAAACCGTTCAAATTTCAAGCAGTTTGTCCCCAAAACGGGACTGCGGGCCTGACAACATCACCGGCTGAAGACGACGGTGTAAACATGCCGAAACGCCAGACTTGCGGAGTTTAGAAACTCACCATTTTTCTACTCGTACATCAGAGTTTACCAGGGTGTTGCATGCGTCCACACCGCTTTTTTCACCGGGTATCGCTTGCTGTACCAGCATCCCTTGCCTTGACGATCATACCGCTTGCCGCGTTACCGTGTGCTTACTACCGTGCGCCGTACAATACGATCGATCCTCCCCAGGTGGATGTTTCGACGAAGGAGGGGCTGTTCCGGGCGTCGGTGCCGTCCGGAGCGTCTACGGGCGTGCACGAGGCGGTCGAGCTTCGCGACGGGGGAAGCCTGTACATGGGCAAGGGCGTAACCAAGGCGGTCGAAAACGTCAACAAGGTCGGTGATGGGTGGAACAACGACAGCCAACCCTATTACGGGGGGGGGAGGCATAGTAAATAGGACCTACGGTACACACAGAAACCTATATATTTTCGTATTTTTACTATTACGGGGGGGCATAGTTAACAGGACCTATGGCTCACATAAAACCTATATGTTTAACCATTTTTACTAACAATATTTGGTCCTGTTAACTATGGCCCCCCCGTATTAGCAATATTTGGTTCCATTAACTATGGTCCCCCGTATTAGCGAACAAAAAAAAGGCGACGTCAACAACAAAACCGACGATGACGATAAAGACGAAAAAAAAAAAACGTAAACAGAGTGACAACCGAGAACAACAACCACCTGCTGCTGTACATGCTGGGACAGCACCGTCAACGAAAGACATTTACGATCACGACACAATAGGGCAACCTCAATGGCAGTCAACAGCCACAATGGCTACAGTACCCTGGCAAAATCTAAAAACAACGACCAACAACAACACCGGCTGCCTTAAGTTTTGCGATGCCCTCAGCAACTCCCAATCTTGAGACACAAACTCGGCGGCCGACACGGCGTGCTTTTCTCCGCACCGGCTGAAACGGTTTGTGAAGAGGAACGTGTACGAAGTGGGCGTTTCGCCTCGGCGTGGCGGGGAGGGGGACCGAAGTACTCGGTACTGTCAGCCAGGCTGTTGTAATGTCGGGAGCGTTTTACGGCTGCGCGTATCGCGGATGCTCCCCCCGGCAGCGCTTGCCCTGGTTGCTTTTTAACCACAGCCCCTGCAATGAGGCGAGATAAAACAAATCACCTGTACAATTCAATTGAACAACAAGCTTATCGCCCCCCATTGTTCCCCTCCCCCCCCCCCCCCCCGTCTTCCCCCCCTACCCTTCCCCTCCACTCCCTCTCCCCTCCCCGTCTTCCCCCCCCTCCTCTTCGCCTCCACACACACCTCCTCCCTCTCTCTCGTCTGCTCGGTCTTTCGCTTTCCTTCAAACCACCTTTACCGTCCCATCACGTACGACCACACTACAACATCAACATAACGTCACGTCACATGGCATCCATCACCGTCATCATCATCATCATCATCGTCGTCGTCGTTGCGGCAGACGATCGGCCCCGCGCTCGCAGGCATGGACGCGACGGACCAGGAGGGCATCGACGCGAAGATGATCGAGCTCGACGGCACGCCCAACAAGGGCAATCTGGGCGCCAACGCCATCCTCGGCGCGTCCCTGGCCGTGTCCAAGGCCGGCGCGGGGGCGAAGGGGGTGCCGCTGTACCAGCACTACGCCGACCTCGCCGGAAACAGCGACGTGAGTTTTTGTGGTGGCTGCTGCTTTTTTAGTTTTTGTTTTTGTTTTTATTCTTGGATGATGTTATGTTAGGAAAGTTTGGAAAACCAAAACGCCAGAAAAAATGACAAACCTCGAGTCATCGTTTCGAGATGGTAAAATTTCAGGGCTCTCAAACGAAGAGAACTAAGCGACAGCCATTCAGCCAGCCAGCCGTCAGGCTTTTCCTCCTCTCGTTCGTCTCTGTGGGTCAGGAAGAGAGTGAAAATTCACTGATCGGGTCGGATCGGATCGGGTCGGGTCGGGTCGGGTCGGGTCGGGTCACCCTTTTTCACCTGACCCGGCCCCACCCGACCTGGTGCCGGCTAACCCACAAGGTTTGAGCCGACCCGTGTTCGTAAAGTGCTGGGAAAATTCGTCGTCGAATCTCACTTTTTTTTTTTCAAGCTGCGTGTGATATCTTCCGTGTTTTTTTGTTTTGTGTGTGTGTGTGTTCTGTTGGATCGTTCTGTCTATATGATTTTGTGGGGTTTTTCTTGCATGTTGTTTTTGTTCGCCGATGTGGTCATGAAAATTGAAAGAAAAAATGTCAGTTACCTCACCTGTGAGATCGAAAAAATCGTCGTTGAAAATGTTTTTTTTTGGCAAGCTGCTTATGGCACTTCGTGCTTTGCTTCGTTTTCTTGTGTTCGATTTGGTGGTGTTTTCTTGTTTCTTGTTGCTGATGTGTTTGTGTTAACATGTGGGATGGTTTTTTTTTTTTCTTCATTTTTGCCCCCTCCTCCCGTATGCATCCCTATCTCCCGACCTTACACCCATCGTCCGGATATGTTGTCCTCACCTCTCCCTCTCCTCTCTTCGTCCCTCCCCTCTTCCTCCTCCTACCTACCCCCCCTTTTTCCATCGCTCTACCGCGATATTTGCTTGCGACCGCCGACACCACGGCTGCGGCCACCAACACCGCCGACCACCATACGGCCGACCACCACCACCACCACCACCACCACTTGCGCCTTGCCTCCTCCAGCTTGTGCTGCCGGTGCCCTCGTTCAACGTGATCAACGGCGGGGAGCACGCCGGCAACAAGCTGGCCTTCCAGGAGTTCATGATCCTGCCCACGGGAGCCGAGACCTTCTCGGAGTCCATGTCCATCGGATGCGAGGTAACTATCGGCAGATATTGGAAAGGGGGGGGGGGGGGGGGGGGTCAGGGGGGTCATAGGGGGCGGAGGGGTAGAGGGTTAGGGGGGAGAGGTAGGGAGCGGGGGGAAGGGGGGGGGGGGGGGGGGCGCCGCCGCCTCGGTTTGTCGAAGCGCAACGTGCGGAACGGGTGGGACGGTCTGGTTGACGGTAGAGAGGAAGGGAAAGGCGAGGGGAGGGGAGAGGGGGTACTCACGTCAGGCATGGCCGTAGTCGTATGGCCATAGTCCCTCGTATCCCTACAATGCCGGGACGGCGCACGTCGGGTTTTCGCCGACCAGGGGGGGTGGGGGGTGTCAAGTGGTCAATCGTAGCAGTGGTGACGGCGGCGGCGGGGCTCCCTTCCTTTGGGTACACAGGCCGAGGTGTGTTGTTGATATTCATACGAATTAGATTAAAACATATTTCATTTCGAAAAAGCAAGAAGACACTGGCAGATAATGCTCGTCCCGGGCATGGGTTGGCTTGTGGTGACGATGCTGACGACGAAAAGAACTGCTCCGCCCCTGCTCGCGTTCGATTGTGATCGATCCGACCCGATTCGGTCTGGCGCGAACGTCGACCATGGCCTTACAGGTGTACCACAGCCTCAAGTCGGTCATCAAGGACAAGTACGGCCAGGACGCCTGCAACGTCGGAGACGAGGGGGGCTTTGCGCCCAACATCCAGAGCAACCTGGAGGGAATCGAGCTTTTGATGGCGGCCATCAAGAAGGCGGGCTACGAGGACAAGGTGATTTTGTTGTTTTGCTTCGCTGGAGCGGGGGGTGGGGGGGGGGGGGGGGTATTTTTGATATTTTTCGCGTGACTAATTTTGCTTTTTCAATTTTCCGTTTTTTTGTTTGCTGTAAATTGTTTTTCTCCGTCGTTTCTGTGTTTTTTTCCCCCTATTTTGGTGTTTAGTTTTTTCCTTTTTTTGCCTTCTTGCCTTTTTCCCTCGTCGGGGGTTCTTCTCTTAGCTGTACGAAGACATACCGCGTACGTGGGGGGAGGGAGGCACGGAAGGCTGATGAGACAAAGAGCAGTTCGGCTTGGTGTGGCCGAGATGAGACCGGCCCAGCCGTCGTACACGGAGAACCAAAATTATCGGCGTGTTTTTGAAACATTAATTACAGTCAAGTCAGATGTGGGCATCGGGTTTGGCCTCTGGTGTTGTGGTGCCCGCACCTTATGGCGCACAAGTCTGGCTCATCAACCGGTCAAATGATGGTGGCCTAGCTGGTCTCCGCCCGACCTCTTATCTGTTCGAGGTCGAGCCCGTCGTCTCACGCTGCAACGCCCACCGTGTGTACCTTACTGTAGCTGCAGAGATTCAACGTTCGGCGTATGGTACTGTACGATGTCCTCTGAAACCACAGGGTTTCTCGAGAGCGTTGCACGCCGCACTCCCCACCCCCAGCCTCCGGCCTCCCCTCCCCACCCTCCCTGACGAGCATGTCATCACGTGGCTATGTAGTCCCCTCGTATAAGATTTGTCTCCCGTGCCGCACGACCTTCGTTTGGCAAACCATTTTCGGCGCCCCCCCCCTCCACCCCCCCTTGACTACTATTTCCGCCGCCACCACCACCACCCCCCACCGCCCCCCTAACCCCTCACCCGTACCACCCCCACCCTCACGACCACTATCTCCCTCCCCTCCCAACCCTCCCCCTCCCCACCCCCCAGGTGGTGGTCGGCATGGACGTGGCCTCCTCGGAGTTCCTCATGCCCGACGGGCGTTACGACCTCGACTTCAAGAACAAGGGGGGGGACCAGCAGCTGACGGGCGAGGAGCTCGGGCAGCTGTACAAGGACCTCGCGGCCAAGTACCCCATCGTTTCCATCGAGGACCCCTTTGACCAGGACGACTGGGCGAACTACGCTCCCTTCACCGCGGCGGTGGGGGACAGCGTGCAGGTGGTCGGGGATGACCTGCTGGTGACCAACCCGTCGCGCATTTTGGAGGCTGGGGAGAAGAAGGCGTGCAACGCGCTCCTGCTCAAGGTGCGTGCTGTTGCTGTGCTGTGCTGTTGCTGTTGCTGTGCTGTTGCTGTGCTGTTGCTGTGCTGTGCTGTGCTGTGCTGTGCTGTGCTGTGCTGTGCTGTGCTGTGCTGTGCTGTGCTGTGCTGTGCTGTGCTGTGCTGTGCTGTGCTGTGCTGTGCTGTGCTGTGCTGTGCTGTGCTGTGCTGTGCTGTGCTGTGCTGTGCTGTGCTGTGCTGTGCTGTTGCTGTGCTGTTGCTGTGCTGTGCTGTGCTGTGCTGTGCTGTGCTGTGCTGTGCTGTGCCTCTTGGTGGTTTTTTGTGTGGTTGTTTTTGTTGGTGTGTGGTGTTTTCTCTTGAAAGCGTGAATATATACCGCGCGCAAAGGCTCTGCCACCTTCATCCAATGCGAGTTGGCGGATTTTTATTTGTTTTGTGTGTTTTCAGTGTTTTGCGCCCAGAGAATGAAATATTATGCGAGGTTGGCTGCTCATGCGAAGTGTCGGAAGGCAGTGGTTTCGCACTCACCTACTCGGACCTGGTATGTGCAATTGCGCGGCGGATTCACCGCCTCGTATATACTAGGTATCATGTTTGATGTTGTGTTGTTGGTGGCTCTACACCTTTTGACACGACGCTGAACCTCACGATATTTTCAATCTCGGCCAAAAATATACGAATCCTTGTGCCCTCCTCCTCCCTCTCACCCTCTCCCCTCCCCCCCCCCCCCCCCTTTTGTTGTCTGTTATACGCCTTCGTATCACAGGTGAACCAGATCGGGTCCGTGACCGAGTCGATCAAGGCAGTGAAGATGTCGAAGCAGCTGGGCTGGGGCGTGATGACGTCGCACCGCTCGGGGGAGACGGAGGACAACTACATCGCCGACATCGCCGTGGGGCTCTGCACGGGGCAGATCAAGACGGGCGCCCCCTGCCGCTCGGAGCGCCTCGCCAAGTACAACCAGGCAAGAAGCAAGGCGGACCAAAGCCAAAGCAAAGCGAGCAAAAGACGTGTGCTGCAGTAGTAGGTAGTAGTAGTAGTAGTAGTAGTAGCAGCAGCAGCAGCAGCAGCAGTAGTAGTAGTAGTAGTAGTAGTGGTGGTAGTAGTAGTAGTAGTAGTAGTAGTAGTAGTAGTAGTAGTAGTAGTAGTAGTAGTAGTAGTAGTAGTAGTAGTAGTAGTAGTAGTAGTAGTAGTAGTAGTAGTAGTAGTAGTAGTAGTAGTAGTAGTAGTAGTAGTAGTAGTAGTAGTAGTAGTAGTAGTAGTAGTAGTAGTAGTAGTAGTAGTAGTAGTAGTAGTAGTAGTAGTAGTAGTAGTAGTTGTAGTTGTAGTTGTAGTTGTAGTTGTAGTTGTAGTTGTAGTTGTAGTTGTAGTTGTAGTTGTAGTAGTTGTAGTTGTAGTTGTAGTTGTAGTTGTAGTAGTAGTAGTAGTAGTAGTAGTAGTAGTAGTAGTAGTAGTAGTAGTAGTAGTAGTAGTAGTAGTAGTAGTAGTAGTAGTAGTAGTAGTAGTAGTAGCCTTTTTCCAATGCATTTTATGTAGACCTCGTACGTAGGCCATGGGAATGTGCTTGTCGGATTGAGGGTACATCCACTTTTCCTTAAAATCCGTTTTTCGGGCGATTCGTTGACCTTTTCAAGTGGGGGAGCCTCAGAAGGCAAAAAGTAGGTGCGCCCCTATCGTAGCATGCATACATCAAGCGGTGGAACTCCCCTCCAAAAAGTGCCACCCCTGTCGCAGCACGGCCCCCAAGGCAAATACATTGAACTCCTTGTTTCGTTAGTATTTTAGTGGTGGTTCCATGCTTTCGCTCGCTTCTTCTTGGTTCATGTTTCCTCTTGTGTCTTGTCCCTTAGTCCCAGACTACCTCTCTCTGACCATGACGTTGCGGCCTTCTCCCCCCCCCCCCGCCGCCGCCGTCTTTTTTTTGCCCCCACGATGCGTGTTTTGTGCAACTCCCAGCTTCTGCGCATCGAGGAGGAGCTCGGCAGCAAGGCCGTCTACGCGGGAAAGAGCTTCCGCGCGCCGTCATGGATGGGCTAGGATAATTGAAGCAAAACAACAAAAACAAAAACAAAACAAAAAAACGCGCGGACAAGCCGAACGCCGAACAACGAGAACAATAGTATGATCAGTACCGGTATCTAGCAACAATAGTTGAGTGTTGTTTTTTTATTAGTCAAATGCCAGAATTTTGTGGCCCGGTGGGTGGTGGTGACAAATATGTCAGTTGACGGTCTGGCATTGCTTGGGCCGTCAATAAAGAAATTCTTGACCCGTCATGGCCCCTTTATCTTTCGGCTTAATATACCACAGTGTTGGTATGGAGAGTTCCTTGACGTCCCGTCAAGACCTCTTTAGGCTTAAAAGTACTAGTTTCGTGTGGGGAGTTTCTTGACGGCCCATCAAGATCTCTTGGGCTTAATGCACTAGTTTTAGTGTCGGGAGTTTCTTGACGGCTGTCCCTTGACGGCTTTGACGGCTGTCCTTTCGTCACGGAGCAAGAGCGGTCGGTCTATTGGGGCGGACGAACGGGGCGAGCAGCTGGGGGGGGGGGGGGGGTTGGTTTTATCCCCTCCACCCGTTGCCCCCACGGCTTTGTGCGTCCTTCGCATTTGTGCGCTTGACTTTGCACACGCGCGAATAAAAAACACTTAAGTTTTACAAAGCGAGAAGGGGAGGGGATGGCAGGGGTTCGTCCCCCCGGTCACGAAAGGAGGCATTTTATAGTTGGGCATGACTCCCCAAGAGGAGGAAGTCCCCCCCCCCCCACCCCCTCTTTTGGCTGAAAAGTTGGTTTCGTGTAGTACAGAAATCATCGATCAGTAGTTGTGGTGCAAGTTGCTGGAAGGGGGGTGGAGAGGGGCTGTTTGGTTGGGTTGGGTCGGGTTGGGGCGTGGCAAGGCATGAGTTTATTTTTCTTTGCTTTTTTGTCCTCGGGTCCTCTCGAGCCGGACGGTGTGTGATGTTTTCCCCCTCGCAGCAGCAGCAGCAGCAGCAGCAGCGAAGTTTGTTTGTCGCGCGTCTTAGGAGGATAGCGATGAGTATGATAGCGGGAAAAAGGGCGGGGGGGGGGGGGGGAGGGGGCGCTACAGGTCAATAACATTTGTTTTTGCTTGTGAAAGAATATGTCGCGCAATGGCTCGGCTTGCTTGCAGTGAAAGCCGTTCCTGTGTGCACACATGTCACCGACAGGGTACGACGTGTGTCGGTCATAGTTATCTCCTGCGTTACCCGTGGTCTGACAATCGCTGTGCTTCCTTCATTGCTTGCAAGCCGTTCCTCTATCCCTGTGCTTCTCCCTGGCCTGACAAGTTACTTGCTCGCTTGCAATTCGTTCCTTGGTTCCCGTGTTTGATTGGTCTGACAGTGACTTGCTTGCTTACCTCCAAGCCGTACCTTGATCCCTGTGATCCGTGGTCTGCCAACTTTCCTCCTACCAAGTTTTTCCTTTGTCCCTGTCTTCTCCGTGGTCTCTGGCCATGACTTACCTGTAAGTCGTTCCTCTCTCCCTGTGGTCTCCGTGGTCTGGCCATGACGTGCCTGCTAGGCGTTGCTCTCTCCCTGTGGTCTCCGCGGTCTGACCATGACGCACCTGCAAGTCCTTCCTTTATGCCCGTGTTTTCGTTCGTGGTCTGAACAGATGACTTGCTTGCAAAACTTGGGTCACCTTTTTTTCTGGCCCTGTACTGTGAGCGCTCATCCATCAGCGCAGGCTTCGCTCGCTCCCCTCCCCTATGGTCACACGACTACGACCATGCACAAACATGAGTACACCCCCCACACGCGCACCCTGCTCCGCCTCGCAAGGGAGGCGTGGTCAATGGCCACATGACTGTAAGGCAAGCAACTATTGAGAGTACGCCCCCCCCCCCCCCTCCGTGAAAGTGGCCATACCAGAAAACAAATCAGTTCATTGACACCGTCGTCCGCGTGCTAGAAAAATCCACCTCAAAAGCGGTTCTTGGTAGGGTGCAGCTCACACTTCATGCGACTCGCCCCCAATACCTTCGTACGGCGCTTCGCAAAGCTTGGTACAGGCCAACATCTGCCCGGCCGGTGAAAACTCGACGCGCTCCGTCCCGGCATTGTAGTAGGGATGCGAGGGCCTGTGGTCATACCACCACTGTACGGTCATGCATGATATAGGTGCACCTCCCGCCTCTCCCATCAACGCGTGGGTAGAGGCGAACGTAGATGCGTCAGAAAGGGAAGACAGTGGTTCGGGAGGGTTACAGAGAGTTCACCAGGGAAGAGGTAAAGAAATGTGTAGCTAAACTTGAGAGTAGAAAAGCAGGGGCAGACCAAATAGTGAAAAAAATCATGAAGCACGGGGGGAGAAGGCATGTTTACCGTCATGCTGGTTATGCTGTATAACTGGATATGGAAAATCGAGTACGCACCTAGGAGGTGGAGAGAAGGAGCAATACATAGTAAACTTATATAATTCAAGAAAGGGGATTATAAGGCTGACCCGGGGAACTATAGAGGGATAACGCTACTGAGCACAGCTGGCAAAACATTTTGTAAGATTTTGAACGATAGAATGGGAACGATGATGAAGAAGGAAGACAAAATAAGCGAAGGTCGAGCAGGGTTTAGGCCATACCGTAGCTGCGTAGACCATGTGTACACTCTAGGTAAGATAATCCAAGGTAGGAAAGACGCGGGACTACCAACGTACTGTTTCTTTCTAGATGTACACAAGGCCTACGACACAGTATGGAGAAATGGATTGTGGAAAAAACTATGGGAAATAGGAATCAGAGGAAAGATGTGGAGAATGATGAAAAATATGACGGAAGGTGCGAGAAGTGCTGTGATGCTGGACGGGGGAATATCGAAGTATGTTGATATTTTACAAGGAGTTGCACAGGGATGTACGTTGTCACTCAACCTATTCAAGATATATCTATTAACGACCTGATAGTAGCAGTCGAAGCAGCAAGGCAGGGGGTCACGATAGGGGAAGATACGGTGTCGGGATTGATGTTTGCGGATGACTTCGTGGGGATATCAGAAACACCCGAAGAATTGCAGAAACAAATAGAGAACGCGCTAGAATACATTAGGAAATGGAGGGTGACGGCGAACGTCAAGAAATGCGCAGTAGTTGTTTGTAACGAAGATAAGGTGACCCCGATAAATTTCAGTTGAAAGTGGGGAGAAGATGAATTGCCGATCGTAGACCAGTACAAGTACCTTGGCGTAGAGATCTCAAAAGACTGCTCTTGGGATACACACATATATATAGCAAAAGTAATAGGAAAGGGTAAAGCACACATAGGCAAGATGGATGCGATCCTAACAGACTCGTACCTTGACACCAGGATTGAGAGATGTATCCTGATGAATGTGATAGTACCAAAGCTAGAATATGCAGGAGAAGTATGGGAAGGGAATGCGAAACTCGTAAAACAGTTGGAAACAGTACGTATGACAGCAGCTAAAAAAATCGAAGATGCTCAAGTACGACTACTAGTACAGTATTAAGAACAGAACTGGGAATGCACCCACTCAAGACAAACAGGGATATGAGAGAGTTGAAATGACAATATAAAGTAAGGAGCATGCCAAAAAAGAGGTTGCCGGCGATGGTTGATAGAGCTGTATGGGAGGAAGTATCAAAAGGGCGAGCTGGAATAAGATGGGATAATAGCGTAGTTGAGAAATATAGGGGGAAACCAAGAAGAGGTGAAGTTCACCGGGAAGTTTGGGAAGTACAAGGCAGAAGTAGAAGAAAGGATAGAAAGAAGGGAAAGGCTAGCGCTACGAAACAAGGTGGAATCGAAATAACACCTAGAGATATTCGAGAGATTGAGGGAAGGAATAGGAATGAAAATGTATCGGCACGGCCCAATGGACTTCGCGAAAACGCCGAAGCTGCGCTTTCGTGTAGGTGACCTGGACCTGCCAGAAAGAAGAAAAAGGTATACCAGTAGCCGGGAGGAGGAAGAAATAGATGCGCAGATGTGCCCGTGTGGCAAAGCAATAGACAGTAGAGCTCACATAGTAGGAGAATGTGAAATATGCAAGGAGGTACGGGATGTGTTAGAAGAGGAGATGAGGGAAATAGGCGAATGTGACATGGAGGAGTTTGGCACACCAGATAGCAGCGAGAAAACGATCGATATCCTAGGAGATCCAGATGGTGGCCACAGGCGGCCAAACAGGAAAGGAATAAGAATAGCAAAAATTTCCTATGTAATATATGGAAACAACGTGATCAATGCCCAATTGTTGGGCGTGTCTCTATTAGGAGTGGAAACGGTGCTCCGTCTCGAAAGGGATGCGTGGTCAATGGTCAAATGACTAAGGCAAGCGACAAATGAGTACCCCCCCCCCCCCCTCCAATAGAAGAGGAGATGAGGGAAATAGACGAATCTGACATGGAGGAGTTTGACACACTAGATAGCAGCGAGAAAACGATCGCTATCCTAGGAGATAGATGGTGGCCACAGGCGGCCAAACAGGAAGGGGATAAGATTAGCAAAACGTTTCTATGTAATAGATGGAAACAACGTAATGAGCGCCCAATTGTTGGAGGTGTCTCTATTAGGAGTGGGAACGGTGCTCCGTCTCTAAAGGGATGCGTGGTCAAGGTCAAATGATTAAGGCAAGCAACAAATGAGTACGCCCCCCCCCCCCCCCCCCCTCCCGCCCCTCAATGGGCGCCCAACTGTTGGAGGTGTTTCCTCCGTCCCGGCATTAAGATGCGAGAGTCTATGGTCATACGATCACTCTAGTGCCATGCACGATCTAAGTGCACCCCCCCCCCCCCCCCCCCCCCCCTCCAACCTCAACCGATCCCAAACGAGTGCAACACCTCTCATGCCGCATGGGCCCGCCCCCACTAAGCAAGAAGCAATACACAGCGCAGGTTCAGAAACTACGGCTGATCTGACATTGTCTTTTTTCTCGGGGAACGCTAAGAAACTTGGAATGATGAAGGAGGCGCTCTGGAAGCTCGAAGAGTAATCGGTCTTCCATCCGATATTGACGCGTTCTACACGGAGAGGTGCAACCATAATCTTCCTGGGCTCTCCTCGCTTTAGGCTCCCCGCTTCGGGAGCTCTTTACTTTCTCACCCAAAACGATCTATTTTGACAAACATTGCACAAGAACGCCTTTCTTTCTGATCGGACCCCCCCCCATAATTTCTAGTTTCCGTATTCTTTTCGCGCATTTGTTTTTGGCCTTCCAGATTTTTTTGCTGTTTTTTTTTTTTTCAAATACTTGTGTGGGTGAAAAATCGACTTTCTCGGCGGGGGTTTTCTTGTGAAGAATCTCACAAATTTTGACAGAGCACCTGCGTATCTCGGCACTCCGTTATTTTCAAAATTAAAAAAAACAACAACTATGAAAATTACGGGGGGGGGGGGGGGGAACACTCCGATAAGATAGGGCCTATATGCAATCCCAATGGCTGGGCGTCTCGCCGCCTGACCCCCCTGCCCAATAGCAACACAATCCCATTGGCTGGGGTGCCTCACCACCTGCTAACCTACCCGATAGCAACACAATATCATTCGTTGGATGTCTTGCCGCCCTATACCTTACCCAATAGCATGCTGTGAGCCGACCACCTTGTCTCCCTTGTGAGGTGCGCCTATGGAGCAGGTAGTCGTTGGTTCTCACGCGTGTTGAATGCTCAAGAGATAGAAGAAGAGCAGCTTCGGTTCCTTTCGAACGCGATGAGAGACTAAGAGCAAAGGCTCGTGCCTCGCCGGGAAAACCCCTGGTTTCCCATCTGAGATACGCCTCCACACTACCAGTACGATCCCGATACCCGAACCCAGGTAGATCACCGGCCTTTCCGCCTCATTCTAAGCAGTACCACGACATAAACCACACAAACGATACAGTGTGAAACCAAGCCCTAACTGTACGGTTTGAAGCCCTGTCTAGTGTTGTCATAAATCCTATAGACTGCCTACCTAATAGCGTAAAGATAAACCACGATCAGAACCGCCTGAAACCGAGTGCCGTCCGACACCCAGTATATACCGTCTGAAACCCTACTGCCTGGTATACAAGAATGTCTGAAACTCTACACAATAGCGTCGAGATATGCCACGAGGGATGGCCACCGCCTCTATCCTCTGAAACTTCATCCAAAAACCCCCATACCGCCTGCAATCCCTTCCCAATATCGTCTAGAACCCCGCCCAGTATCCAATAGATTACCGTCTGGAACCCCACGTCTAATGTCGTCTGAAAACCCTATCTAACATCGTCTGAAAACCCTACCTAATTGCGCTGAGATACGCCAAGAGCAACACTCTCCAAAAAACGAACGCCGTCTGAAGCTCTATGCAGCAGCGTCTGAAGCCCTACACAATAGCGTGAGAGATTAGATGCCTGGTATATCATAATAGCCAACACCGTATCTATCGTCTGAAACTCCATCCAATACCCAGTATGCCGACTGAAACCAAAATCCGATATCGTCTGAAACCCTGTCCAGCACCCAGTAGAACATGGTGTCTGAAACCGTACCCTATCTCATCGTAGAGATGTGACATACTGGTACGCAGTAGTACCGGTTCTACTGCTCGAAACTCCCATCCGATATCTGGTACAGCCTGCGACCCTACTCAAAATCGTCTGAAACCTTTTCGAGTACCCAGTAGAATACCGTCTGAAACCCTGCCCAATATCGTCTGGAACTTTAGCCAATAACGTAGAGATATACATAACCAACACCGTCTCTGCTGTATGAAACTCCGTCCAATGCCCGATACCGCCTGAAATCCTACCCAATATCGTCTGAAACCCTGTTCAGTACCCAGTAGCATACCGTCTCAATTCAGGTCTGATTGGTAGCATATTTTGTCTGAAGTCATCGGATTCTGGGTTTTCTCTTCTACATGTGGATGGTGTGATTGGCACAAGCACTATACACCGTCAGCTGGCAGTTCAAATGATTGTAAGACCGTCTGAAACCCTATTCAAGATCGCCTGAAACCTTAGCCATGAGCGTGGAGACGCGCCATAAACAACACCGTCTCTGCCGTCTGAAACTCCATCCACTACCCGATCGATACCGCCTGAAGCTCTATACCCAATGTGCAGTCTGAAACCTTGCCCAGTATCCAGTAGAATACCATCTGAAGCCCTAGTCACTGTCGTCTGAAACCCGACGACCAATATACAGCGTCTAAAAACCGAGTATCGCCTGAAGCCCTATACATACAGTAAGTAGTGAGGTCTGAAGCCCTACACAATAGCGCAGAGATATGCCGTGACAAAGGATACCGTCTCTATCGTCTGAACCTTCATACAATACCCAGTATGCCGTCTGAAACCTTGAGTATACAATACATCAAAAATCGTCTGAAACTCTGTCCACTAACCAGGGGAATACCGTCTGGACACCCTGCCCAAAATCGTCTGAAACCCTGTCCAGTCACCCGGAAGGCACAGAACAGCAGTATAACAGTGTTATCTGAAACTCTCCTGACCAATACCGGCTGAACCTCTGTTCCATGCTGCCTGCAAATCTAACCAGCAGCACCAGCATGTACCCCCCCTGTCTCTTGGGGCCGCAGTCGCGTTTTGGAGACAAACGAGTCAATTTCTAAGTAGTTTATCCCCAGAACGGGACTGCAGTACTAAAAGGGATAATATAAACCGCTCTAGTCTTCGTACCTGTATATATGGTCCTTGCACTTCCACCTAGAGAAGCATCATATACATAATCACATGCGAGGCGCTCCACGATGATAGAGGTTCACCCCAAAAAATCTGGGGGCTTCTCACGTATCCCCTTTAGAACCGCAGTTCCGTTTTTGGGGACAAACCAGTCAAATTTCAAGTAGTTTGTCCCCAAAACGGGACTGCGGTTCTAAAGGGGTTAAGGAGCTCCACACCTCACCCGAAAACTTGTTTCAGCAAAAAAAAACTCGAGATG